>CM042564.1:11341241-11491241 GCA_023630585.1 Cranoglanis bouderius
ACACACACACACACACACACACACACTACACACACACACACACTACACACATGTCCTCCTTTGCCCAGCCTGCAGGATCCTCCTCACCTTCACTATTTATCAAAATGGTGTCGGTTGAGTGCAGTCTAGTCCCGATTCGGTTTCCTCCCATTCAGCTAATTAGTTGTCCCACAAACATATTTATACACTTCTTTCCTTTCATATACTGCAGATATGTAGCTCGATGTCGAGACAGCTTTTCTTTTGCCTCACCTGTTCTTGTCATTCATTACCTACAATGCAAAGTGTAAATCAATATAATACTGATATAAATCGATAAAATCAGTACAAATGAGTGCGCGATTATATTAAAACACCCTTCTGTATCTCTATCTGGCTTTGCTCTCTTCTTTCCAATCTCCATATAAAGCTGTAACTCCTTTATTGAAACAAGCAAACATGAGTGTAACGACACTGTTATCCATGCCTCGGCCAACTCCCTGTCTCTGCAGCTTTTCTGTAAACAGCTGCTTGTCTAACATTGCAGTCTGATGCCTTTAGGATTAATATGCTGTTTTCTATTTGTATGTAACACAGCTCTCTGACTCTTCAGCTGTTGCTCTGGTTTTTAGAGGCTTGATTTCTGATCTCTTCTCTTTTCCTTTTCTCTCATGTACTCTCGCATGTATTTTGCACTTACCTATGTGATGCAACTCTTGTGCTTTTTACAGCAACCAGCGTGCCAATTAACACTGTGTTTGTAATTTTGGTCACAATTACATTCTTAAAATAGCTTTATTTCAGGGATCTGATACCTTGTACTCGTTGCTATCAGAGCATTTTTTATGCCCATACCACATGATACTATGTGACAGTAATGCTGCCTCCCAGTTCTCCTACTTATACTGTGCACTAAAAGTATGTACTCTTTTTGTGAAGAAAAAGTACATACTTTTGAGTGTGTAGCATAAGAGTATGCAAGTACAGGGACATACTAACACCCCATGTAACGGAAGAGAACGTTGTTGCCTAGTTACGCACCCTGTCACTGTAAACACCGTAAACGCCTTGTTGCATTTCAGCTTTTCTTCATTCATTATTCTTTATATAATTTCTACTATATAATTGAATTTACCATTGCCATGATTTATATTTCCACATCTCATTTATACCTCTCTAAAATGCATCAAGAAGCAAACCGTCACAAAACTCCTCCTCCTCCCTCGCACAAGGAGTTCGTGGGTTATTATTAAGTGAAAAAGTGTCCACGGACCAACACTCCGATAATCTACCAGAAATAGTAGACCATCCGGGTACGACGTAGCATACGACTAGTGAATGAAGACAATGAAACGCACTTTACTTACAGCTGTACAGAAGTGTTTTTCTGATTAAAACCCACCCGTTCTCCATTGCAAGCCTACTCGATCCAAGGTATCTAATGTAGCCAGCTAATGCACTTTAAATCTGGCCACTGTGTAAACTGGGGGAAAATAAACAGAGCTAAATGAAATGTTCCATGATGCCCCTTAGTGCTTAATAGTGAGTAGGTTACTCAGTATCAGTACTGGTATCAACGAGTACCAAGTGACTGGTAATAAATAGTATCACTGTATCTCAGGTTTTTACATTTTTAAGCCACTGTTTCCCACCTGCTGTTTTAGAGGTCCCTACACTCCACACTTTCATGTTTTTCCTGCTTTAGAAAACCTGACTGAGCTCATGAAGGTCTTGAGAGCTAACCAGTGATATGACATAGCTGTGTTTGAGTGGCCAAATCACAAAATCATCTGGAAATAAAAGCAAACTGGAAATATGTGTGCAACTGATCATGCTTCTTGACAGAAAATGCTTTGAACAATGTCAGACTAAATGTGTGTACATTATTAGTTCATTATTTAATTCATGTATTTAATTGATTTTTATTGTATTTTTTTTATAATCTCAATTGACTTGGCAAGACAGCTGGCTTCTGTAATACATTTGAGTAAACTTTATTAAAAGCTCACAGCACTACACCTGGCTTTCCTGCTATTTTAGTGTCTAAGCTGCTTTTTAAGAAGACTTATTTACTAATCATACTGACCAATAAAATCTAAAATCAGCAATTTTGCCTTGTTTAAAACTTACAGTTCTATTCTTCAATACCCTCTATTTTATTGGAAGATCAAGTTTAAATATATAGACCTTGCACTCATACTCTGTTCTGTCGTGTCTTCTTGAAAGCTTCAACTCGTTTTGCAAAACTATTGTTTGAGACGACTGCACTTTCATCTCTTTTTCTGAAGGTGTGTCATCGGATATCTCCGTGGCAGCTTGCGCTGAATTTGGAAACGGCTCAAGGATTAACACAGTCAACGTTCTTTTGATTCTCTTTCACACACATTTCAGATTTTCTGCAGGCTCACCAGTGTTGGTGTTGCAGCGTAAGCCTCAGTAAGCTTTTCTTCCTGCTGCTATTCAGCATCTTTTGGAAATCCTCTAAGACTAACTTGTTAGTTCTTAAAACTGGCTGTTTTCTTTAGATTTTGAATATGCAATTAGAAAAGGTTCATTAATTTCACAGATTTTACAAAGAGGTGGCAACATTTTGCTATGGCAGTAAAAGATTCTACGTTTTTCCTGCTTTTGCAGCTAAACGCAGCAGTCACAAGACCAAACACAAGTATAACTCGCCAGCAGAAAAGTCTGTACACCGAAAGGGAAAAGACCTGTGAACTGTGAATTCATAAGCCTCAGAGTCGAGCCAGTATAAACCAAGTGGTAGGGACTGTGATGTCTTTGGTCTGTAAAAAAAAAATATATATATATATATATATATAATTGTTTTTATTTAGATTAGTTTCTAACCTTGCCTTGGCATCTGCCTGCAAAGATCATGTTGTGTAAGCAGCCAGTTTAACCCTTTTGCACTGAGGAGTTGTTTTTTTTTTTTTTTAGGAAAAAACTTCTTGAATTGGCAAAATTGCAACTGCACGGTCTTTCGCAGTGATGTTTGTTAGTAAATGGGACCTTTTAGCTGTACTCATATGGCTCAGTGCGCATTATGATGACGTCTTGGCTCAATTCGCAAGCTCCTCCGAGTTTGCTTGATTTTGCGTTAATTTCTGTGATCACAAAATCGTGGAGGGACTGTTAATTGTAGTCACACTGGACTTTTGCCTTACTGTTTTTTTTTTTTTTTTTTTTTTTTTTTTTTTTAACTGCTGCTTGCCGCACATCTGAAAAAGAAATTGTTGTCTCGTCCACGCTAGAGTTTTTGTGATAAAATTCTGTGTTTTCTCTCTGCCTGTAAGGATTTTTATTGTTACAGTGTTTGCACCTTTGCTGTCGTGACAGTTAGCACATCTAACAATTTCTAACTAATTAACTACTATGTTGTGTTGTTCTCCTCAGCATGATCACCTGTGTTTGGCTGCTCGCAGTCCACCGTACACAGTGTCTGTGAGAAATCATTCTAATTCCTCTCGCTCATTAAACCAGTTGCGTGTCTTAAATAATTATTAGAGACACATTTTCATCCTTGAGATTGATTCTCGTGACATTTGCGCACTGTTCCACTTGTGAATGCTCTCACTTTTAAATTTCCGTCTAATGACCTACCCGACGGTTTCTCCTCCTCATGCTGATGGCGTGAATGTGGCTGCTCCAGTAAGGAAGCAGGCAGCAAAGTGAGGTGATGCAGCTCCGTCTCACAAGGGAGCTGCAAATGGGTCAGTCTCTCCCACTTTTATTCTACTTTAGGCACAAGCTGGACAGTCCTACAGCAGATGTTCTTCATCTGCAGCCTCGGTGTCAGCGGGAGCAGTGCAGTGCATTAAATCATGCAGATACAGGTCGAGATCTTCAGTTAATGTTCACAACAAACATGAGGAAAAATGTGATCTCCGTGACTTTGACCATGGCATGGTTGTTGGTGCCAAATGGGCTGGTTTGAGTATTTCAGAAACTGCTGATCTCCTGGGATATTCACCCACAACAGTCTCCTAGAGTTTACACAGAATGGTGCGAAAAACAAAAAAAAAAGCATCCAGTGAGCGGCAGTTCTGTGGGCGGGAAACGCCTTGTTAATGAGAGAGGTCAGAGGAAAATGGACGGACTGATTCCAGCAGACGCGAAGGCTACGGAAAATCAAATACCCACTCTTTACAGTCGTGGTGAGCAGAAAATGCGCAGACACTGAAGGCAGACAGGCTACAACAGCAGACGACCACATCAGGGTACACTCCTGTCAGCCAAAAAAGACAGGAATCTGAGGCTACAATGGGTACAGGCGCACCCAATCTCGACAGTTGAAGACCGGGTAACATTGTTTCAGTCACAGTGAATATTCACTGTCAAAGTTACTGAGATCACATTTTTTTCCCTCATTCTGATGTTTGAGGTGAAGATTAACTGCAGCTCTTGGCCTGTATCTGAATGATTTATGCATTGCCCTGCTGCCACATGACTGGCTGATTTGATGATGATGTGAACGTGCAGGTGTACAGGTGTTCCTAATAAAGTGGTTGGTGAGTGTATATGCACTGCACAATAAGCATATTTCTGCATAATCATTAGCATGTCAATTTGATTTGACATGTTCTGACAGATCATCTGTAGCACAACAATTAATTATCCTGATAAAGTTGTTTGTTGTTGTTTTTACTGTCTATACAAATCTGAAAATGAATATGAACTTTCTAACTTTCTTCGAGAGCTGACATTTTGTAAGGACTTTTGTTTCTTACAGTGTTTTTAGTGATTGAGCAAAAGAGATGACAGTGATGCCAGTAGTTTATAGATTATCTACAGTAAATAAAAAAAGTTTTACAGACATGACAAAACATAAATCTGGGCTAAAGGATGCACCATCCTTTGCAGTAACAAAGCATGTGCGTGTTAAGAAGAAAACTAAGAAAAAACACCTTGCATGATTCAGGGTTTTTTTTTTTTCTTTTCTTTTTTTCCCCTCAATAATTAGTATGGTTTTTTTAATTGTTTTTTTTTTTTTTTTAATAAAAAAAAAAAGGTGTCAAAAATGTAACCAGATAAACCAGTATTTATTAAGTTAATATAACAGTTGTATTTTCCTCTGCACTGAGAATGAGAAGCAGCCAGCTCCCAGCAGCCTACCCTCAACTCGGCTTGATACTCGGCGTCCTCTACAAAAGGACGTGCATAAATCATTCTTAATGCCACAAAGATTACATTTTCCTACCAATGCAGCTTTTCTCACAGTCACAGAGGAGATTTTTAACCTTGGGCATATTTTAGGCATATAAAGTATAAAAATGGAAATGGTTAAAAAAAAAAAAAAAAAAAAAAAAGGTGGGAATTTTGGGTGACATTTTCATTTGGTTTCGTTTGGTTTGTGAAAGAATAAAAGTAAATGTATATCAGGAATTCCAAGGGATTTTGTTATAACATACAGTTGCTAGTTGAGGATTTGTAACAGTTTAATCATGCAGCTGAATTTTTATTTATTTATTTATTTATTTTTTTTTGTGTTTAGGACAAGGATATTAAATGAGCAGGAGGAGGATTTTGAACTTCTACTGGAATTATTGCGTGTGTGTGTGCATGCGTGTGTGTGCATGCGTGTGTGTGTGTGTGTGTGGTCGCAATATGCAAAACACGCATTTCCATTCAGTTGCAAACAAATAAAGATTTGTTCTGAGAGCGCAAGCAGCTGCCGAGAGACAGAGTGAAACAGAACAATAAATCTGCTTTCCAGAAAGTGTTGATTTAATAATATGTTTACGGTTTGCTGCAAAAGAAGCATTCTGTTATTGTAGTAATAACAGAATAGAATATAAATACTTTTTTTTTTTTTTTTAAACAGAGAAACTATTCTGTATCTATAGATAAATATTCTGTTGCATTACATCGTCAGAGTTGCCTGTTCTGTTATTCACTTATTTTATCCATTCACAAGTGAACTTCATTGGAATAGCATTGTCACAATACAGTAACAATTTCTTTAATTTCTTTCCAGTTAGAGAGGTTAAAGAGATGTATTATAAGATCCTTATAAAACATAACAACCTGAAACGTACCTTTTATGACACAGCAAATATTTGTTACGCTGCACCTTTTAAAAACAGTGCATTGTGGGTACATTCTGTCTTTCAGATTTAAATTGAATTGACACAACCGTGATGTTTAACCTGTAGTGCGTTTTTAGTTTAATGTTAAAAGCTCAGTGAAGCTGTTTAGGTCACGAGTCGAGTCTGTGATACGAGTGGCCTAGTTTGAAGTTGGTCTGCCAAAGAGTGTCAGCTGGGGAACGAATGGATGCGGGTCAGATAGAGGACATATCCACTTCCTCTTCTCTCCTCTCCCACTCTCCTTTCAGCTGTGATTTATTCGGCCTCTATCATGTACGCTTCCCGAGTTCATTGCATGACTATTTGCGCATTATTTAGTTGTCATAGTTGTGAAAGTGTTCATTCTATAATAAAGCAGTGAAAACGCAAAGATTGAAGGTCGGCTCCCAAATATGTCATCGGGTACGGGCAGTTTGGCAGGGCAGCTCTGCAGAGTGCTGCGTGTCCTCAACCACTGTGTGTCGATGTTAAAAATAGTCAGAGTCGGAGTCCCAGGAGGGTTTGAGAGAATCACAGTTGACAAAAAAGTACTACAGCAGCATCAATAAACTGGGTCAGGCAAAACCAAACACTGAAGTGCAAGATGGTGAGGGAAAGACACTGTGGAAGAGAAGCTCATTGCTCAAACTCTAGACAACGGCATTATAAGGTTCAGTCATCACGCTCTGCCAAACTCTAGAGCCCTCTCGTCTCTCACTCTTGCCAATGCTTCACAACACCCAGCCTTTCTACAGCCCTTCCCTCTCTCTCTCTCTCTCTCTTTTTTTTTTTTTTCCCCCAGAGAGCCCCCAACAAATAAGAGTGCACTCAGTTGGACATATTAGCTTATTTGTCATGAATTTGTTGGTTGACCGAGCTCCAGGAGGACACAGAGGCACTCTGGGTAAAGTTCGCTTAGGGATAACCACATGCTTTTTATTCTTTTGTATATAAAGCTGCACAAAATAGACTCCTTCATTCTCCATCTGTTGCTCAGTCTTCATTTTAGCTCTAAGCTCTGCAAATAGCTTTATATAAAAGAAGCTAAGTGTTTCATATCTCTTGTTGACCTTGGGTCCTGCAGTTCAACAACATCATTCATTTCCAGCGTGTCTGCTTCTCGTTCACACCTCTAGCGTTTCCCTCCCTTGGAATCCACGTCTCATTCATAAAACCTGACCAACGCTTGCATTTATGTCTTTTATATGGCATAGAGTTAAACTGAAATCATAAGAGCAGTTTAAGTAGGTACAGTAGTCAGTACTGGAGAAATGATCAAATCCACTGAGATACTTTGTCTTTAATGTAGATCAGGTCATCAGATTGTGATTGTGCATATGGCTAGGCAGTATGTCTATAAGCATTCAAAATGTAACACCCTGGACAAGTTGCATGTGTAATTTCTTTCCGAAAGTCTTCCCCTTCAGCTAGAGCTTGTTGGTGCCTGGTTAAGTGTTTCACTTGCTGTTCCAAATAACCCCACAAGTTTTCTTCACTGGATTGAGGTCCAGAGTGACACTCACACAAATTTGGCTCTATACACTCTACATTTTCATCCTGGGTGTGTCAGTGTTGTGTTCTATTTAGACATGAAGCACGCAAAGCAACCTCAGAGTCTGACCAACAACTGACAGTCTGGCTTTATGCTAAGTTACATTCATCCAGCTGCACAACCTATTCAAAGTTTACAATAAGGACACTACTGTCTGTGGATGCAACAAAATGTTTTGTTTAATTTTTTTAATAATATGCAATATTGATATAAATCATTATTAGGCCTTTACGTATAGAAAAGAGAAAACAACTTTTAATTGAAGACAGTGAATTTAAATGAAATTAAATAGAAAAATAAATAAAGCATGACGTTCCCGTTATAACTTCTAACACTATATGACCAAAAGTATGTGGACACCTGGCCATCATACCTACAGTACTGTGCAAAAGTTTTAAGCACCCAATTTTTTTTTTTTTTTTTTTAAATACAAACTTTGTTATAGATTTTTTTTATTTTATGACTTCTACATTATCAAGTCGGTACAAAAGCATTTTAGATTCCCAAACATTAGTTTTCTAGCACAAAATTAGATGTTACAGAAAAATGTTTGTATGTCATTAAAGAAAGCAGCATATTACGTAAGAGACACTTTTCGGACAAAAAAACACAATGCTGGGTTTTGCTGCAAAAATAAGAAGCAACTGCGAAAGTCAAACTGTGGCTGGTTCTGCAAGATGCTCAATAAAACTTACCAGCTCATTTCCTTATAAAACTGCACAAATTGTACTGAAGACTACTATTTTTTTAATATTTTTGCTCTTTACAGTATTTTATTTAATGTAGAAACATTTAATTTCATTATTCTGAAGGCGTCTTTGCTCTACAGCATTTCTTTGCATGTGCCTAAAACTTTTGCACAGTACTGTATATGGTGTGGTTCTTCCCCAAACTGTTGCCACAAACTTGGAAGCACACAGTTGTATAGTATGTCCTTGTATGCCGTAGCATTACAATTTCCCTTTCACCTGAACTAAGAGGCCCAAACGTGTTCCAGCATGACAATACCCCTGTGCACAAAGCAAGCTCCATAAAGACATGGTTTACCAAAGTTGAAGCGGAAAAACTTGAGCGTCCTGCACAGAGCCCTGACCTCAACCCCACTGAACACCTTTGGGATGAAATGGAACACCGACTGCACCCCAGACCTCCTCACCCAATATCAGTGCCTGAACTCACTAATGCTCTTGTGACTGAATGAGCACAAATCCTCACAGCCACGCTCCAAAATCTAGTGGAAGCCTTCCCAGAAGAGTGGAGGTTAATTATAACAAATGAGGATTTGGAGTGGAATGTTCACAAAGCACATATGGATGTGATGATCAGGTGTCCACAAACCTTTGGCCACATAATGTCATAACAGCTATAAACAGTTATCCCTGCTGTCCTGAAGACTCCCATGTGCGGAAAACTTTGCAACTGCCAAAAAAAGTGCTGACACTGAGGGCTCCTTCCATAAAAAGTAAAGTAAAGTGTGTTAAATAACAATTGTTCAAGAAGTAAAGTAACCTGCGCATTTGTTTTAGCTGATGATGACCTCATTAGTTTCCACAGAACACATGTACTATGAGTGGCAGGGGAACATTGTGTGACACAGAAGAGGTTCACTGCTACACATAATAGCACCGAAATAATAAAAAAGAAAAATATGGTGAGTCACATTTCTCATGACGTAAGATGAACGCAAGTGCACCGGGGTTCGATAGAATCAAGTGAGTCTGAAAGCAGACCAACGCTGCGGGGGGTGCAGAGAGCAATCGCACTCGGATTAGGACCGCCACAAACGTGCCCAGTGTGAAAACCACCTAAGAGAGTGCTTTTCCTGTCCTCCTCTCAGTACTGCTTGCTGCTTGTGCACATCACACCACCCTAGTGGGTTATGACACTCCCTCCACCTAGCAGGCATCAGACTTGTGGGTTAGAGTGTTGTTGCCTCCAGACTGGTGGTCATGTCTTAGTATGCCTTGTAGACTTGAATATGTTTGGCACTAATGCATTGCCATAATTCATGAACTCCTACTGTACTGCTGAGATGAGCAGGCTGTCAAATCCTGGTGGTAAGCAGCTCTTTTACATGGATTAAATTGCCTGCTTATGCCTGAATGCACTTCTTTCAGTGCTTTCTATCCGTCATCCTCTGGGGGATGACTTGTTCTATCGCATCTACCAGATTGCTGGTAAACATACTGGCTTAGTCACTACTCCCTAGAATTTTTTTTGAAGCAAAGCTCAGCATGACTTCAGGCATCTCTGCTTGGGATTAGCTAGGTTCTTTTTCTAAGATTTTTATTTTTTTTTTGCATTAAACCACTTTCTGTAAAAAAAAAAAAAAAAAATTAGCAAGCAGGTAGGGTTGCCTTTTCACAGCTCCAGAGCTCGGGATCCTGTGCTTTTTGAATGATTATATGTGTGGCATTTTGCATGCCCCATGTCCCATGTTGGTGCGGGTTTCCTCTTGGTTCTCCAGTTTTCTCCCACTACCAAAAAATAGCCAATAGGTGGATTGGCTAGAACAAATTGCCCCTAGGTGTGAAGGTGTGTGTAAATGTGTCTGTGCATGGAGCCCTGTGATGGACTGCTGTCCAACCAGTATTTGCCTATTGTTCCCGAGATACACAGACTCAGATACACAGTGACCCTGACCAGGATAAAGCACTTACTGAAAATGAATGAATGAATTACCAAGAAACAAAGATGTGATGAACAAAAATAAAAGCTCTTGCTCTTCATGGTGGTAATGTTTCAGAGGACGTCCAAGTATCAGGAGAGCATTCTCTTCAGGGAAATCTAAGATTGATTTTTAGCATACTGTGTTTGTGGCTCATTCTGCTGTGAGAGCAGACAGAGCTGGAAGGGTAGAACAGAGGAGGTCAAGTCAGCGAAACTCAAAGTGACAGGGGGATGTGGGCTTTTCAGAGAGCACGCAGTAAGGGGGCTGATTTACGGCAGTGCTGTTGTACTTCTACTTTTTTTTTAAAACTTGAATTTCAACCAAATTAGTAGCTTCGCACAGCCATAAGAGATCTTTTTACTTGTGTTACCTCTTCCAATTTCCCTGACACAGCACCAGACAGGCTATCCAATGACTGCATCAAGCTTGTTTTAATAAACAGCAGGAGGCCTAAGCGAAAGCCCCAGGAGCTCTGTTTGGGTTTTTCAGGACCTGTGGTGTTCTAGTCACTGTGGGTGTCGTTCTGTCAAGTCTCCTCACCGTCACTCTTGAAAAGCCGCCAGGCCGCCAGGGGAGAGAGCAATGAAGGGGCGAGGGAGAGAAGGGGGCGAGGGAGGGTGCTTTACCCCTGCTGTGGTCAGAACAAGCACTTCAGATCAGGCGGCAGGCCTGCAAAGAGTCAGGAGGTTCCCGGTCGAGACGGGACCGCGGGCTCACACTGTGCCTGTCACACACACACACACACACACACACACACACACACAAACAGATGCCTCTCAGGCCTGCTCCACTACACACACTCTGAACAGGCTCTGTATCTAACATCGTCCCACTGATGCATATCAAACTGTATTTGTTTACCTAAAGGATACAAGGGGTTAGACTGTGATTGGGATGAAGGTGAGTTTCTGAAATGGTTTCTGTAATGTTGCGAGGTTAGGCACCTATGAAAAATTGTTTGTGTGTGTTATTTCTGGGTGTCTGACAAAAGGTGGGACCTGGTTTTACAACTTTGTTACAGGCACTGTAGGTCCATCAGGGAGACCAGGGGAACAGATTTCAGTGTTGCACCAGGAGCTGCAGAAGGAAGTGCAGCCACATCTAATAGATCAACAGGCCTTGGTGTCAGATTTTCTGCAAGGTGAGAACTGATGTTTGATGTCCTGCGTAATAAAGCCAACTGCTGGCAGGTTACATGTGAGATAGTAAATGAATCTGTGATGTTGCGGTGATGTGTATTTTAGACACTAATTTGTCTGAGCAAAATTGATCGGAATATTTAAAATAGCATCAGTCTGCCAAAAAGCATGTCCTGGCCTCAAAAAACAGCGCATTTTCCCATTGTATGGTATTGGAGTCTTGATTGAAATGTGTTCTTATTAATAGCAGATTTTGTAAGTGTTTTTAAACACTCCTGGTGGTTGTGGCTTGAGGCTGCTTGCGCTGTCTTCTTCCCGCTCTCTGTTTTTTTTTTGTTTTTTGTTTTTATTTCTCTCCCTCGATCCTTCAGTTTTCTTCTTCAGCTTTTCTTCCTTTCTCCTCCTTTCTTTCTCATAGGCTCTATGGCTGGTTTTCCTGATCACTGGGGTGCTCAGTCTCACCCCTCCCAGATGATGGACACTGGCTTCATGGGAACTTTCTCAGGTTCATGTCTATACACCACTGATGCTACTTTCTTTCCATTATCTTGCTACTGTTATCAAAATCTTCATTATATTCTTATCGTCCCGGCTATGATAAATGTATTTGCTAGTATGTATGCACATGCTTACATTTGTTGTCATTTTTGGCAAACACTGTTCCTTGAAGAACTGTGTCTAGGTGTGTATAGGTATTTATACATCACAGAATGCATGGTGTTCAGCACCTGCACTTGGGCTAGATCTAGCACCAGATACCCTAACAATGTCTTACCCATACAATTCAGGGCACAATAGGTCAACCATTTATATAGTGTTTATTCATTATGCTTAGCTAGAAACATAAATTTAGCACTAGGGTTGGGCAATATGACAATATAATATTTATGCAATTATGATGTTAATGTGTCATGATACGTTAACATCATACTATATTTTTAAATATGCTCATTATCATCAGCTTTTATAACTCCTTTGCTTTCCACTTGTCATCATAGCCAGTGTTGAATTAATGTTTTCTTGCAGTAGAAATAGGTAGAATACAAAAAATTCAATTAAAATAGATCAAGTACTTTACTTAGTATTTATTATTATTATAAATTATTATTTATTTAGTACTTTAGATTAGATGCATTTATTTGCCATTTGCACATTACATATTAAATTCTTATGTGGAACAGTCAGCTAATTAAGAAAACAATTGAAGTGACAAGAAATTCAAGTGTACATGAAGCACAGACAATTTAGCTGCCATTCTTTCCAGTGTAACAATGCAAAGACCCTGAGAACTGTGTTCATAGTGCAAAACACATTATAGATGTATTACAACAATGCTAGCGCATTGTAGTGCAAATAATATATACACTCATTCTCCACTTTATTAGGAACACCAGTACACCTCCACATTCATGCAGTTATCTAATCAGCCATTCATGTAGCAGCAGCACAATGCATAAAATCATGCAGCTACAGGTCAAGAGCATCAGTTAATGTTCACATCAAACATCAGAATGAAGAGCAAAGTGTGATCTCTTTGATTCTGGCAAGGATGTTGGTACCAGATGGGCTGGTTTGAATATTTCACAAAATGCTGATCTACTGGGAATTTCACACACAACAATCTCTAGAGTTTACACAGAATGGTGCGGAAAAACATCCAGTGAGCGGCAGTTCTGTGGGTGGAAACGGCTTGTTGATAAGAAAGGGCAGAGGAAAAGCGCCAGATTGGTTCAAGCTGCCAGGAAGGATATAGTAACTCAAATGACCACTCTTCACAATCGTGGTAAGCAGAAAAGCATCTCAGCATGCACAAAACATCAAACCTGGTGGAGGTTTATGGGCTACAACAGCAGAAGACACCTGTCAGCTAAGAACATGGATTTGAGGATATCATGGGCACAGACTCACCCAAACTGGACAGTTGAAGATTAGAAAAATCAATCACCTGGTCTTTTTCTAGTCTTCAGCTGTCCAGTTTGTGAGGCACCATTCTGTGTAAACTCTAGAGACTGGTGTGTGTGAAATACCCCGGAGATCAGCAGTTTCTCAAATACTCAAACCAGCCCATCTGGCACCAACAACCATGGCATGGTTAAAGTCACAGAGATCACACTTTTTCTTCATTCTGATGTTTGATTGAACATTAACTGAAGTTCTTGACCTGCATCTACATGATTTTTTGCACTGCACTGCTGCCATGGGATTTGGCTGATTAGATTAGATGGATTTTGAGTGTATATTGTAGTGCAAGTGATAGTGTAAATATATTACTAACTACAGTAGTGCAAGGAAACTTGATATGTACCCAAGGGTATAGAGTGTGAAATACAGTATGAGGCAGGTGAAGAGGATGAGACCAGAATGTATTATAAACATGCTTTTCGGTAGAGTGGCAGCTGTTTTCGATTCTGATAGACGTCACTGTGCTTGGACAGAGACAGCTTGTTGCTTTTGCGTTCCCATTTCTGTGATGACATTTACAAAAGTACACTGTTCCTTCAAATTAATGATGATGCTCTTTCTTTTAGAACACTAACAGCCTCTTTTAATGGATGTATCTTAATTAGCCAAATCAAATGCCACCATATCTCCATCTTTCAAGTGCCTATTAGCAAATCTCAGTAAAATGTGCCTCCTGAGACAGCGGATAGAATAGATTGAAAATGTCTCACTTTGCCGAGGTGATGAGTCATCTCTAACTCAACATTCACATCAGGTGTAATGCCTGAGCCATTCCTTCTGTTGTTGCTTTATCTGACTTTCAGTAGTTGGTCTTGTAGAATATCCTTCATATGTGCATTCTCATTTCATTTCATTTATTATTATTATTATTATTATTATTGTGGTTGCTGCTGCTGTTAATAATAATAAATATTTTATTTATTGAAATAACCTATTTGTACCTCAGTTGTAAGGAATGATGTCCATAGAAATATTTATGTATATGTATGCACAATGCAGAAATTGAAATCTAAAACTATTAGATTACTAGATGCCCATGCATTGTGACTTGGACTAAATAAAAAAAAAGAAAAAGAAAAAAAAGTATAATCCATGTCAGATGGAAAATTGTTTGTTAAAGTAACTCAACTCAAACGTAGCTGTTCAATAAACTACTGCTGCGCTAATACGTATATGCGGCATGCAAATGTTAATATCACTGAACATTTTGTGTTCCCACAGGTTTCCCTCAGCCAATGGGACTGGGAACAAACATTGATAGTGGAGTTGCATCACTCCAATCAGAAAAACCTTCAAGCATTGCAGACACCCAGCAACCCCTACTGTTGGCTACAGAGGCACCTATTACACCTAAGGGCCCTTTGGACTTGTCTGCAGGTAGAGGGAAAAGACACACAAATACACAGATATGCACAGCTTAGCACACAATACCCAGCAGCCCTGACTTTGAGCTAGAATATGATCACTTTACGCATCTCTTTATTTAGTAATGGGGAAGGTTTAAACACAATGTCCTGCTAATTCAGTCTAATGTAACATCATAACATTATATGTGTGTCATAAGTCAATATTATGACCCTTGTGTCTACCAAATAATACTTGGCAGATGTATTTAAGTACTAATCTTATTGCATCCCAAAACTCACCAGCCTTTCTGATACTATGGGATTACAGCTAGAGATCTCCTGTGAGGCTTATCCTCCCAACAAACCCAGATCCATCAGAGGACACTTTCAGTAACCTGGCTTTGCCACTGTGAGGCAGTATAGCCAGATTCAGGGAGTCACACAGTTAGGCTTCTTACATACACTCACCGTTCACTTGTGAGGCTACACACACCTGTATACCTGCTCATGTATGCAGTTATCCAATCATTCAATCATGTGGCAGCAGCACAATGCTGCAGTCATGCAGATACAGGTCAAGAGCTTCAGTAAATGTTCACATCAAACATCATAATGGGGAAAAATGTTATCTCAGTGACTTTAAGCATGGCATGGTTCTTGGTACCATATGGGCTGGTTTGAGTATTTCAGAAACTGCTGATCTCCTGGGATTTTAACCCACAATACAATAGTCTCTGGAGTTTACACAAAATGGTGCTAAAAGCAAAAAGCACAGAGTGAGCAACCGTTCTGTGGGTGGATATGCATTGTTGATAAGAGAGGTCAGGGCTGCCAGGAAGCCTATAGTAACTCAAATAATCACTCTTTACAACCGTGATGAGCAGAAAAGCATCTCAGCATGCACAAAACATCGAACCTTGGGGTGGATGGGCAGCAGACGACCACATCAGGTTCCACTCCTGTCAGTCAAGAACAAGAATCTGAGGCTATAGTGTGCACAGGATCACAGAAACAGTTCTGTGAACAGTCCAAGATAGCCTCAGATCCCTGTTTTTGGCTGACAGGAGTGGAACCTGATGTGGTCTTCTGTTGTTGTAGCCCATCCACCTCAAGGCTTGATGTGTTGTGCTTTCTGAGATGCTTTTTTGCTCACTATGTAAAGAGTGCTTATTTGAGTTATTATAGACTTCCTGTCTGCTCAGACCAGTCTGGTCATTCTCCTCTGATCTCTCAAATCAACAGGGTGTTTTAGCCTGCAGACCCTCCGCTCACAGAATGTTTTTTGTTTTTCGCACCATGCTGTTTAAACTCTAGAGAATGTTTGTGTGAAAATCCCAGGAGATCAGCAGTTTCTGAAATACTAAAACCAGCCCTTCTGGTACCAACATCCATGGCACAATGAAAGTCACAGAGATCACAATTTTCTCCCATTCTGACTAATGATGTGAACATTAACTAAAGCTTTGACCTGTACCTGCATGAAAGTGGACAGCAAGTGTACATTATATGCAAGTTATTACCCTTAGCAGAAGCTATTCTCTATGCCATCCATCTTGAACTCTCAGGGTCTTTAACGGTAACATCTGCAAAGAATGGTACCGGTACCACTGAGACAGAGTGTTGTATTATAGTAGGTGGTGTGAGTCACACAGAAGCACAGCTTGTATGGTAGTCAGTGTGTGCTGATTAAAAATGTGTCATTCTTAGCAAATAGAGCTTGGGGCTCAAATCGGGACCATATACTGTAGATGCAACCCAGACCAATAAGATTACAGAACATCTTCAAAGGTGATTAAAAAAGTTATAACTAGCTCTAATATTTGAACACCATGATACTTATGACTTCTTATACAGATGTTATAAGCAAAGATTTATAGACGTTTCATGAATGCATGTAAACAGTTCAAGTAACGAAAACTGTAAGACAGACAAAGCATGGACTCGAATGGTCACAGATCCACTCTGTTCATAATATAGTAAAAAATGTATGTATTGCTCCAAAGGAGGGTGGTTGTAACTATTGATGTGTTTCTGCTAAATATATACATGTATTGCACCTAAAACAAGTGCCATATTGGCCAAATGCTACTACTTATGTAATAGTGAGTGTACTAAAGTTTTGCTAAAGTTGTTTAAATTGTGTTACTTCAATCGCAGAGTCGCATTACAGGTATTATAGGTGTACAGGTATGTAGGTATACAATGCACACCATAGGTTGTTTGTGTGTTAAATTAAATTGAGTCTGTGTATTTGAGAGGGACAGCAAAAAGCAGAGTGTTTCCTGATCATTTTTATTCCCTCTTTGCATATGAGGTGTCTTTGGTGACCGCTGGCCAGATGACACTGGCATTCCTTCTGACCTGCCCTTCACTTCCAGTGTTTCTACTGTGATCAGTCGCCATGCAGGCCATCTAACAGAGAGCCAACAAGATGCCCCTGAACACCAGTGGTCCCTCAGAGATAGTGGTCTGGGGGACAGGGATGAAAGAGAAAATGAGGGTACTGACCACAAAAAAGAGAAGAAGAAGAAGAAAAGAAAGCCCAAGGATGAAGTCTTTGACCAAACAGAAAGTAAAAGTAAGCTAGAAATGCAGAGTGAGAACATTGATCTGCTTGAGGGAACCCATCAGATGTTGACACGCAAGGAACGTGATCGAGATGAAGGCTGGCAGCATCAGGATGTCAGTCGGGCTGGTGGAAGGATCAAGAAAGGCAAAAGCCGTAAGAAGATTCCAGAAGAGTGGGCAATTCATGCAGAGCCCTTTGTCCCTACTTCACCTTTAATGTCTCATGATTTTGGAACTGAATTAACTACTTGTCCAGTACCTGGAGACATTCAAGCCTGTGGCCAAAGCCTGATCTCACTCACTGAGGATTACCCTGATGAGGGCCTCATGCCATCATCACTTGCCAGTGATCTGCTTTCACTTACAGCTAGTTCTCCACCAGCACCAGTGGAAGCCAGCCTTGCAGTTCACTCAGCAACATCCCACTGTGAGGGACCAGGTTTTTCAACCACAAGCCACTTGTCTATGTCATCTGGTTTCCATGATATGCTTATGGAAATGGATAGTGGTGACATGGGCAGTACCAAAGATGCCTGTGCCCTCCCTGTAGCATTGAGTAAAGCTGACCCTCATGTGTCTGCGATGAATCCCCAGTGCTTTGTGCCTAGTCAGGGAGTCTTTGATGAGGCCATGTTTGAGCAAGAGCCATCCTTCATTGACCCAACAGTCGGGACCCATGTTTTGGCTAATGCCCCTGTTGTTGACCCCTTGATGTCCACTCCTGGTAAAGCTGGTTTTGGATCATCTATGGAAGCTTTGATCTCAGCTCCTCCATTCTCACCATCTCAAACTGCTTGGTCCCTTAATGGCTCAAACCTGAACAACCAGAGCGAGGTCTTTGGCGTCTCAGGCTTGGAGGGTACTACCTATGAAGCACCTGTGCCAGTAGCTTTACTGTCACCAAAAAGCAAAACACCAAAAGAGGCCAAGTCAAAGCAAAACAGGAAGACCCGTTCATCCTCATCAAAGAGTCCCACATCGTCTGAAGCAAAACTGCCCTCTCCACAAAATTCTGGTTTGAATCCTGCTGCTCCGCCATTCTTCCCTAGCTTTGCTGAACCCCGAGAGCATGTGACAGACCTGCCTGCCATGCCGCAAGGTTTGTTTTTGAAGGGTAAATTTTGGATCCACTCATTGCATGACTTGGTGGATCCCAAGCCTTGCCTTGGCTGCACTGGGTTTGGGTTACTAGGCTCTTTACCTCAGCCACTAACACATCTGTTCCCCTACTGGATGCCCCACTATCCAGGTTCACTCAAAGTTGGCTGGCTTGGTTTGGCTTATGTGTTTGAAGGGTGCCTCACTACAAAGAAAAGCACTGTGTATGTGTGTGTAGGGCAAAACTGTCCCCATTAATCACATGTGATTTAGGGTGTTTAATACTAACCAAATGCCAGTTGGTTTGCAGTGTTACAGGAACACTTTCTTGTTCATTCACCACACTACAATCACTGTTCCACTGTCTTTTCTTACTGCCAGGCTGCACTGGATCTACTTAACAAAATAGTCCTTTCTGAACTTTGTCTTAATAACGTGTGCATTTCTTTCCGTGTACCTGTTGAATGTGTAGAAATATTACTGACCGAACGTTTATCACAAGGCTAACATGATACCTAAGTATTTTGGACTAATTCTTTTTTTTTTTTCCCCTCTCTCCATGTAATGATGGCATCCTTCCATTGATTGACATCTATTGCTGCAGGTAAGCCAGTTATTATATGTAGATACTTATTTGTATGATGTTTTACTTTGATATTTTACATTGTGTTGTGCCTTTAAACAGGCCTCTGAATATTAAAGTGAAAAAGGAAGTAATGCTTTAAATTCACATGGGAGGGCATGCCACATTTTTATAGTAATGCATTTTTTATAGTAGTGATTTTTATAATAAACACTGATCAAGCGATTAGACTATGAGCATAAGGGGGATAACATTTAGTTATCATATAGCAAAAGCATGTATGCCTAGTGTACTCTGCCACACTAATGAACAGATGACAGGAAATGACAGCGATCTGGATGGATTTCATAATTAATGATGAAAAGCAAAGCAAAGCAGAGTTCAAACTCTCTGCAAACATATTAAAAGGTACTGCAGCATCTTTTTACAACACAAGTAACAAGATGGAACATCTTAAACAAAACTCACAAGGAATTCATTGCTAGTAGCACATGGTAGCAACCAATTCTGCAGCGAACACTGGCTAGGCGAGAAAAAATGTCTACAGGCAAGTCTGAACGCTTGACGATCAGCCACTATCAGTCACTGACAACAAGGAAATCCGACAAATTTTCAAAGTGAAACAAAACCCACTCTTGTCCACTGCAACCCTACTATTTAAACCAGGGAAGAATAAACAGAAGTACATAAAATGTTTAGTTCATAATACCACAGTATATGATAGAATGCCAGTTACTTTCGTGGGGTATATGGTACAAATGGACTACATCCTTTGTGAGGGATAGTGCTGTGCAAAAGTTTTAGGCACATGCAAAGATGCCTTCAAAATAATGAAATTAAATGTTTCTACATTAAAAACAGTGAAACAAAGTCAATATTTGGTGTGACAAAAAAATAAAAATAGTAGTCTCCGGTACAATGTGTGCAGTTTTATAAGGAAATGAGCTGGTAAGTTTTATTGAGCATCTTGCAGAACCAGTCACAGTTCTTCTGGAGACTTTGACTTTCGCACTCGTTTCTTATTTTTGCAGCAAAACCCAGCAGCCTTCATTGTGTTTTTTGTCTGAAAAGTGTCTCTTATGTAATATGCTGCTTTCTTTAATGACATACAAACATCTTTCTGTAACATTTAATTTTGTGCTAGAAAAATAATGTCTGGGAATCTAAAATGTTTTTTGTACAATGTAAAATATTTATACTTACAGTTGGGCTATATTGGGTTAGCATGTGGCTCCTATAAATAGCTTAGCGAAACACAGCCCCAGTAGGCACAGATCTATGATTAATGAACAGAGAGGATGAAGATACGGTCTACTTTCTCTGTGCTTATCTGTCTTCATTTCCTTTTACACTCTGCAACCCCACAGGCATGTGGGTCATGGTTTCTTTCTTTTTTCATCTTACTCGGTTAGCAAAAGCAGACTCTCAAGCAGGAAGTCACGGTACCAATATTTCAGTATTCGGTACCAATACCAGTAAAATTCCTTGGTACTCGGTACCAAAGCAAAACACAAAAACAGTGCCATTCTGTATACTTCAAGTATTTCAAAGTGTTTCGTTTTTTTCCCACAAGTAATTAAAGGTATTTGTAAAAAAAAATTACAAGCATGCAAAACACAAAAATATGCCATAATTGAACAACACACACTTCTTATTTATAAAGTTATATATTAAACTAAATTAAACAAATGCATATGTGTATTCAGAGTATTTCTGAAAATTGCTTTAAGTTTTGGCCTTTGGTTTTTTCCCTTCAAATAAATAATAACGAAATAATTTACTAGCAAAAAATACAGACTATGTAAAAAAAGTTTCTGAACCGAAACACTTGCCACTCGTTAGGCAACTTTACACACTGACTTTTAAATTGAAGTGCTGAAAGTGAACCGGAGTTATAACAGAGAAAACGTGAAAGATTAGGCACATCTGCTTATAATTTGAAATGACTCGGTGTCAGGTATTGCGAGTGAGACGGATACAAGTTAAAGTCAGTTTATTAGGAACAGTAAGATTATTAGGAACAGCAGTCAAATCCAAAACGTGAGGCAGATATCGTGGTCATCGTGGGCGATCGGCAAACAACATGAACTAGGGTAAACAAGAATCAAAATGCGATGTGGAAACAGGATCAAAACCAGAAAACGAGAAACAAGCTCAAAAGGCTTGCTAAGAGACAGACTGTTAAGGTAACTGCGCTAATACTTCACGATCAGACAGAGAAACATTGGGGTTTAAGGGGGGTTTAAGGACACATGACCGTATTAGCGTTACATTCACGTATGCTAACCATTAATTAAGAAAAAACGAGGATTTTTTTTTTCAATCCTACACTTGAATTTATGCTACAACATCCATAATGCAACCGCTACCATAAATGCACGGTGCTCCTATGAAAAGTTCCTGACTGACTACCTGTCAGACAGCACATCGGTTAGTAGTACTGGTACTTGTGAAAATCTGGTACCGTCAACTTTTTTATTTTTTAGTACCGACTTGGTACCGAAGTACCGATACTTTTGACAACCCTAGTATAGAAGCACATTTAAGTAGAGAGCCAAAAGGTCTTGGGTAGCTAATGTAGCTAGCTCATGCACTTCATTAATACTATAGGCTGATTAATACTATAGGTTACTCATTTTCAGTAAAAACTGGCGCATCCCTAATTGACTATGTAGATACTAGAAGGCTTGCGTCTTATTTTTTTAATCTTAAAATATACCATAAGTTAAATTGCTATATCGCTATGGATGTTTGGATAGATGCCAGAGAAAATGCTTTGATTGAGGTTTATATTTTGAGATGTTGAGATGTGAATGAGGTATGTTTCTGTGTGTCTGCTGTGGGCCTTTTGTGTGTGTCTGTCTGTGCGTGTGTGTTTGTGTGTGTGTTTGCGTGTGTGTGTCTGTGTCTGTGTAAGGGGGTGTGGCAGTATGACACAGCTGTCTCTCTGCCTGTGTAATTTTCAGCTCTTTCTTTGCCGGGGAGGATCTGTGTCACTTGGGGTGCTATTTATCTGCCGGAGGACGCAGGATACCAGGGTTCGGTGTCAGACTTCCAACATGCAAATAAATGTCCTATGGCCTTTAAGATTAGGATTTAGGATCTAAGTCAAGCAAAGATTTCCTGTGGTGTGTGTGAGTGTGCATGTGTGTAAGTGTGTGTGCACGTGAGTGTTTGTACATGTGTGCATTTCATTCATATGATTGCCATATGAATTAAATGTATTTATTTAGTTTATTCCTAGTTATTATTATGATGATGTGAGCTGATCCTTGACCCCTATGAGAATAATATTTATTAGAAGAATTTTTAAAAACTGTGACAGGGCAGCATTCATTTTTGTTGCTTGTACACATTTTGTGCATTTTTACTATCATCATTTTGTCGCTGTTGTTCAGTGTTATTTTAACATTAAAATTTCCAAATTAATCATGGCATCAGTTTGTTATCTGTATCTATGTCCAAAAACGTGACGTGTAAAATTTTCACCGAAGTTCTTATGAATAACAGGGTTGTTAAGACCGTATGTCTGAAGATGTGGGTGAAATTGTACATGTAAATGCAGCCTTTGTTGGTCTATTTCCAATCTGCAGTATCCACTAATCTCCAGTTGGAAGTAGGGCTGTCAGAATACCAGAACTTTGATACTGATACCAACTGGTTCAGTTTGCGTTTAAATGACAAACATTTTCCTAAAAGCATGCAAAAAACATTACATACAGCAGTATCTTGGTTGCCCTTGGACTATATGACCCCAAACTGCACCTGCTGCAGCATTATAGCTCCTACTGAGTTAAAAGTCTGTAACTGGCTATTATAAGATTAAAATAAGAAATATGTATTCTGTTTTGGTAACTAGCCTAGAAAAGTAGCTAACTAAAATAAATACAAATTAATGTGTATTTAAAATTCACACTTTTATTATTAAAATGTTAATTTGCAAATCATAGACAGGCATATCCCCATAACAGGAAGCACAGTGCATGATGTGCAGGTCAAGTGGTGAGTAAAGGTGCAGGGCGTGCACAGCATGATTTTATGATTTGAGATTAATTTATACTCCCTGTTCAATTCTGATGTACAGGTCTGTGATTTGAGATCACTAACTCATAGTGCTTAGTGGTTAACACGTTTGCCTCGCACCTCCAGGGTTGGCGGCTCGATTCCTGCCTCCGCCCTGTGTGCGTGGAGTTTGCATGTTCTCTCCGTTCTTCGGGGGTTTCCTCCGGGCACTCTGGTTTCCTCCCCCTCTCCAAAGACATGCATTGTAGGCTGATTGGCATCTCTAAATTGTCTGTAGTGTGTGAATGGGTGTGTGCAATTGTGCCCTGTGATGGGTTGGCTCCCTGTCCATGGTGTCCCCCGCCTTGTACCCCGAGTCCCCTGGGATAGGCTCCAGCCTTCCAGCGACCCTGTGGTAGGATAAGTGGTACAGAAAATGGATGGCTGGATGTTTGTTTATCTATTATTTCCTTTCACTTTCATAGACCTCACTGAAGTAAAACTATGTAATAGAACATATTATATGATTATATTATTGTATTGTATTTCTAATTGTTGTGGATTTATTTATTTATTTACTTGGTATAACTCCAGCAAATAAAGTGAAGGACAGTTATTATCTTAAAGAATTAAAAAAAAAAATAAAAATCTGGGGGAATCTATGATACTGGCTTCCCTACAGAGATGACTTTCAGGTGTGGATATGTTCAACAGAACTATTTTTAACGTCAGACCAAATGGCTGTGTGCTTTCACCCTCCCCAGCATTTTAGTCATCGCCCAGGCATCTGTGTCAATTTTTGACGCAAATAGAATGCTTCAGTGTAAACAGAGAGCAGTCTGTATGCTTATATTTCTGTGTATAAATTGAACTATGTGGATATAAGCTACTTAACTGGCTTGTCATTTATTTAACCATTGTGCATCGGTGGATTGATTGAACTGATAAAGATTATTTAAATGAGAACGATTGAGTCCACAGAACATAGCTGAGAAGGTCAGCTCCTTGTGTTGCTCATCGGCAGGCAGACTTCCTTGGATAAGAGGTGTGGCTTAGCTTGTTGCTATGGTAACTGAAGAACAGCTGATGTTTCCTTGGTAATGGGGACAGATGCTGAAGAACTAGGCTTGGGGTAAGCTAAGCTTCAGTTTGCCCTTGTGAAGTTAACACATGCATGGATGCAGACTATTTAGTAATAATGTGTTATTATAACACATCAATGCACAAGAAATGATATAGTCTATTGTAGCGCTGTAGGTTTACATGTAATAGTGTCGCCTTAATCATACTCATTAATTGTCCAGCCCTACTCGCATTCCCCAAAGCCGGCTTTGCAGTTTAATGTCATGGCATCTGGTTGATAGTGGGGGTTCCAGTCACTTGTCTCTTTGCAGAAAACAAATACAAAGAACCAGAAGAAGGCTCATTACAGAAACGTATAGCTGTATTGAGAAGGAGTATCAGTGTATTAATTATGCAGATATGCAAATCAGCCAGCCTTGGGCTTGTTTCTATAATAGGCACTAGAACTTGATGGCTCCAAATCCGTGGGTGGTATAAGGGGAAAGGAAGAACAGTCTGTACTACGAGAAGGATCTTACTCTACTTCTTGATGCAGTAATAAGAAAAAATATTATTTATAAACATCCACTCTGTATACTAATGCTTGAGAGGCAATTCAGAATAGCCAGTCTGCTTACCAACTTGTTTTTGGGTGCTGGGAGTGCTCAGGATCAAACCCCAGTCTTTAATGCTATGCAGAACCAGCACAACCTGCTGCATCGCCAGTGACACTGTCTATTTTTTTTTTTTAAAGCTTTTTTTTGTTTGTTTTTATGTAAAAGGGCCTGTGATAAGAGGGCTAAATCAGTGGGGTCACCTGGAAAATGACTTTAAATGTCACTGATGGATTGAATGCCACTCAGTAGGGTTGTGTCTGACAACAAGTAGGAAAACCACAGGAGGCATTTTTTTGCAACATAGCCAACAAAATCTGTACAGCCAGATGGAATTATTTTCACTGTCTGCTGTCTCCTGTTGTTGTCAGCATTAAGAGTGTCCTTATTCATTTTTTGTGTTCCTGAGATCAATATGTCTGAGCACAAGATCGGCCCTCCTCACACTCACCCCCCTACTTGCAGCCACCACCATGACAAGACTCATGTTGTCATGGCAACAGGAGGCAGTTGCTTTGGAGACTTAATGAAACAGGGCGACCAAGGAAATAATGGCAGCTCACTGGAGAGTTTATGGTGGGTTATGGAGCTAAACATAGAACTTTAGCAGCCAGTACAAGTCCTTCAGGCACTTGTTGTGTCTTCTTTCTCACTCTCACTTTTTCTGTGACCACCTGCATTCCTACATTCACTGTGACTAATGTAATTGACTGTACCGACTACCCACAGCTTTGAGGATTGAGAACTGAGATTTATTTATTTATTTATTATAATAAGCATTTGTTTTTGTGAACCCCCTCAAATTTGCTCTGCTTTAAGCAAACAGTCACTGTCCAAGTCCAAGAGTTTTCTGTGTGTTGTAGTCACAGACAAGCTGCAGATACAGCCAAATTAAGCCAACCTCTTAATTGGAATTTTTGACTTCTCTGCAATACAACTGCACAGTCCACTCTTAAACAGGCTCTTATAGTATCATATCATACGATATAGGACTTTGTGTTCCTGTGTACTGTTCCTTGCCTGTGAATTGGGCAGCCTGTTACTAAAGATGCATAGATCTGCTTCAAGAATGACAGTTTACGCATAGGCTAAAATAAATTTCAGTTTTAGAACACCATCTCCTGAGTGTATTTGTCCTTTTTTGCTGTTGTTTTTATTGGTTTACTGTTGTCATTTGTCTTATGGTGGGTATGAATTTTATGGCTGGTAGGCATTTCCAGTGCTGTCTGACTCATCTTCCCCAGGGAGTCTAGCAGCAGTCTCCATATGTGACAAGATCAGAGACAACAGACTTCAATTTGCCTTTTTCATGGCCACTGTTTTTCATTCAATTTGGCATACCTCCATCTTTGTTTATCCCTCTCCCCACACCTCTTCTCTCTGACTGCAGTGTGCTCTACTCCTTAGAAACTGTTTCACAATCAGAGCACACTAAAATGGCACTGATGTAATTGGCATCAGGTTAGGATTCTGACCCTGACAGCATATGACTTTGGAGCACTGATGTGCGAAGCCCCCTGCTGGTAGCCTGAAAATGCACAGGTGCAGTTAAAACAGTATGAGATGGAGGGTTTACCAAGGAGGATGTGTGAAGTAACAGATTATAAATCTGGAGCGGTGAAATAGAGACAGACATTGCTCTGATCAGTGCGTATTGATCAGTGACTATGACTAGTTGGATTTATAGACTGCAACTATAGACTGTAGGTGGTCGAGTTGCAGGTGCAGTGGCTCTGCTGGGTAGTCTCACACATACTTCCTTTTGGGGGGGAAAGGTAAGAGTTTTGATAAGGTTGATAAGCAAAGACTATATTATAAGCTAGACATTTTTGCAGAGTTCAGAAGAGGAAGTAGAACAGGAGGAGAAGGATGGGCATAAAGCCGCCAGCGTGGAGAAAATGAGTGAGGCAAAAAGGATGGGCTATCCAGAAGAGGTGGGCGCTTATTTTTTCATGCAGCGAATAAGCTGCTACACAAAGAATCATGTGACATGAGCCAGGGAAATGGCCATCAAATGGGGAGGGTGGATGGGTGTCTGAGAGAGGGAGAGAGAGGGAGCACTGCTTCACTCTCACAGATTCTTGGTGAATTGTGGAGCGTATATACAGAGAGAGAGAGAGAGAGAGAGGTAACGGCTCACACACTCATCCATTGACAACTAGACCAAAGCCAGAAAGGACAAATCTCAACTATTATATTGTAGCATAGAAGAAAAAGAAGGAAATTTGAAAAGAAGACAAAGGCATATAAATATAAGGACTAGATAGCAATAGCTAGAGGAGGAAAAGCATGTCCTCTCTCTCCAACCAACAGCCAGCATCTCCATTCTCGGAGTACAGTGAGCTATGCAAAGGTTCTTCTATGTCCACACCCCCTGACACGCAGGGATGGGATTGGCAGCATGGTGACATTGGGGCTCCAAGGAGCTTTGCTGGTACCCCACGAGCCCTGGGGCTGACTGATGAAGATAAGCTGTGTTTCTTTGACCCTCCAGCAGCAATGGGCAAGGAGTCAGAGCTGCAGGTGCCTGGAAGAAGTACAATACCTGGGAGCATGTCACTAAGCAGTGTAGGGGAGAGTCTGGAGAGCCCTCTGTCTTCATCTCCCTCACCTGCATCCCCTGGGAAATTTACAGCATCTTTAGAATCTGCAGGTAACAGTGGGATGATGCCTTCTTCACAACTTTCAGGATCGTCTTCACAGAACACTGATGTCCCTTCTCCTTTAGAACCACTGAAACCAGCCAGTGTAGCAGAATGGAACCCATCACCTCATGGCCTCAGTCCAGAGACGAGCCCCAGGATGGGCTCTCCCCAAGCACCCCCTAACTACTGTGTCATAGGAGTTGTTAACGATAATTACCTTGAGGGTGGAGATGGTGGTGGAAGACCGGCAGCTGAGGGATCATCAAATGAGAGTGAGGAGGAGGGTGAAGTTCCTGAGCCTTGTTTCATGGGTCGAGCTGAGCAGCAGAGGAAGGCTATGAGGAGAGCCATGTCTGAGTGTTCCCATTTGTCTGTGCCAGCCAGCATTCAGCTACCAGACAAGTACCCTGGTGGAGGAATGCTGGATGAGCTGACCTCGCCAGTAGGAGGACCCCGTCGGCCTTACACCGGGGGCATGAAACGCTCACTCACCGTGGCAGACGATCAGCCACCAACACCTCCACCAACCCTCTATGCTACTGGAGCTCGTAACGACTTGGGTCATGGAACTGGGACAACACTTCATCTCACCCCATTTCCACCACTCAAGAGTAACGGAAGCTTTCCGCTCTCACCCATGGAGGACGTTCCGGAGGGTTCAATTGTAGACAAGGACCAGGGTGTACTGCTGCCAGTGCCTATCACAAGCCGAGCTCTCAATGGCAGCACCGTTGGTACGGAAGGCAGCATCAGTCTGTTCCCTGTACTCGAGGGTAGGTGATGCAAGCCAATAAGTAAGCTGTAAATAACACACATTTATTGCAACAATATTTCTAAAAAGATAAGATTCCATTCCTTTTTTGCCAAGTCAGCCTCACAGTAGGTAGGCAAGTGTTGGTCAAAATTTAAGGTAAACATGGTCAGTGTGTATGACAGTGGGAAACTGAAGGATGGATGGAAAGGTGGTTATAAGAATAGCATACTTTTATTTATTCTGATTGCTGTGTGTGGGTTTGTGTGGGATTTTATTAGTGTAAAATTAGAGTAAAATTTATTTTGCTTTGCAACTATTAAGACAAAGGGATACTGGAACACCAAAAGTAGAGGGCATTAAATGGCTAGACTGGGATAGTAGGTCACTCTGACAGCAGTCTCAGCCTCAGACGCTCCGCCTCTGAAGTTGCATCGACTATTTGAATTTGAACTTACCATCTCGCATTATGCTAAAAGTAATAGCTAATAACTGCTATTGTAATTACACTCATCCGTGTATATGCACTTCTGTATGTATGCACCTGTGTTCAGAGGTTTTATTAGTGCAGCATAATACAAACATTTGTGTAAATGCTGGCTTGTGTCCAGTAGCAAGCAGGTTGACAAAAAAAAGCCTTTCTGAGCAAGGTATGAGCCAGTTGCTGAAGCAAGAAATAGCAGCTGGTAGACACAGACCTGTTACATACCAGTTGTTGTTTTTTTTTTTTTGTTTTTTTGTTGTTGTTTTTTTCCCATGTGGGTCTGTTCTGACAATCATGTGTTGCTACATGCCTGTGACCTGTAGCTGGTCATTCTGCGTGTCAGTCAAATGGCCCTTTCCTGTCAAAGAAAGTGGTTCTTGACTGTGCTATGTGGAAGAAAAAAGACTAAAAATATTCTGCCTTACAAGACTATTTTGTAGAAGTAGTTTTACACTCTGGAGCTTAGATCCAGATTGTCTGCTTGATGATTCTCTATGTATTTTGCATTGGTTCACAGTGATATGACTGATCAGTGCCAACCACATCTTCATTAGAGAGAGAGAGACTGACTCTTTAAAGGTCATGGTTTTAGGTGCACTTCCTCAAAATGCACACACTGTTTCTTGGCCTATTAAATATTGCCTCAAAAAAGCAGGAAATGTTATAATTTACTGTCTTGTTCATGGAGTGAAATGCACTGTACAGTAGTATAGACGTAAATGGTCTAAGGAGGTTATTTGTGATGGCTTGTCTTATTTTTTATTCTATTCTGTTAGTGAGGATTGAAGTATTTAACTGCACAGTATACTTGTTTGCCTTTACTGATGCCAGTAGTGATGGCTGTCGAGACAGGTTTTGCTAATTTGTTAGATATTTGAAGGTCAAAAGGTTATCAGTTATTTCTTTGCAGCAATTTAATTACCAAAAACTTGAAATCATTTTCAAATGCACTCATTAGACCACCAATCAAAGTCTGTTGCATTGTAAAGCATAGGATATGGTGTGTATTTCTAACGTGCTTAGTCACAGCACCATAAGTAAATGCAATTTTCTTCTCATTTAAGATGTTAATCAAATGACTCATGACCGACTCAGTCCAAGCACAGTCTTAATATAATGATTTTGAAAGATTACTTCGTGCTAAAGATTATAACCGAGTAGAAATACAGTCTGTACAGTTCAGTGGTTGACCACAAACCATGCATTTAAAAAATGTCAGATTCAGTTAGTCTAGTCTAGATAGTTAGTATCTCTCTCTCTCTCTCTCTCTCTCTCTCTCTGTGTGTGTGTGTGTGTGTGTGTGTGTGTGTGTGTGTGTACCTCAATGGTTCAAGCTGTAAATCACCATTTTAGCTACAATCAAATATATTATGCAAAAAATAACAGACCTTATCATGGTTTTTTTTCAGTCTCTGCATTTTTTTCTTTGCTATCTAATTTCAGGTGAATGATTTTGTTTCCAAATTGAGTCAGACACTCATTTGGAAAATGCAGTGTCATTGTTTACACTGAAAACCTGAACGGCAACAGGGCTTGGGAATTGTACTTCAAACCATTTTTTTTGTTATACAGCTTGCATCAGTCCTTGTGTGTATTCAAGCACTCTATATTTCCTAAACGCTTGCTTATCCAATGCTTAGGTAGTCTGTCTTGACTTTGTTTTAATTCCTTAGAAGAACCAGGCATTGCAGGGCAGGCATTGCAGGGCTATTAATTTCTTCTTTAAGTAATTTCTTCCTCCCATGATTAATTAAGCATAATCGTCTGTGATATTGATGTGTCAGCAAGCAAAAACCTTAAGCCCGGTAAGGTCTTCTTATAGGCTGAGTCTACGGATGATAAACCAAAAGTCACAATCAAGTTATATTTTTGCCTTGAGTGACCTGTCGCGCTCCCTTTGGAAGTTTGCTACTGACCAATCAGTGTTTTGTTTCAAGCACGCTTTAAAATACGGTTCACGGCTTCACGTGCACAGCACAGCGGCGGCAGATAACCATATTAAACCATGCAGTCACTCAGCTTGACTGAACAAACAAAATGGCAGAGCAACAAGACGAAGGTGAGGGGCATACATTAGTTCATAAAAACGCATCATGTTCCGTTGTTTGGAAGTATTTCGGGTTTAGAGATTGTGATGTTGACCAGGTGTAAGTCCTATGCAAAGTGTGTTGAGTGCTGCATCAGCACCGCAAGGTATCACAACAAACCTCATCAGCCATCTGAAAAGCCAACATAAAGTGCCGTATCGAGAATGCCAGAGGTTGAAGACACAAAAAGCTTTAACCACACAAAATTCCCCAACATACAACAATAACTGGGGACAACGCAACACCGTATTCGCCTGCTTACAAGGATGCGCAGAAATAAGAGACAATTACATTTAATTTAGCCAAGGATATGTGCCCAATAAACACAGTAAGTGATGAGGGGTTTAAAAAATGACGGCACAAATAGAGAGAGAAATTTGCACCGTTAAATATTTTGCTACCACAGCCGAGTTGTGGTGATGTAGAACCACAGAACCGTACCTGAGGCTGACTATTCATTATATTGACAGCGAGTTTGAAATGTAGAGCAAATGTGACTTACTGTATTTCTGTTCTGTTTATAACATGTTGCATTAATTTGGGTGTAAAAGTTGCAATAAATATGCTGAAGTAAAATAAAAAAAATAGTTCTTAACCGACAGAATAATCATGATTAAACCATTATCGTTTTAACCATTATTGTTCAGCCCTAAAACATTGCATACATTGCATCACTGAGGGCAACAGAGCACTTTCGTTACCAATTCATCCTGCATATTGAAGAGTCTGAAGTGTCTCAAATAAAAACTGAGAACACATTATGCAAGTAGTAATTTCCATAAATTGTTATTAATTAATATTGAGACTACAGTAAGAGGAGCCCTTCTACAAGTTTGAGACTCATGATTATGCTGATGTACAATATGGTTATTTGTCAGAATGGAAAAGAGGTCTGAGCTCAGTAGTTCTTATTATCCTTTTTTTTTGTTAGTTGAGTTAAAGAGGCTGTCCTGTAGGCAGAACTACAGCTATAAAAACAGATTTTTTATCTTAAAGATACAGTGGGTATATAAAAGAACCCCCCCCCACTCCCTTCAAATAATCACATTTTGTTGCTTTTCAGCCTGAAATGAAGACGGACACAGTTTTTGTTTTATCCAGCTGTATTTACTCAGTGAAACTTATAACATCCAAGTGAAAGATATAACACCAACATGTCAGAAAAAAACAATAAAAATAAAAAACCAGAATCACTGAGTTGGAAAAAGGATCACCCCCCTCCTAAAAATGACTTAATAGTACTCAATAAGGTGTAGCTAATCACCTTCTCAATGGCACACAAAGCCATTTGACTTTCAACTGTGATCAGCTGTGGTCATTTTGATTAGCTCAGCATGAAAAGAACTTTCCTGGAGCATTTTTCAGTCCTTGGTAGTGCAACTGAAGCAAACAATCAACTATGGGTGGCAAGGCACTGTCAAAAGATCTCCGGGATAAAGTTGTGGACAGGCACAAGTCAGGAGTTGGATACAAAAAAATTTCAAAGGCTTCATCAATGCCTAGAAGCACAGTGAAGTCTATTATTAAGAAGTAGAAGGTATTTGGTACAACACAGACCCTCCCTGGATCAGGACGTCGCTCCAAACTGGATGAAAGAGCCAGGAGGAAACTGGTCTGAGAGGCTACCAAGAGGCCTACAACAACTCTGAAGCTGAATCACCAATTCTCCACAAATATGGCTTGTATGGGAGGCTTGCAAGAAAAAAGCCACCCACGACTGAGCTTTGCCAAAACGCACCTTGAAGATTCTGAGGCCACATGGAAAAAGGTGTTATGGTCAGATGAATTATTTGGCCTCAACACCAAACGATATGTCTGGCGGAAATCCAATACAGCTCACCATCCAAATAACACCATTCCTACAGTAAAGCATGGAGGTGGCAATACCCTGTTATGGGGGTGTTTCTCTGCAGCAGGGACTGGAGCACTTGTTGGGATAGAAGGAAAATAGATGGGGCAAAATACCATCAAATTCTTGAGGAAAATCTTCTGCCCTCTGCCAGAAAGTTGTCAATGGGAAGAAGGTTTACCTTCCCACATGACAATGACCCAAAGCACACAGCAAAACCGACCACACAGTGGTTGAAGGAGAAAAAGGTGAATGTCCGTGCATGGCCTAGTCAGAGCCCAGACTTAAATCCCATTGAAAATCTGTGGAATGACTTGAAGACTGCAGTCCACAAACGGACACCATCAAATTTAACTGAACTTGAGCAGTTCTGCAAAGAAGAGTGGGCAAATATTCAAAGTCTAGATGTGCAAAGTTAGTAAAGACATATCCCAACAGACTAAAGGCTGTAATTAAAAAAATAAGGCAAATTAAAGCAAGGGGGTGATCCTTTTTCCAACTCAGTCATTCTGTTTTTTAATGTTTACATTTTTTCTGACATGTTGGTGTTATATCTTTCACTCAGATGTTATAAGTTGCACTGAGTAAATACAGCTGGATAAAACAAAAACTGTGTCCGTCTTCATTTCAGGCTGAAAAGCAACAAAATGTGATCATTTTAAAGGAGGTGATTCTTTTCTATACCCACTGTACATGTTTAAACAAAGGAATGTGTACAGTTGATAAAATATGCATTGTAGAAGTGTTTTTGTCAGTCTGCAAGTAAGATGACTATCATCTAGGATGCTTATTCTACACAATATACAAGACTAACACATTCAATTTGTTTAACTTTTTTATACAGTCCAAACAGAGAAAATCCAGCCAGAGGTGGAAAAACTGGAGAGCCTGGTGAAGTCTGATGTGTTCGGCAAAGTAGACAAGATGGACAAGGTTGAAAAGCCTGACAAGCCTGACCAGGTGGCCAAGGTCGAAGAGACAGATATAAAACACAAAAAGGAAAACAAGGATAGTAGTGACAAGCAAGATGCATTTAACAAGGTGGCCAAAGTCGAAGAGGCAGATATAAAAGACAAAACGGAAAACAAGGATAGTAGTGACAAGCAAGATGCATTTAACAAGGTGGCCAAAGTCGAAGAGGCAGATATAAAAGACAAAACGGAAAACAAGGATAGTAGTAAGAAGCAAGATACATTTAACAAGGTGGAAAAAGTCAAAGAGACACCTGTAGCTGATAAGTCAGTTAAACCAGACGAAACTGAGCAGCCTGACAAGACAGAAAAGATGCATGTACCTGAAAAAACAGATGCAAGTAAAAAGGCTGAAAATTTAGAGCAAGTTGAGAAAATTCTTGATATAAAAGCTAGTGAAGGTAAGATAGATATGTCTCCAGAGATAGACAAGGATGTGAAAGTGGAAAAGGTGGAAAAGGTAGAGTTGAAAGCAGAAACTACCAAAGCTGATGAAGACAAAACAGAAGAGGTTAAAAGTGAGAAAGAAAAGCATGATCAGAAGCTAGATGAGAAAACAGAAAAGGACAAAGCTGAGAAAGACAAGCTTGGTGAGAAGCAAGAAGAAGACAAAGCTGAAAACAAGTTTATTGAGTCAGGCAAAGATGTAGCCCAAAAAATAGATTCTGTGGAAGAGAGAAAGCTGTCAGAGAAACTAGAAAAACAGGAAAAAACAGAAAAAGCTGGATCAGAGGTGAAAAAAGACCCATCTGCCAAAGTGGACAAAGAAGACAAAACTGAAAAGGCCAAAAAAGCAGCTCCTAAGCCTGTGGCAACTAATGGTGCCAGAACTGCACCAGGAAAGGACCTTCCTAGTCCAGAGAAGAAAACCAAGGTAAGTCACATCCTTTTCCAGTCATCCCAATTCTCCATTGGTCATGCTGCTGTTGTTGCTGCTAATGCTAATTTTTGTTTGAGTTATTTAACCTGCACACCCCCCCCCCCCCCCCCCACACACACACACACACACACACACACACACACACACACAGACACACACACACACACACACACACACACACACACACACACACACACATACACACACACACACACACACACACACAATCAAATCGAATTAAACACGATTAAGATCATTATATCTTGTTTGTTATCGCTTTCAGGGATCCAAAGTATACTTTTTTTTATTATTTTTTTTTTTTATTTAAACAAAGAGCACTGGTGCTCCTTATTTGAGGAAAACAGGAGGACAAAGACATTTTTAAACACTTATTATTATTTTAGGCAGTTGGATTTTTTTTTTTTTGTTCTGACAAGCTAACAGTTGCTGAAACACTCAGAGGTGGTCAACCTGTTTACCTGTTCAGCTTCCTTATTACTTTAGTAAGTTGATCAGTTGTTAGGTATTTTCTTGAAACACCTTGTCGAGTTACTTACTGTGTTGCGATAGTACTAGTCATAATTCCCATTTTTGTCTACTAGCTCTTATCAGCTTGGCCTGTCTTTCAGCAGCTGGTATGTGGTATATATATAATGTATGTAATAATATGTAATAAAAGTCTTTTACCCCCCCAAAACACCATAAGGACCAAATATATGCACAACACTTGCACTGTGAAACCCTAGCTATTAAAAACAAAAAGATTCAACATTATACATTTATAATATTACACTACGGGGTACATCAGGTGTCCTAACACTCCTCCAGCTGCTTGTGTCCTGCTGCCATTATTTGTCCTTTTATGCTTTTGTTACTCCTTTGCTTTCCATTTTTTTGGATTTGCCGTCCATCCATGCAGCCTGCTACCACGACAACCAAACCGAGCATGGCCAAACCACGGCCAAGCTCCGTGTCCAGTACTGCGACTGCTCCTAAGCGCCCAACCCCAGCCCCTACCTCCACAACCACCACCTCCGCTACCCTCAACAAAAAAGCACCCATGCTCAAGGCACCCACATCCACGGCTGGCACCAAGCGTCCTGCTACGGCTGCCAGCCGTCTCTCCACCACACCCACAGTGCCCAGTGAGGTCAAGCCTAAGGTGAGTCCCTGAGTTCTCTCTTGGAGCTTCCATACTTCCAACTTCCATAACTCATGTCCCTTTTGCTTGCATGGTTGACCTGTTTGTGGTTCATTTGCAAAGCCTTTATCAATGATCATCCTTTACACATCTGCTGAAATTACCAAATCATATTCTTTATATTTATAATACAGTACATACATATAATACGTTTTTCTCCTGTTCCTTATCTCAGTACTCTTGTAAGTAATTATAAACATTTTCTAAATATGTAGGTTACATGAAGCTAGAAGTAAATGTGTAATAGGGAATTCTCTACCATAGTTTTTGAGTAAGGTACCTCAGTCACTGTGATTACTAATGACCTTCATAAAGGGCATAGACATTTTGAAAATGGTGTGGTCATTGTCTTTAGAGCAAGGTTGCACTAAGAAATGCAGGGCCTGGATTTTCTGGTTTGCAGCCCCTAAAGAGCCCCCATATTGTTCTTAATAAATGTCATACTTACTATCTTAGCTGCAGTGTTTTTTACCTCTTGTTCAGACAGCCACAGAGTCATCAGTGCCAAAGTCCCATGCTGCTCCAATCCGGTCCACAGCCTCCAAGAATGGTACATCTACCACAGCAGTGAGCAAAACCACCACATCAAGTGCCCCCACAGCACGGCGCTTTCTGGGTGAGTCTACCACACACACTGAAGTACTGGAGTTCAAAACCAAAGGTCTCTCTGTCTAATTACTTACAGAAAGCACTGTAAGTTTAACATGTGGCAGTGTCCTAAGTGTGATGACACTGAGAATTGTAGATTTTTAAATTTTGTAGATCAAGAAAGAAATGATTGACACATGGCATGGAATGTTGTTATATGCAGCTACAAAGACTGAGAACAAAACAGGGGAGGAGAAGAAACCAAGTACTCTGAAGACCACAGGTAAGCATCATGAAGCAGCTATGACACTGTTACTCCAGCATCCAATTCTAGATTTGTAGCAAGGCAGGCAAACATGAAAGTCAAGGACTTTAATGTAAATGAAAGGTTTCTCCTGATATGCAGTATTTGTCTCAGTGACTGTAACATTTAACCTGCACTGAGTTGCCAGTTTTGAGACACTTATATAGCACCATCTTGCAATTATTTTAGCCATAAGAACACCTTGATATCATCTGGTCTGGATTGGTTGTGCAGGAATATAATGCCTTGTGAAAAGTATTGCATTGCTACAGCTCTTTTTACCTCATTCCAGAGATGTCTAATAGGGTTCTGAGGACAGTGTGGGTTACTGAAGCACTGAAAACGCTGTCATGTTGCTGGAAACATTACATGTGTGGCTTGAGCTTGCTCAGCAACGTGTTTAGATACACTCTGCGATTTTTCACTTGGCTCTTAATGTATGCCAAAAACAGAACATCTCCCACAAAATCAAACTGCCACTATTGGTCTGTACTGTTAACACCAAACAGGACAGCTCAGCAGACCAGTGTTGCATGTGCAAACATGGATTTATCCAACTAGGCAACTTTATTCCAACTCAATTTTTTCCTGCTTCTGTGCCCACTAGAGATGCACTTTCATGTTCTATGCTGTCAGCATCGGTACCAGACATGGTCTTTGGCTTTGCAGCCTAAACAGTGTGTTCTGCGGTGACATTCTACTACAAGTTGAATGTCAGGTGTATTTTGCTTGCGCATTTCTTATCATTCTCCACTGACCCCACTGATTTACAAGATGGTATTAACCACAGGCTCACAGGTCATTGTTAGTTTTTTGCTTTTCTCATCACTCTTATTAAACCCTTAAAACGGTTGTGTATGGAGTGCCATACTATCGTGATACTAGATAACACCAACTATCGTGCCTCATTCATGAGTCATCAGGGTCACACGATTCTCATACTATTCCCAAGATTCTGATTTGCCTGATTTATACCACAGACCACAGTCACATGACACAACATATAAAGGGGTGCTTTTTGTATCATCTTAGGTGCCACCATTTTGCTACAAGCATTGTGTTATGAGAAATTTTGAGAACCATTTGCAAATGTGCATGTATTAAAATTCCTTTGACTGTTGTGCTCTGAAGGTTTCTATATTCACTTCAATGGCCAAAAGTATGTGATCTCCTGAACATCACAGCCATATGTGGTTCTTCCCCAAACTGTTGCCACAAAGTTGGAAGCACAGAATTGTATAGAATGTCTTTGTATACAGTAGCATTACGATTCCCTTTCTCTCGAATTATTGGGCCAAAACCTGTTCCAGCATGACGATATGTACAAAGCGTGATCTATTAAGACCAATGGTTTGGCAAGGTTGGAGTGGAAGAACTCTAGTGTCCTGCACAGAACCCTGATCTCAACCCCACTGAACACTGAATTGGAACACTGACTACCTGCCAGGCCTCCTTGCCTGACTTAAATGCCTGACCTCACTAATGCTCATGTTGTTGAATGGGAATTCCTCACAGCCACGATTCAAAATCTAGTAAAAAGCCTTCCCAGATGAGTGGAGGCTGTTGTAGCAGTAAAGGGGGACAAAATCTGGAATGGGATGTTCAACAAACACATATGGGTCTGATGGTCAGGTGTCCACAAACTTTTGGCCATATATTGTGTCTTGAATGTTAGTCAAATTTATTTGGTATTTCCTTTTAGAATATTACAATAAACCAAATATATGATTATTAAACCCATTTTTACTTATTTCAAGCTTGAAATGAAATTTTTCTAATTTTCAGCGTTTATTTCTAGAAAGAAGCGAAATTTTCTCCCTATGGAATAAGAACATTTAAAGCTTGAACTGTGGAAAAGCATCACAAATAGGCAGAATAATATTATATTTGATTTATAATAATCTCTTAATAAGTACTGCTAGATACTGTATATTTTCCCATATTCAAGATATTTTCACTTGCTAAGGTATCGTTTTTTGCAGTATAGTCTATCTTGTGAGCTACAGTGGGTTTTGTTTACGTCCTTGACCTCTTGTCTGTTACTCCCCTTTCCTTTTCCTTTTCCCATCCTTTATTTGTTCACCATCATAGACTCCACCAAACCCAAGTCTACAACTGCTAGACCATCCACCGTTACCAGTAGTACCACAACCCGCACCCGTACCACTAAACCTACCACAGCCACTAACAGCACCACCAGCACAGTGCCAGAGAGGAAGCCTCCTGTCCCCCGTGTCCCTCGAGCAAGCTCCACGACCACAACAACTAGTACCATCACCAGAACCAGTAGCCGCCCAGCAACAGCTCCAGCCTCTGATGTTAAAAATATCCGCTCCAAGATTGGCTCTACAGACAACATCAAACACCAGCCCGGAGGAAGCAAGGTGAGGGGATACTACTGAAATGCACATCTTATTTTATAACCTTATTTTTGTGCCACACAGGGTTTGGCTTTGAGCCTAGTTCCTTGCAAATTGTAGCTCTCCCAGAAATCAATCAGGAACAGTGCGGCAATCCATCTGGTTTTCATTTATTTAAAACAGATTTAGGATTATCTAGATCCTGTCATTCATATTGTTCCACCATTAGTGGCATATTTGGATTTATGCAAAATATATCCTGTGCTGCATGGCCTCAGTGTCTTCACCTTAAAAACATTATTCTGTACCTAGAATCTGTTTGTTACAATGCCAGTTGTTCTTGTTTTATCTTTTTCACTGCATGCGTAGTTGCACAATATAATTAACCTGTTTTCTCCATCTGTATTGCCATTTCTCTGTTCCCTATCTTTCACCCCATTAATACTTTTCCTGGCTGATATTTCTCCTTGGACATGACAAAGCAACGCTTGTTACCGCTACCCTTTAATACTTGCCAAGCACATAAATTTTGTCACTGGTAGTATCAATATAGTGCACGATTTATTATAATATCAGCACCACTGTAAAATCTGATATCATGTGGTCTTACTGAGTTTTAAAACCCCGATGTACTGATTATTACATTTCCTTTTCTTGGTCTTCACATTTTCCTCTCGTGTGGTTAAAGTTGTTGTTTTTCACTGATCTTTGATTATTGTTTTAAAGATCAAAATCAAAGGGCTAATTGTTGTGGTGTGAGTGACTGACCTGTAGGGGATTTGGGGTTGTCTCCCCAGGTCACCGTTTCTCAGAGCAAGACGGATGCTCTGGCTCAGGGCTCCCTCTCCAAAGAGACCAGCCAGGGCAAAGTGAGTTCACTCCATCTTCCATACTTCCCATAGTCCACTCTTTACACCAGCCTGCTGCATTATCTTCCTGTTTAGCCTGTTTGATTTTTCTGTTCTCTTTCTCCAGCAGCTTCTTTTATGGTGCCCAAACTTTTGTCTTGTCTTCATATCCCATAATTATTCCATATACTTGTATCTTATGTTACCCATAAATAAATTAAAAAAAATAATAATGTTTTACTGAGAGACATTTATATTTAAGTATTATGCATAGCACTAGCCTCTGCCAATGAAAGATTTCCAGAAAATGGTCGGCAGAATTAATGCTGAGATCTTTATATTGAAAAATGGGTCTTATAACCTAGTCAGTATATTTGTGGTGGTCTGGGAAAACCCATTAGATATCACTGTGGCTGAATTCTGGTAAACAGAAAAATTGTATTTTGGTCAAAATTGGAATTTTCTAACATACCTTGACATATCAACTTTAAGAATCCCAAACCAAATTCACCAATATGTTTTGGAAATGTATTTTTTTACTTTCTAACCTTGCCTTGGCTATCTGCAGAAATGATATCCTGGTGAAACAGTCTGCCTAAAAATGTCTAAAGATATTTTTGTATAGAGCAAAAGTTTGAAGAGAACTATATTTCCGTTCAAATGTAGTTTTCCTGTAGAAAATGTCAAAATTTTGTCATATAATGGGTTTTTCCAGGCTGCTGCTGTAACGTATAAGAAGAATGTTACATGATTCTGCAAGACTTCTGAAATGAAGATGTTAGCTCTCGCTGGAGCATATACTAACTACTTTCTCACAATACTCACAAGGTTACCATTCTGAGTTGTTGCATGAAATTACAAAACAAAATGGGTCGTTTATATCCATATGTTAACTTTATTTTAAACTAAACTGAGGTGCCGACCCTGTTTGTGGATGTGGGTGTGTGTGTGTGTGTGTGTGTGTGAATAAAGGCTTGCTGAGTGGGCAATTGTTGCTACTGAAGCACTAATCAGTAACTCAGTATTGAAGAGCTTGAAGCTAGACTAAGCAAATCCTTGTAATTTTGCATACTGCCCAGAATCTTAGTCGAGTGACTATACATAAAATATGTCTACAACATATCTGGTAGATATTTTTAAAATAGAGTTTTTTGCACGGTGACAGGTTCTGCTGCTTATTGAGAACTGGTACTGAACTATTAGTTGTGCTTGGCAATATGAAAAGCACACTTTCACACCTGTTTCTTCAGCCTTAAAAGGTTTCATTGAAGTTTGTTAATATGCTGTCTGTTTGATGGTTATATGGAGACTGCAATGCCACCAGGTACACACAGCCTTTTTATTTCATGCAGCCAGTTTATTCCATGACTACAAAATTTCACAAATGATTCTTTAATGGTGTAATTGATTTTGTGTTTGGCTCAAAGATGAACATATTCACTAATTGATGTAAGTGCAATTTAATTGTCCTTTCAGTATCACGTAGCTTTCATGTAGCTGGAATTATAATACACTGAGGCATGCAATTAGAATCACTCGGAAACTTATTCACCATATGTCATTGGGACATCTGTGGGACATAATTGGTGAATCTGTACTCTATAGTAACTGTTTTCCTGAATTTTTCTTTCTGCTCTGTATAAATTAAATGTTGGCACATGATATGATGGGGATGATAAGTTTACAATTTGTTTCCTGTGTGTCACAACATAAATAGTCTAAATGCTTTGACTTATGTCTACATACGGTCATATATATCCTGTTTATTGTGATGTTTATTTGTTTTAGGTGATTTCCATCACTATGCACTGTAATTTAAGTCATATGGACATTCTCAAGCATTTAGTCTCATCTCTAGTGCCACAGCATTTATTTACAGTACAAAAGGGTAACTGTATGGGTGCCATCTTGTTCCTAACTGGTGGTGCTACTTTAAACACAGCATGGCATATACACTCTAGTTAAGTGTAGTTGTTAGCCTGATGAATATCTTCATCAACTTGTGTAGCACTTCGCAGTGGATCCTTTTATGCTTGTAGATGCTTCAGCTTTCCCTCTTTTCCTGTCTTCCTCTTACCTGGTGACCCCTTATGTCCTTCTGCCCTGTGCCTGCCATGCTGTGTTGTAGGTTCAGATAGTCTCCAAAAAGGTGGACTACAGCCATGTTACGTCTCGCTTGGGTTCCAAGGACAATATCAAGCATGTCCCTGGTGGTGGGAATGTAAGTACTGTCTCTGCATGTGGTGAAGCTGTATTCAACAAAACAGTGCTACTCTTCCAGTTAGAACATCGACAAGTGACATGAGGATAAATTTGTAATCATTTTGGTGATCCTGTTTTTTTGTTTATTTGTTGTTGTTGTTTTTTGCTTTTTTGTTTTCTTCATGCCCATGCTAAAAAGCATTTTTGCTTAACTGCTACCTTTTAAGCCAGTTCTCAGTAACAGCAGAAGTTGAGTTGCATTTCCTCTCCACGGTTACTTCATTTGTCTTAAATTGTTTTATTGTTAATCATAGGGCAAATTATTTTTCCCGTTCTTTTATACTTCTCTAAGTTTTTTTTCTCATATGATCTCTGGCTGCAGCTTTTTTCTCTTTTAGCTCTTCAGGTTTTACTGCCGCTAATAGTGACTGATGTTGAAATTATCAGTGGACCCTTAAAATTGATTTAAGCTTAAATCAATTATTAGTAATTATGATTACTTTTCATGTCTTATACATCTTTTGTACTTCGTAGTGAGTGCCATGCCAGGCTGTGTTGATTTAACTGCACTGCATGTGGATTTTGCACTTTGTAAACAAAACAACAAAAGGCTGATGGTATCTTGTATCACTAGTACATATGTATGCTGCTTTTATTGGAATTATTTTGATGTTTTTACAGGTCCAGATTCTCAGTAAGAAGGTTGATGTGAGTAAAGTGACTTCAAAGTGTGGTTCAAGGGTCAATATCAAGCATAAGCCAGGTAAGGCTTTGGACCTGATTAAGTGTTACTAAATGGTTCTAGGTTGGAGCGAAACACTCATTAATAACGATTCGGAATTATCATGGATGTTTCTTGTAGGAGGTGGAGATATAAAGATTGAGTCTCATAAAGTGAACTTCAAAGACAAAGCCCAGTCTAAGGTGGGCTCCTTGGACAACGTCAGCCATGCACCAGGAGGGGGGAATGTTAAGGTAGGTTTGTGAACAAGAGAAATTACTGTGATATAGTGGTATTTTGCTCATTCCCCTGTAGCATGATTTATTTTTTAACCTATATGTTAACATTCTGCATCTGTGCTGCATGCAAATGAGTTGAGAGTTTAAAAAGTCTGCATGGGATTGACTGGACAATATAATAGAAACACCACATAAAATAACTTAATCACAGTTACACAGGAAGGCAACACGGGGGTCAGATTAGTTCATTAATTTATTTTCATTCTATGAAATGGCACAATGGCAACAGGCTGAAAAGGTCAGCCCAGACTTCTCTATCCCCAGCCACATATTCCAGCTCATCCTGGGGTGGTTCCCCAGATGTTCCCAAGCCAACTGTGAGATATAATCTCTCCAGAGGGTCCTGGGACTGCCTTGGGGTCTCCATCTAGTGGGATGTGCCTGATGCAGCTCTAGAAGGCGCTGACCAGGGGGCATTCTTGTTAGATGCCCAAACTACTTCATTTGGTTTTCTCAGTTCAATTCCTATATTGTCCAGCTCCTCACACTAGGTGCCAAACAGTTTGCCAGAGCATCTTTGGGGCCACCCGAAAAAAATGTGTTTTTCATGACTTCTCCAAACTCCTAAAATGCCCAAAATATCACTTATACAACTGCCTTTTGCCGGAGTCCTTCTGACTCTCCTATACAGTGGGTATAGAAAAGAATCACCCCCCTTTAAAATAATCACATTTTGTTGCTTTTCAGCTTGAAATGAAGATGGACACAGTTTTTGTTTTATCCAGCTGGATTTACTCAGTGCAGCTTATAACATCGAAGTGAAACATATAACACCAACATGTCAGTAAATAATAAAAAAAAAAACCCAGAATCACTGAGTTGGAAAAAGGATCACCCCCTCCTAAAAATGACTTGTAGCTAATCACCTTCTCAATGGCACAGCTGTGGTCATTTTGATTAGCTCAGCGTGAAAAGAGCTTTCCTGGAGCATTTTGTAGTGCAACTGAAGCAAAAAATCAACTATGGGTGGCAAGGCACTGTCAAAAGATCTCTGGGATAAAGTTGTGGACAGGCACAAGTCAGGAGATGGATACAAAAAATTTCAAAGGCTTTATCAATGCATAGAAGCACAGTGAAGTCTATTATTAAGAATTGGAAGGTATTTGGTACAACACCGACCCTCCCTGGATCAGGATGTCGCTCCAAACTGGATGAAAGAGCCAGGAGGAGACTGGTCAGAGAGGCTACCAAGGGGCCTACAGCAACTCTGAAGCAGTTGCAGGAATTTATGACAAAGAGTGGTCATTGTGTGCATGTGACAACAATATCACAAATTCTCCACAAATGTGGCTTGTATGGGAGGGTTGCAAGAAAAAAGCCACCCATGACTGAGCTTTGCCAAAACGCATCTTGAAGATTCTGAGGCTACATGGAAAAAGGTGTTATGGTCAGATGAGACTAAAATTGAATTATTTGGCCTCAACACCAAACGATATGTCTGGCGGAAATCCAGTAGAGCTCACCATCCAAATAACACCATTCTTACAGTAAAGCATGGAGGTGGTAATATCCTGTTATGGGGGTGTTTCTCTGCAGCAGGGACTGGAGCACTTGTCAGGATAGAAGGAAAATGGATGGGGCAAAATATCGTCAAATTCTTGAGGAAAATCTGCTGCCTTCTTCCAGGAAGTTGTCAATGGGAAGAAGGTTTACCTTCCAACATGACAATGACCCAAAGCACACAGCAAAACTTCAACAGTGGTTAAAGGAGAAAAAGGTGAATGTCCTTGCATGGCCTAGTCAGAGCCCAGACTTAAATCCCATTGAAAATCTGTGGAATGACTTGAAGACTGCAGTCCACAAACGGTCACCATCAAATTTAACTGAACTTGAGCAGTTCTGCAAAGAAGAGTGGGCAAATATTGCAAAGTCTAGATGTGCAAAGTTAGTAGAGACATATCCCAACAGACTAAAGGCTGTAATTAAAAAATGAAGGCAGATTAAAGCAAGGGGGTGATCCTTTTTCCAACTCAGTGATTCTGGTTATTTATTTATTTATTTATTTTATGACATGTTGGTGTTGTATCTTTCACATGGATGTTATAAGTTGCTCTGAATAAATACAGCTGGATAAAACAAAAACTGTGTCCGTCTTCATTTCAGGCTGAAAAAGCAACAAAATGTGATTATTTTAAAGGGGGGTGATTCTTTTCTATACCCACTGTACTGTTAAGTTAAGCATTTCTCCGAAGGCCTCCTTCTTCAATTTGATTACATTCTCTCACCACTGGTGTCCACCACCACATGTTAGGATTTATGCCTTCTCCAAGAAGGCTGAATACTCTGAACTTCTATTTGGTACTTAAGCACAAACAACAGTCAGAGTTTTCCCTCCTGAGATCACATCACCATGCTGTGCTGATGTGGGTGGCCTGGTCACCAGATCATCTGCAGACACAACCTCCAGACCTGGCTCCAGATGTGGGTCTTGTTAACTCTGATCTAGACAGGATACACTTAGTCTTTTTCTTGGGAGTCATTCGTCTGTGCTTTTTGTCTGACCTTTCCCCTCAGATTTGTTCGCCAAAGGTGGCCCTAGTGGGAGCATTATGCTCCCTGTGACAGCCCTGAAGTACACAAGTCCCTTCACCATGACAAGTCTTTGATCCACAAAGGGAGGCTTAGAGAAGTTTGGTTGTGAATTATTTGTAAGATATATAAGAGAAGCAGCTCTTTAACCATTTAGATTTTAAAAAGGCTAAAAAGTCAGTGCCTGAATTGTTGGTATGTTGGCCACAAAGCTGCAAGATTAATGTGACAAGGTGATTTGAGTATGGGAAAAGCACTATATAAATTAAACTGTTGTTATTATTATTATTGTTTGTCTCAGAAATATGTGCCAAATGTAAGTGGTGTTATATTGTCTTATACTGCCTTTTAAGATTTTAATCACAGTGCATTATATATAATTTATTCTCTTTAACAATTTATATAATGTGAAGTCACATTCATTGATGTTCATTGATTTCCTGTTTTTTGTTGCTGTTTTTTTGTAAACATAATTTTGGTTTTGTTTTACTACCCCATTATTCAATACTCATTTTAAGTGCATTCTGGTGGGTTTGTCTGTTTAATGAATAATAAGTTCACTTACTACATTCTCACTACATTTAAAACCTAATGGGCCCCAAAGATGGGCATCTTCCTAGAGTCTGGTCCAATGAAGCTGAGAAACAAATTAAAACAATTGTTTGTAGAAGGTGAAGGAAGGGTGTCATAAAGTACACTTATTTTCAGATGCTCTCATTTAAGTTACTTTGATGAGGTCAGTTTTGTGCTTTGCTTGATTCAGCAGACCTGAATCAACACACGGGCTTATGATAAAGGCCTTAATGAGTTGAATCAAGTGTGATGGGTCAGGGAAATCACTGAACTGTGCAAGACAATGCCCTTACAGAACTGAATTTCTGTATCAAGGTTTTAAGTAACAAAGGTGGGCTTAAAAAGCCTCCAACTGACAAGCTTATTTATTGGTCGTGATGTCACCTTACCCCTCAGCCTATGGTCACCCATCTCTGCATGAAAATCTCCATGGCTGTACTCATCATTTATACATCTTCATCCCCACAAATTCATTTGCATAATATACAGTACTTTTACTGGGACTTAAAAAACAAACAAAAATTACAGTTATTTAAGACATTCAAGCAGTTACAATTACTAGCATGGAAATGGTGAACTATTACTAGAGTGCTTTCTTTCTTTTTTTTTTTTTTTTTTTAAATATAATTTAGAGTATTGTATATTCTTGTATAGTGTATATTGATAATATTGTAGGAAAATAAAAATGTGTATAAAGATATAAGCATATTATCTGAACATTACATGCTGCCCTACTATAAACATTGTTACACATTGCACTTTTATTACAGTTTATTTTCCAATATATAATACATCATTAAAGTACTAGTGAAATTTTATAGTGAATTATAGAATTCTCCACAATTATACAAATAAAGATCTAAACATTTCATTTCCTTCAGAATTGGTTGGCTGCATGTGCATGGATCTTTATTATTTTTGTGTTACAATGTAGCTTGTATTCATGGTATACATTTTAAGAGCTTGCAGTCTGTCATAAGTGTGACTTTTGCTTTGTAAATATTTTGTTTTTGATATTTAGTATTTTGTTAATATTCTTTCCCCCCCCACTATACCTAGTTATGGGCAACTTTTTTTTTTTTAATCGCTTTTTAGTATGCTTCGAATCCATGTACCATCCCAAATACCAACACATACCTTTAGTCTCTCTCAGAAGGGATCACGAGTCCATATCCATACCATCTCCATCTGTCCTATTGACACGCTGCTGTGTGTTTCTAGGCTGAGGGGCAACAGGAGACAGTTGAGGGCAGTGGGGCTACCTCTAGTGGCTCAGCCGGCCCAGCCCAGGAGAATGGGCTGAAGGAGGGCACTGCATGTGGGGGCGAGGCACTCCGGGACCCCCAGGGCCTGGATTCTCTCATCCCTGAAACAAGTAAGTTTGTGTGTCATCCTGCTCCAGTCACAAGGCCTGCTCCAGCCCTCTCCCTCTGAGGCACCTGTCATACGTCAGGCTCAAATCCCATTAGAATTTCCACTCAGGTGCATTTAGAAGCCTGATTCAAGTGGTTTGCTCTGGTCTCAATCAGGAGTTTAGAAATGAATTCACTGCTGACTTGATTCTAGTGACAACTAGTTTATTGCTATGCACATTGCTATTCATCACATTTATAGGCTATTATACAGTTATTTATAGTACCCAAAGGGCTCCATTTGCTCAGTCTTGTTCCAAGGGTTCTTTCTTCTTGTACATCCATTGTAGGGAGTTGGCCTCTCTGTTTCTCTTGGTTTGCTTACTAGGGGTTAAAGTTCATAATATTCATAGTTGCCTTTATACTACAAAGTTAACATTCCACTATATTTGATACTTTTTTTTATTGTGGCTTTGCTCAAATTGCCTGTTTAAATGCCTGATTTGCTACAGGTAATAAAAACTGGTAGCATTTCTTTTAATTTGCCCTTTAGCCCTAGGACTTTAAACAATATGATAAAAGGAGCTTCTATCTAAAACATCAGTTGTTATTTTGGATTATATAACTGATGATTAGTACATATCTAATCCTAGGCAGTAGGCAAAAGCTACTGATAGGTTAGAATAGATCAGTATAGTATTCTTAGATAATTTATGTGGCGATCTGTGGAAACCTTTTTGATGTTGCTGTGGCTGGAAAAAAATCAAATATATTTAATTTTATAACCTAGCCTCTGCTGGCCACCTGCAATGATTTTCATTAAGGAGCCATTTTAACAAACACAAAGGTAAAAACAGTCAGTCTACCCAAAGACTACCTAAAGTCTAAAACTAGCTACATTGATCCAACATTAAAGTTGTTGGGTAGTTGTGCACTGTAGTGAAACTACATTCATTTTCTTTTTGTTATACTTCATGTGTTTGTGTTGATTTTTTTTTTTCCTTCTTCTTTGGGGGGGGAGGATCGTCTTTCAATAATCTCTTTTCCCTAACCACAGAATCATGTTGATTTCTTATTTTTCAGGCATCTAATTCTGCTTTTTGCTATCGCCTTATCATTTCATTTCCAAAACACCTCCTGTCCACCTCCTCTTTTCTCTCCTTTTATATCCAACTTTTTTTTCTGTCTTTCTGTTTTTCCCCAATACTCCCTGCTGCAGATTGAATCTTTCAAGCTCAACTTCCGCGAGAACGCCCGCTCTCGCACAGACCACGGCGCTGACATTATCATCTGGCCCGTCGTGGGTGACAGCCCCGCCCACCCCCATCCGCTCCGCAGCAGTCTCTCATTCAACGACTCGTTGGTGACCGCCCACTTGCCTCGCTCCTCCACCACCCCTGCCCTCCTTTCAGCCTCTCAAGAGCAAGAGGGTGATGCTGCCTCACTCAACACACTTCGCACGTGACTTCAGCCACTCATCTGTTAGCTCTCATAACCTTGCCCCATGGGTACACTGTTTCTGTCTGAGTATTCAGTCTGCCGATTAGTAAGTGAAAATGTTTTTGGCGGAATCTATTCACCGGCCCTTCCTTAGCTGCATAACTTATATTCATACTCAGTTTATTCATCTTCAATAGTAGCCTCTCACCTGATTTTACTCTGGAAAGTTTGGTCTTATTCAGTCTTAGAATTTATCTGATTTCCCATGATATAGTTATCTGGATATACATGACCTGTATTCTTGTGTTTACACAACTCCCTTTAGAAACGTTGGACCATAGTGTTGTGTTGTGCCTCTTTGTCAGCATGCGGGGCTGTCATGTGATCCTAATAAGCATTGACTACCCTGCTTCAGTAACTTCAAGGTTCATAACTCACTCGCTCTCATCTTTCACCGTCTTTCAAGCAAACCCACATTTAACATACATATGTAGTCGGTCTCAGCTGTAGGTTTCAACTAAACTGCTCTAATATTGTGTTTTGTGATGTTTTTGAGTGAATACTGTGGCTACGAGCTGTATGTTTGTTTGATTTTTAATTTCCTGTATGTTCGGATGTTTGATTGTGTAATTTGTTTTCTTTCGGAGTTAATAGAACAATGAATGTGAGAAAGGACATGGGCATGCATTTAAAGGATGTTAAATGAAGTGTGAATTAAGTGCAATTGAAGTGAAGCTAGTGATTATGTACCAGTGATTGACCTGGTCCTGTGCCTAAAAATTTGTTTGAAATGGAAAGGGATAAAAAGCAGTGTGTTTGGGCTGCTTGTCCTAATTTTTAGGAGAGAGCCTGAATCAGTAACTACTTTTGGGAAGATACAGCGGGACGTAGAATGTCAGTCTGACACAAAGCATTTGTTTGGCTAGATCAGTTATTGCTTTTAATGGTGATTAGTTGACCTGTAAATGTACTTATACATAGTTCCACTTCCACTACAGGTGGTTTTGGCATGCAAAAGCAAAGCTTGCAAGCATAACTTTTATTAAAGAGTCACTGAAGAATTATTTGAAAGTCATATGTATGTTCCAAAAGCATGTTGGAGGCAGCAATTATGTTAGCTTATTTCTCTTGTAGCATTTAATCTTAGTCACCTCTGAATAGCCTTTTTAATGTGGTCATAATCATGTGTCCCACTCAGAAAACCATACAGGTCACATAGTTCTTTGGTCCCTTACAGCTAAAAAAGGAAATTAATTCTTCAAGAAAACATCATTGTGTTAAATGCAGTGCATTTTTTGCCTTATATTTAAGCATTGAAGTGAGCTTAAAAACACTACAATCAAATCTATTCAAATATTAGTTAAATGCCCTTTATTAGCACTAATCACCTTCATACTGTTGAAGGTTTTTTAGCACTTACCATTAACCACAACAAATCGTTCAAATCCACACTGAGCTTTATCTCAGTAATATTTGCTAGATTAAAGTGCCACTCGTGAGAAAATTTACTCTATACGAACTATGAACTGGGGGGGGGGATTGGCAAAGATTATTTTGGTTCATGGGCAATAACTGTTATTATTTATGTAATAGTGATTTTGAAAAAGGAGAGGTTTGTAGATATTTGTATTTGAACTATGATGTGCAGCTTTTAAATGCTCTGAGTATGGTTCTCGTTGAGGTCTGACTTTATTTTGTAACCTTCAGCTAGGTAATTAAAATGTTGTGGTCATTTTAAACTCACTTCCCTGAATGCAGTCCTTTTTTTGTTTCTTGTTAAATGCAGTGTACTTTGCTTTTTCACAGCTATTGTTTCTCATTAGTTACTAGCACACTGCTATATGTAAATATATATTTATACATTCAATACTGGCGCTGGAAGAAAAAGTTGGAAATATAAAGAACATTAATCATGTTTTAAAAGAATGTCAAGTAAAGCTTTGGTGTGGTGTTAAGAAGTGTGCTTGTCATTATCTCTATTAATTATTATTATTATTATTGAAATTTAACTGCCTTTTTCTGAGAAAAGGGCTGACATGAAAGAATGTTTTGTGTTTGCGTTTCTCACTTATTGCCACTGCTTTGGTATGCTGGTTGTGGCTGTGGGTAGTGGGCTACTCCTGCAAACAACAGACATCTACAGATTATTATTATGCAGGCCGATGAGTTTCACATAGCACCTATTCCATCATCTTCTAGTCTTAAAATATGAAGAGCACATTGTCATTTATGCAGGTATAATGTTCATACAGTATCAGAAATGTCAGAGAACAGAGGGGATGAGAGCAGAGATTGAAATTGGCTATGCAGTGTGAATTTCGATGCATCACCATGGCACACTTGAGTGCTTATCCCAGAGCCACAAACATGAAGCATACTACCCTTGTTTGAGTTATATTGAGTGTCAGCATACAACCACAATCTTGTGTAAACACATTTTGTTCAAATTTCCCATATGAAAGTGTAAGAAGCCCCATAAACATGCTTCAATTAAAATATCGTACTAACAAAAAACATACTAAGAGCATGCAGAACAATTGGGATGTGTATAGTAGCCTTGTCCTGTGCATACAGTGTCTTTTGCAGGTTTTCTCTTATTTTCCCCCCTCCCATTCATTTTGAAATTCAGTTTATTTTCTGGTTTGAAAGAAGTGTTAATTGTGGTCAATTGTTAACTAGTGATGTGATAATTAAACATTAAATAAAATAATGTGTTTAAAATATTGCAAACGTATTATGAAGTGTGTTTATTTTCTTGACACCAAAGATTGACAGTCAACTGCATTGTTCTATTGCAGGTAATTTTTAGTTGTGTTTTTTTAATTAATTAATTTATTTTATTTATTTATTTATTTATTTATTTATTTTAGGTTAATTCAATTAAAAAAATATGTATGTGTTAACTGGGGAAGGAATCAGAGAATCTAAGGAAGGGCAGAGGATAAGACAAGGAGGCAGGTTCAGGAGGAAAAGCAGTAACCCTATGTTGGTCAGCAAAAAGCAAAGGTTAGTCAATAATACAGTTAAAGCCATCACTTATTTTGATTATTGTCTAAGAGCCACTGATGCTCTTAGAGTATGCCTAACTATAAATACATCCTGTTAGAACAGTGGTTACCAACCCTCTTCCTTGAGATCTACCTTCCTGCAGGTTTCATCTCCAACTAAACTCTGACACACCTGTTTTATTTGATCAAGAACTTCTTAAGGCAATGATTAGATGGTCAGGTGGGCACGATTATGGTTGGAGCTAAAGTCTTCAGGAAGGTAGATCCCCAGGAACAGCATTGGTGGCCACGGTGTTAGAATGTGCAGATATACATATTTGCAAAAACGGTTTCAATGCAAGGAAATAACCATGTACAGTCATGTGGGGGGAAAAAATAAGTACACCTCATGAAAATTGTTGGCTTTTTTGACATATTTGGACAAGCAAACATTTGATCCTCTTTGAAACAGTGCCTAATAATAAAGTTGATACATCTATAAAATGACACAAAATTTTTAAATTTTCCACAATTTAAATTAACAAAATGCAGTCAAATGGAAAAAGTAAGTATACCCTTACATTCAAATGTTCAATTGTTCAAGATTGGGTGCCAGTGATTAGAACCTGCTTAGGGAGTGCAGGTAGAACCGGTCTTATTTTTACCCCTCTTGTTTCCAGTGTCTGGTGTTCCCTTTGCTATTGAGGTGTGTGGTGTCATCATGCCAAGATCTAAAGAGTTCTGTAAAGCCTTCAGAAAACGGTTGTGGATGCCTATGAGTCTGGCAAGTGATTTAAAAAGATCTCCAAATTATTTGAAATACATAATTCCACTGTAAGGAAAATAATCTACAAATGGCGCAGATTTCAAACTGTTTTTCAGATTTCATCTGATGCAAAAAGAAGTCTCCAAGAACCCCAAAATTTAATCACAGGATGTGCTAGTAAATCTTGCAACTGTGTCAAAGTGCATGCTTCTACAATCAGAAAGAGATTGCACAAATTTGACCTGCATGTGAGGCGTGCCAGGAAAAAGTCTTTGTAAGACTACAGCTTGCCAGTGAGCATATAGGCAAAGACCAGGCCTTTTGGAATGATGTGATCTGGGCAGGTGAATGAAAGATAGAGTTGTTTGGCCATAGTAACAGCAGACATGTTTGGCGCAGACCAAAGACAGCTTTTCAGGGACTGGGCAGCTTGCATTCATTGATTCAACTATGAATTCTGCATCATATCAAAGAGTGATTGAAGATAATGTGAGGCCATCTGTCCGAAAGTTGAAGTTGAACCAAAAGTGGACCTTTAAACAGGATAATGACCCTAAGCACACTAGCAAATCCACCAAGGAATAGTTCAAAAAGAAGAAATGGAGGGTTATGGAATGGCCAGTCAAAGCCCGGATTTGAATCCCATTTGAAACGGGCAGTACATGCAAGAAAACCCTCAAACATCTTGCAACTGAAAGAATATTGCATGGAAGAGTGGTCAAAAATTCCAGCAAGCCTGGGAGACAATTATGCAAAACACCTACAAGAAGTTATTTCTGCTTTTCTGATTCTGATTCTAAAGGGGGCAGTACTAGCTTCTGAGGCGAAGGGTGTACTTACTTTTTCCACACAAGAATATCACATCTATTGATATTTCTGTTAAATGAATGATCGAAAAAGCTCATATATAATAATTAGCTAATAAAAGCTGTATAACAATGTATAACACCTATCATATCATTAAAAAGCAGCTTATCATCTGATACATCTGATGCGCAAACTGCATAAACAAGGCATGTCAAACCAGCCAACTCTTCCAAAAACTAGTAAATAATCCGAAGTTTATTAATACTTAAATAATAATACTTTTGGGCAGGCAGGCTGGATCATTTATCTAAAACATCTAATGTACCACAGAGAGTATTGAGACATTTATTTTGAAATAAATAGTTTGCAATAAACATTTACATGTAATGCTACAGAAAAGTAATTTGATCACAAAAATTACTACACAAAAATAAAACCAAATGCATAAGACAAGTGGTGAGTTAAAGGGAAACAAGACGTGTTAGCTTCAATGCACCAAAGTTGTCATAGATTGTGCAAGACTTTGGAACTGTACTGGAGGGATGAACACTATTCTTTCAAAATCTATTTTCTCAACTGGTGTTTTGGTGGTGGAAAGAGCTCTCTAGCATGGCAGTCCAAAATCTCCCATAGGTGTTCATTTGGGTTGAGATCTGGGGATGATGAAGGCCTTGTTATAAAACACATATAATTTTCATCCTCATCAAATCATTCAGTGAGCCCTTGTACATTGTGGATGAGGGCAACTTTATCTTGGAATAGATTAAATAGATAATAAACTTTTCTATGCCACTCCCATCAGCATAGAAAGTTTCAATATAGGATAATGGTTATCATTCAGAATAACAAAGTGAGTTATGCAGTAATTTTGAAAAAAAAAAAAACCTCTCAAATTGTCTTTTAAAGTGCATTTAGATTTTTGTCCAGCAGGTGGTGTTATATTACTGAGTCAGTGCTTGGACACAAACTTCTTTTCCTGGCAGTGAAATACTCTAAGTGGACATTTAGGCTTTTATAGTTTGAACTTTATAGTTGAATCCCATTGAAATGTTGTGGGGGATTTGACATTGGCAGTACCTGCAAGAAAACACTCAAACATCTTGCAGCTGAAAGAATATTGCATGGAAGAGTGGTCAAAAATTCCAGCAAGCCTGGTGGATAATTATGCAAAATGCCTACAAGAAATTATTTCTGCTAAAGGGGGCAATACTAGCTTCTGAGGCCAAGGGTGTACTTACTTTTTCCACAAAAGAATATCTATATTGATATTTCTGTTGAATAAATGAGGTTTTGTTCAAGTTTAATAAACTTCATTAATAGGCACTGTTTCAAAAATCAGAAGGTCGTGAGTTCAAATCCCAGCACTGCCAAGCCGCCACTGTTGGGCCCTTGAGCAAGGCCCTTAACCCTCAATTGCTCAGATGTATAAATGAAATAAATGTAAGTCGCTCTGGATAAGGGCGTCTGCCAAATGCCATAAATGTAAATGCCACTCCCATCAGCATAGAAAGTTTCAATATAGGATAATGGTTATCATTCTGAATAACAAAGTGAGTTATGCAGTAATTTTGAAAAAACCTCTGAAATTGTCTTTTAAAGTGCATTTAGATTTTTGTCCAGCAGGTGGTGATATATTACTGAGTCAGTGCTTGGACACAAACTTCTTTTCCTGGCAGTGAAATACTCTAAGTGGACATTTAGGCCTTTATAGTTTCAGTGTTGAAAATGTGCAAAAGGAAGGCAGGACACCCCTTGTGCATTATAATGATGACTTTTAAAAGCATTGTGGACACTTTGGCATTTGTAGTTTCATTGCTGCATTAAATTTACCTCTACTTTTCCTGGTTGGAGGTTGGTAACTACAAATTACGACCTCTAGTCGAACGTAGCAAAAGTTGAAAATGTTAAAAAGGGAAGGCATGAAAGCATTGTACTACAATGCAGAAGAGCATTGTAGAGATGGTTAATAGATGTTGGGTAGCAGGTAGGTGAAGAGGAAACTGTTTTTGGGAATATGGAATGTCACTTTGCTGGCAAGAAACGAGCCTGAGTTAGTATGTGAGAGGGAAAATTATAGACAAGAGGGTTGTGTCTGAGATAAGGCTCAGGAAGGAAAACTTGACTGCTGCTTATGCCAAATAACAGTTCAGAATATTCAAGATGGAGCTGACTGCATAGTTCTACTGGGGGATTTCTGTACTCATGTTGTGTATGATGTAGATACTTAGAGGGGCATGATTAGGAGAAACAGCTTGGGGAAGGTGGAGCTAACTCCATGGTGCAACTGGAGGGGTACTTAGATGCGTGCGATTGGGAGGAATGGCCTTCCAGATCTAAACCACAGCAGTGATATGTTATTAGACATCTGTGCAGTCACTTTATTTGAAAACACATGGTTGCTTGAACCTGGTACTTGGTGGTGAGTAGTTTTCGAAGAGGGTGCCGGCCAGATATGGACAGAAACTAAACTGAGAGACAATTTTAACTCCCACCTCCAAAATGACTTCTCTATACTGAGTGAGGTCAGGGACATTGAGTCTGTATGGACTATGTTCAGGTTCATAACATTAAGGCTAGTTGTAAGAAGCTGTGTCTGGGAGGCTAGAAAATGCTGGTGGACCCCACTGGTTAGGGAAGCAGTCATGGTCAAAAAGGAGGACTTCTGAGTAATGTTCATGGAGGGCTCTACAGATTCAGTTGAAATGTATAGGAAAGAACTGCAGCAAAAACAGTTGCAATGCAAAAGCTCAGGCATGGGAGGAGTTTGGAGAGGTTAAGGAAAAAAATAATTTTGGGTGGCCCCATAGATATTCTGGCAACCTGTTCAGAAGATAAGGAGGGGAAGACCAGGCACAAGCTCTGCCAAGCAAGTACAGGGAGTGTTGACCACTACTGAAGTTATTGTTGCATGATGGAAAGAGCCCTTTGAGAAACATTTTTAATCCAGTGGACATGCCAGGATGGTGGTGTGGCAGTAGCATGAAGCGGCCTCTCCTAATCCAAAATGGTGCTGTTTTTGGCACATGTACATCGGAGCAGCCGATGTTCCTGTCTACCATCACCAGGCACTGCTAAAGTACAGAAATCATGCAACAGCCAACCTGCATGATGATCTGCTGGAGAAGATACGTGATCTTGGCTTGCTGCAGGGACCAGGCCACCAGTCCTTGGCTTCCCTGATGCTGGTGGCTGAGGGGAGGGACATCGTAAGTAGTGTTTGAGGTGCGGCAAAAGGGCAGGCATCCATGCTAGACTTAAAAGAAACCCTAGCTGGTCGGCTCTCCTGACCATACTGCTCTCCAATGTCTCCTCCCTGGACAATAAATTGGACTACATTGGACTACAGCATGAGTATACAGTAGAGACTGCTGCATCTTTGTTTTCACGGAGATGTGGCTCAGCAACAGAGTTCCAGATGTTGCCATTCAGCTAGACAGGCTCACCTCATTTCGTGCTAACAGAAATGCAGCTCTGTGTGGTAAGGCTCGCGGTGGTGGCTTGTGTGTGTGTGTGTGTGTGTGTGTGTGTGTGCGCGTGTTTCTTTCCCCAAGCCATCAGAATCCTCAATACTCAGAGACTGGACTGACAACACACACACACACACACACACACACACACACACACCTGGACACCATCCCACCCCCCTTGCAATTTTTGCACATTTCTGTATTGACTACCTGCATTTTTTTGCACTACATTTATAATATATGTATATATATATATATATATATATATATATATATATATATATATATATATATATATATATATATATATATATATATAATTTAAATTCTTGTCATTACTATACACTCTACCTGGCTGCTACTGCAATAACTGCTATGTCCATATATGGTATATGTATTTTATATGTATTTTGGTAACCCCAAAATTTCATCACAGGATCTTCTAGTAAATCTTGCAACTTCTACAAACAAAGTGCATGCTTCTACAATCCGAAAGAGATTGCACAAATTTGACCTGCATGGGAGGTATGCCAGGAAAAAGCCTTTGCAAGACTACAGTTTGCCAATGAGCATAGAGGCAAAGACCAGGCCTTTTGGAATCATGTGCTCTGGACAGACGAATCAAAGACAGAGGAGTTTGGCCACAGTAACAGCAGACATGTTTGGCGCAGACCAAAGACAGATTTTCAGGAGAAGCATTTCATACCAACTGTAAAGCACAGTGGTAGAAATGTTATGGTTTGTGGTTGCTTCGCTGCCTTGGGGACTGGACAGCTTACATTCATCGACTATGAATTCTGCATTATCAAAGAGTGCTTGAAGATAATGTGAAGCCATCTGTCCGAAAGTTGAAGTTGAACTGAAAGTGGACCTTTCAACAGGATAATGATCCTAAGCACACTAACAAATCCACCAAGGAAAAGAAGAAATGGAGGGTTATGGAATGGCCTAATCAAAGCCTGGATTTGAATCCCATTGAAATGTTGTGGGGGATTTGACATTGGCAGTACCTGCAAGAAAACACTCAAACATCTTGCAGCTGAAAGAATATTGCATGGAAGAGTGGTCAAAAATTCCAGCAAGCCTGGTGGACAATTATGCAAAATGCCTACAAGAAGTTATTTCTGCTAAAGGGGGCAATACTAGCTTCTGAGGCCAAGGGTGTACTTACTTTTTCCACAAAAGAATATCTATATTGATATTTCTGTTGAATAAATGAGGTTTTGTTCAAGTTTAATAAACTTCATTAATAGGCACTGTTTCAAAGATCGGAAGGTCGTGAGTTCAAATCCCAGCACTGCCAAGCCGCCACTGTTGGGCCCTATGTATAAATGTATATAAATGTATATAAATATAGATGTATAAATGAAATAAATGTAAGTCGCTCTGGATAAGGGCATCTGCCAAATGCCATAAATGTAAATGTAAAGATGATCAAATATTTGCCTGTCCAAATGTGTCAAAAAAGCCAACAATTTCCATGGGTTGTACTAATTTTTTCACATGACTGTATATAATTAACCAGCAGAATCTGGTTATGCCAGAGCCATATCACCCTGCAGTTCTTGCCTGGTTTCCCACTGATGCTAAGCAGTGTTGAGCTTGGCCAGTACCTGGATGAGAGACCTCCTGGGGAAACCTAAGGTTGCTGCTGGAAGTGGTATTAGGGAGGCCAGCAGGTGGTGCTCTTCTTGTAGTCTGTGTGGATCCTAATACCCCAGTATAGTGATGGGGATGCTATACTGTAAAAAGAGCACCGTCTTTCGGATGAGATGTTAAACCGAGGTCCTGACTCTCTGTGGTCATTAAAAATCCCAGGATGCTTCTCGTGAAGAGTAGGGATATAACCCTGGTAAAATTCCCCCATTAGCCCTTATCAATCATGGTACCCTAATAATCTCCATTCTATTATGTCACTCTCCTTTCCACCGATAGCTGGTGTGTGGAGTTTGGTGGGTGTTCTGGCACACTATGGCTGCTGTCGCATCATCCAGGTGGATGCTATAAAACTGGTGGTGTTTGAGGAGATTTCCCCCCTATATTATATAAAGCGCTTTGAGTGTCTAGAAAAGTGCTATATAAATGTAATGAGTTATTATTATTACTGCTTGACATTTTTGTTCCACCAACATTTGCTGTTACTAAATGGAGGTCAATTAATCTTTTTTCTTGCAAAATGAACACCACCAGGATGAAACATGATCCATCTGATTATACATTTTGATATTGGTTCAGCCAAGGCACAAATTACATGAATACACAGAGTTTAATCTCACTAGGGGTGTGTGTGTGTGTGTGTGTGTGTGTGTGTGTGTGTGTCAGGTACCTGTAAAGCATTAGGGAAAAGCACAGTATACATGTTTAATATTGTAACTATTTATTTTTTCTCTATTTAACATTTAACAGAGAGGATCTAGGCATGATCAGAGGCTTTCCAGAGACTTCTGTAGGAAGTTTCACTCTTCATCATGTAGTTTCTGTAGCAAGGAAAAAATGATGTTACCATGTAAATTATGAAAGGAAAAACTCTTGCAGATCAACATTTTTGTTTATTATAAAATTGACAACTTGCCTTAGAGCCTGTGTCGCGGCTCTTAGCCCTCAGCTTGTTAACCTGAGACTCTGCAATATCAGCTCTTTCCTCCGCCTCGTCAAGTTCATGCTGCAGCTTGCGGAACTTGGTCAAATTGGCATTGGCCTGCTCCTCCTAAAATAATTAATAATAAGCATAGTTAATGGAGAATATAAACATGACAACCGATAAAGAGTTAGAAGGCTAGTCCATGATTAACTTACTGCCTCCTCTGAAGCTCTCTTGTAGGATTTAACCTTTAGCTGGAGTTTGTCTACTAGGTCTTGTAGACGGGCCAGATTCTTACGATCCTCTTCAGTCTACAGAAACATGGGGCAGATGTATTGATTTTCATGGTCTTGCTTGTCAAAATTATGCTAGATTTGCAACTTTACTGATAAGAAATAGAACCTGATAAGTCAGCTCCTTAATGCGGCGCTCATATTTGCGGACACCCTTAACAGAATCACTGGCTTTCCTCTGTTCCATCTCCACTTCAGCTTCCAGCTCTCTGACCTAACATTTTTTGGAGAGAAGAATTTAATCAGTATAGAAAATTTATGTTTTATCTTGGATGTGTTAAATAAAAAGATATTTGTTTTACCCTGGTCTCCAGCTTCTGGACCTGCTTCTTGCCCCCCTTCATGGCAATTTGCTCAGCTTCATCCAGACGGTGCTGGAGATCTTTAATGGTCTGCTCCATGTTCTTCTTCATACGTTCCAGGTGAGCACTGGTGTCCTGCTCCTTCTTCAGCTCTTCTGCCATCATGGCAGCATCAGTGATGGCTTTTTTGGCCTTTTCCTCAGCATTCCTGCACTCTTGGACAGACTCTTCTACTTCAGTTTGAAGCTGGGAAATGTCACCCTCCAGCTTCTTTTTCTGATTTAGCAAGCTGGTGTTCTGAAATGTAAAATGTTTTTTTTTTGTTTTGTTGTTGTTAGTTTTTTTTTACATTGAGTCCCTGATCCCAAATAATAGGCTCTAATTTGTGTGCACCTGCAAAAAGTGGTCGTGTCACAGAATAATTGTCAGACCTACATCACATGCAAGTAGGGGTTTTGGTTTGTGCTTTTTGTTCATTGTGGTTGCAGCAAGTTTATATTTCTAAGAAACTCCCAGAAGAGTCAAACTGAAACTAAACATATAATAATATATAACTAAATATAATTGTGCCTCCGGTATAATGCCAATTGAAGGCTGTGAGACACGTCAAAAAAGTTTGATAGAAAATAAAAGAATGCGTGTTTGTTCATATGATCCATGTGAATTAAAACATTTTACAGTCTCTATTGAAATGTTGTTGACATTGGAGGTGTGAATATCTAATATGAAACCAACTTTTTTATTATTGTTATTTTAAGAAACCTTTTGATCATTTTGATAAACTGAGACATAATCTTGATAAACCTTACTGTATCTACGTAGCTATTAAATGGTATAATTTTGTATTCAACTGGCAACTCTCAGTATACCCTGTTAGTAAATCAGTTTGCGGGTTTTCCATAGGTATTATTAAAGTTCCACATGGTTATATGAATACTAGTCATTAGTATATCAGGATGTCAGAATAAAAAAAAAACAAAAACGTGGTGCTTTAGATTTCTCTGCATACCTGAGAGTGCAGTAGCTGAACCCTTTCACTGACATCCAGCAATTCTTGCTCAGCCAGTTTGCGTCCTCTCTCGGTCTGCTCTACCAGGGATCTCAGTTCATCCAGTTCAGCCTGGATCAGATTGTTGCGTCTCTCCACAATAGCAATGTTCTCTTTGAGATCATCGTTAGCACGGAGAGCATCATCTAGCTGCAGTTGAGAATCCTGTAAAGTACAGAATTTTTCAATAAATTCTTGTAATATTCTTACTTTTCAATTAAATTACATAAAACTCTGCTGATAAACAGGGATTAATCATTAAATGCTAAGACTAGTTGTGCATGCCTTCAAATGTCCATGGAGATTCTTCAGTTGTTTCTGGGCCTCTGAAGCCTGCCTGTTAGCCTGGCTGAGCTGGATCTCCATTTCATTTAAGTCTCCTTCCATCTTCTTCTTCAGCCTCAGGGCCTCATTTCTGCTGCGAGTCTCAGACTCTAGAGAGCTTTGCAGGGTGTCCACCACTCTTTGTTGGTTCCTCTTGGCTTGCTCCATTTCCTCATCTTTTTCGGCCAGCTTACGCTCAATGTCAGCCTTCACTTGGTTGAACTCCAGTTGGGCCCGCAAGATCTTTCCTTCTTCATGCTCAAGAGATCCCTTTTATTAACAAATCATGAACAAGATCTATAAGAGGCCACAAGAGCTCATCACACTAGATAATGTTTAAAATACTGCAACTAAATATTGAAATATCGAAAACATGTTAGGTTGAATAATTATTTTATATGGATTCTTGATGAAGAAAGGGATACATTTCCTTTACAAAAGGCCTTAAATCTCTTACCTCAGCTTCTTCTAGAGCAGACTGAATCTCTGTCTTCTCCTGTTCTAACTGTTTTCTTGCTTTTTCCAGCTCATGAATACTCTTCCCACTTTCACCAAGTTGTTCAGTGAGATCAGAAATTTCCTCTGTTTAATAGAAAACAAGGGATTAACACACCATCTGAAAAGCAAATATTGTTATTTTGAACAATGTATCAATAATGTTTACCTTGCAGGTTCTTGTTCTCCCTCTTCATGGTTTCTAGATGGTCCAAAGACTCCTCGTAGGAATTTTTCAGTTTGAAGAGCTCAGTACTTAGAGATCTGGCATCTTTCTGAGAGCTTTCCAGCTCGGACTGGGACTCTTCATACTTTTGTTTCCACTCAGCCAGCACCTGATGAAATTAAGCACAGATATACTTGCATTACCTCAGGAAGATAAGGTAAGGTAGACAATAAGAATATGTTCTCTTATCTGTAGGTCAGATGTTACAATGCAGTTAATTTGTGAGCAACCTTTTTTGGACTGCACTGGTGGATCTAACCAAAATTTTACCGTGCATATAAGTTGAACTTTTTAGACAGACATGGATTTTGATTATTTTACTGCATGTAATGCAGTTCTTTATATGCCATTGAATTGGATTTATAAAAAAGGACTGATGTCAGGTCTTGTTCACTATTTGACACATGAATATATAGGATAGGATAGGATAGGAAAGGAAAGGAAAGGAAAGGAAAGGAAAAGAAAAGAAAACAAAAGAAAAGAAAAGAAAAGAAAAGAAATACCTTTATTGATCCCCCGTAGGGGAAATTCAAATTGACACAGCAGCACAAGTAGGAATTATCCAAATACAAAGCAAATATCAGTGTATGCTCATTTGGTACCTACCTTGTCAAAGTTTCGTTGCTTCTTGTCCAGAGCAGCAGCAGCAGCATTGGACCTTTCCACATCAACCATGAGATCTTCAATCTCATTCTGCAGTCTGTGTTTGGTCTTCTCCAGAGAGGAACATTTGGCATTTACAGCTTCCACAGCTTCTTCTGCATCTTGCAGACGCTGAGCAAGTTTTTTCCTGATTTAAGTAAACATGTTAAATAAGTATATATTATATTACACACTTCACAGCTGATAGCTTGTACACAAAACTGACTATGTAAGATTTACAGTGGGGGAAAAAAGTATTTGATCCCCTGCTGATTTTGTATGTTTGCCCACTGACAAAAAAATGATCAGTCTATAATTTTAATGGTAGGTGTATTTTAACAGTGAGAGACAGAATAACAACAAAAAAATCCAGAAAAACTCGTTTCAAAAAAGTTATAAATTGATTTGAATTTTAATGAAGGAAATAAGTATTTGATCCCCTATCAATCAGCAAGATTTCTGGCTCCCAGGTGTCTTTTACACAGGTAATGAGCTGAGATTAGGAGCACTCTCTTAAAGGGAGTGCTCCTAATCTCAGCTTGTTACCTGTAAAAAGACAGCTGTCCACAGAAGCAATCATTCAATCAGATTCCAAACTCTCCACCATGGCCAAGACCAAAGAGCTGTCCAAGGATGTCAGGGACAAGATTGTAGACCTACACAAGGCTGGAATGGGCTACAAGACCATCGCCAAGCAGCTTGGTGAGAAGGTGACAACAGATGGTGCGATTATTCGCAAATGGAAGAAACTGTCAGTCTCCCTCGGTCTGGGGCTCCATGCAAGATCTCACCTCATGGAGTTACAATGATCATGAGAACGGTGAGGAATCAGCCCAGAACTACACGGGAGGATCTAGTTAACGATCTCAAGGCAGCTGGGACCATGGTCACCAAGAAAACAATTGGTAACACACTACACCATGAAGGACTGAAATCCTGCAGCACCCGCAAGGTCCCCCTGCTCAAGAAAGCACATGTACAGGCCTGTCTGAAGTTTGCCTGAATGATTCAGAGGAGAACTGGGTGAAAGTGTTGTGGTCAGGTGTGTTCAGATCTCTTTGGCATCAACTCAACTCGCCGTGTTTGGAGGAGGAGGAATGCTGCCTATGACCCCAAGTCATAACACCATCCCCACCGTCAAACATGGAGGTGGGAACATTATGCTTTGGGTGTGTTTTTCTGCTAAGGGGACAGGACAACTGCACCGCATCAAAGGGACGATGGACGGGGCCATGTACCGTCAAATCTTGGTTGAGAACCTCCTTCCCTCAGCCAGAGGATTGAAAATGACCTTAATGACTTGGAGAGGATCTGCAAAGAGGAGTGGGACAAAATCCCTCCTGAGATATGTGCAAACCTGGTGGCCAACTACAAGAAACGTCTGACCTCCATGATTGTCAACAAGGGTTTTGCAACCAAGTACTAAGTCGAAGGGGTCAAATAGTTATTTCCCTCATTAAAATGCAAATCAATTTATAACTTTTTTGAAATGTGTTTTTCTGGATTTCTTTGTTGTTATTCTGTCTCTCACTGTTAAAATACACCTACAATTAAAATGATAGACTGATCATTTCTTTGTCAGTGGGCAAACATACAAAATTAGCAGGGGATCAAATACTTTTTTCCCCCACTGTACCTTTTACCTTGATACCATGGTGCAAACAAAACTTAACTCACAAACTAATATTTCTAAGATATCAAACTAAAGTCAGTCAATTTTGATTATATAAACAGTAAGATTTTATATAAAAGGGCCTTACTTTGCATCCTCCAGCTCTTCTGTTCTCTGGATGGCATCAGTTTCATACTTGGTCCTCCACTGAGCTACTTCAGAGTTTGCTTTGGAGAGACTGCGCTGTAGCTCAGCCTTAGCCTCCTGCTCCTCTTCATACTGCTCTCTGAGCAGGTCAGAATCATGACGTGCCGATTGCACTGCATGAGCCAGGGCATTCTTGGCCTGAAAATCAGTTGGTAGCTTGGTTACCAGGGGGTGTTTTTGTTTGGTAGTTTAAGTGTTGATTATTGTACTTTAAAATACCTTAATTTCCTCCTCCAGTTGTCTCTTGAGATCCTCAACCTGCTGGGTGTAAGATTGTTTCCCTCTTGTCAGCTGAGAGACCAGTGAATCTTTTTCTTCTAATTGTCTGGCAAGCTCACCTGAAATAATAAGACAGATCTAAGATTCACTGCATGAATATGGTTTAATTTTTGGTTGCTGATAGGCTTACCGTTTTCAGTCTGAAGCTTTGCCTTCTGCATTGAAAAATCATTGATTGTACGCTGGCCTTCCTCGGCTTTGGTTCGAAATTCACTCATTTGGTCCTCCAGGGTTCTACACATTTTTTCCAGGTTTGCCTGAAAAATTTGAGACATTTTGATGTGCTCCTCTTAAAGATAAAATATACATGTTTGTATACACAGTGCATAATTATTTCTTGTTACCTTGGATTTAACAGTCTGTTCCATATTGGAGACCACATCATCCAGCTCCAGTCTCAGTTCACTCTTCTCCTTCTCAAGCTTCTGCTTCACTCTCTGAAGGTTGTCAATCTGCTCTCCCAGGTCTGCCACACTATCAGCATGTTTCTTTCTTAGAGTTGCAGCAGTAGCCTCATGTTGCAGGGTGGACTCTTCAAGGTCTCTGCGCAGTTTCTGGAACTCAGCCTCTCTCTTCTTGTTCATTTCAATCTGGGCAGCAGTGGCCCCACCAGCCTCCTCCAGCCTCTCGCTAATCTCTTCTAGTTCTCTTGCCAAATCTGCCCTTTGTTTCTCGACCTTGGCACGGGCAGCTCTCTCAGACTCCAGCTCTTCTTCTAGCTCTTCAATACGAGCCTATTTCCAGAAAATTGTCAATTTGAAATAGCTAATTTTGTCATTTCTAAATTTAACAATATAAGCATATACTTTGTTATTTTCCTCCTATTACCTGCAACTCCTTCAGTTTCTTCTGAAGTTGGGCTCCCAATGCTTGTTCATCCTCAATCTTACTATTCAGCTGACTGATCTCAAAGTCTTTTCTGCAGAAGCAAATGGCTATTTCAGGATTTTTTTCCATTATAAATGTTCTGAATTTCACAAAATATATTTGAATTCTTACTTCTTAAGTCTCTCCTCCATTTGCTGCTTGTCATTTTCCAGATCCATGACATTCTCTTGAGTCAACTTCAAGTCACCCTCAAGTTTTCTCTTGGCTCGCTCAAGATCCATTCGAATTTTCTTTTCTTGCTCGAGAGAACCCTCAAGCTAGGGAATGTCAGAAAGAAAGGGAAATTTACAAAATTTAGTATCCTGTTTAATAATCTGTGAAATTACATTTTTATAACATCTAAGTTACCCACGTCATCAACTTGCTGCTCCAATTTAGCTTTGGCTTTGGTCAGACTGTTGACTTTGTCCTCCTCACTCTGCAGATCATCCAGTGTTTGCTGATGAGCTTCCTGGAGAGCTTTTTTCTCCTTGGTCAGCTTGGCGATGATTTCATCCAGAGCCGCCATTTCCTCAGTCAGGTTTTTAACCTAAAATGTATAGCAATGCTTCAGTACCTTGAAACAATGCATGCTTCTACCATGGACAAGCTGAATTTAACTAAAGTATATTACCTTGTTCTCAGTGGCATGCTTTTCTTTCTCCACTTTGGCCAGGGTAAGCTCCAGATCATCGATGTCTTTCTTCAGCTCAGAGCATTCATCCTCAAGTTTTCTCTTCTTCGCAACCAACTCAGCATTCATTTCCTCTTCATCTTCCAGTCTCTCAGTCAACTCTTTGCATTTAGCTTCAAGTTGGATCTTGTTCTTAATTAGACCTTCACATCGCTCCTCAGCATCAGAAAGGTTGTCTTGTTCCTACAAGAAAAGAAATTATAGTACCAGTCAAATGAATAATGATTTGAAATACGATTTAGAAATAGCAACAACAGAAATCATAATATTTCTAATGTTTGATTGTTTTTTTTGACAGGACTTACAGACTGGACTTGGAGCTGCAGGTCATTCTTCTCTTGAAGAAGAGTGACCATTTTCTCTTCCAATTCTTTCTTACGGGCTTCAGATTTAGCATAGGCCTCCTTCAACTTTGTGAATTCTTCTTTCATGTTGGCCATTTCTTTCTCAGCTTCAGCTGACTTCAGCAGAGGTTTGATCTTGAAGTACAACTTCATCCAGGGCCAATTCTTCACACCCATGAAAGCACGGACATTCCACTGGATTACCAGCAATGCATCCCTGCAAAGATTAAATTCCAATAGACATATCTGTTCCTTAAAGAATGTGAAAAAAACAGTACTTGACAGCAAGTGTAACCTACCTCCTCTCAACAATCTTCTGAAATTCAATCCTTGATAGAAGACCACGAGCCCTGGCCTGAATACCAGTAAGGATGAGTGCAAGGCGATCATCTCGCATCTCCTCAAGAGTACCCAGAAGACCAGCCTTGAAGAACACCTACACAGAGATGGGTACATGAGAGATTGTGTCAGAGAAAAACAGGGGAAGCTGAAATGTAATTTGTAGAATCCTTATACCTTTGTGTGTCCCAGTTTATACTGGTTGTGGTCAATGTCCAGAGAGCCAAGTAGTTTCTCTGCACCTTTCTTGTTGTCAATAAACTGCCCCTCAGGAATAGCAGCAGGATTCAGGATACGGTAACTGAATAGGAATTAGGAAAGAACCGGCACCTTAAATACATCCAGGTTTTTCAGTTAAATTTTTAACTCAGTTAGATTTTAATAACAAAACTCACCGTTGTCTAAAGTCACCATACAGGATCCTGTTGGGGAAACCCTTTCTGCAGATTCTGATGCCTTCTAGTACACCATTACAGCGCAGCTGGTGCATTACAAGAGGATTCTCCATGGCCCCAGGAGTCTTGGTCTCATTGGGGATGATGCAGCGGACAAAGTGTGGGTGTGTGGACCTCAAATTTGTCATCAACTTGTTCAGGTTCTCCTGTAGATAGCATCAGAGTGAGTATTACACTATATGGCCAAAAATATGTGGATACCTGACTATGACACCCATATGCTGGCCTTCCGCAAACTGTTGCCAAAAAGAACAAAGCACACAGTTGTCTAAAATTTCTTCGTATGCTGTATCATTGCAGTTTCCCATCACTCGAACTAAGGGGCCCAAACTTTTCCAGCATGAAATTTGCTAGAAAGTTAGTTTGCTAAGTTTGACATGGAAGGACTCGAGTGGCCTTGCACAGAGTCCTGACCTCAACCCCAATTAACTCCTTTTGAATGCATCGAAAGGCCGACTGTGTGCCATATATTTTCCTGCACTGTGGTCTCAGCAGTGGTTAACAACTCACACGGTGAAGAGCAGACACAGTCTGGAATGAAGAACCCTTCTTTTTTCCACCTTTGCCCTTTCCACCGGATTCCGTAGCTGTTTAAAATGAAACAGATGTAGTGTCATCAGCAATTGCTATAATTTCTTGGGGGACCAGACATGGTCTTTAATTAGAATACATGTATGGACACAGTATTTCAGTAGTTCATTTTTGTTGAGAACAAGTGAAAACAATGCTATGCTCAACTGTGTTTTAACATCTGCAGACATTACAATATGCCAAGCAAGTTAAGCCTTCAAACTGGATGTTTTACTGAACCATTTTTGTTTTGCAAAATATATGCTTTTTATATGTTTTTACTGCATCTAATCTATTCTCTGCACCCATGATTCATGAGATACATACTTAAATTGCATTTTATTTGAGAAGATTTCTTTCCAGCCATATTTTTGTTGTCGGCCACCTCCTTTACTTTGAGCTTCATCCTCACAAGGTGCTGGACCAGCTTAGAAATTTAAAATCAAGCTTGTTCATTACTAAGTTCCAACCCACCCTTCTGTCAAATTTACTTGTACACTTCTCCAGACATGTATTCTCATTCTGGTCCATCCAGAATAGCTTTCCATTAGTCCACAGTTTTGAGCCATTAGTCTCCAATTCTCTAAATATCCTTACCTGAGTCAGCTCCAGCATAACCAGCAAAAAGATTGCCCAACAGCTTCATTGTAGACTTTTGGAAAAGTCCTACTACAGTTTCATTGAGTGGATCCTTGTTCTTCACCAACCAGTTGTTAATGTTGTAGTCAACAGTGCCTGCATAATGAACCAGGGCAAAGTGAGCCTCTGGTTTACCCTTCACAATCCTGGGCTTCTGGAAGTTAGCAGATTTGCCCAAGTGATTGTCATAAAGCTTAGCTTTGAATGTGGTATCACTGGCTTTGGGAAACATGCACTCCTCTTCAAGGATGGACATGATACCCATGGGCTGAAATTCAAAGAGCAAGTGGTCAGTGATTTATATATATCTGATCTGAAAATAAAACTTTTTTTCTTTTTTTTAAATTCATGCTTAATATTAATATTGCTTACCTTTTCAATAAGCTCAATACAAGCCTGCAAGTCCATGCCGAAGTCAATGAATGTCCACTCAATACCCTCTTTCTTGTATTCTTCTTGCTCCAGCACAAACATGTGGTGGTTGAAAAACTGCTGCAACTTCTCATTAGTGAAGTTGATGCACAGCTGCTCAAAGGTGTTGAACTGGAGCAGAAATAGTAGAAATACAGTATCATCATGACATACACAAAAATAACAGCAACATGAATGAAAAACTAAAAGCAGTACTGATCAACACATACATCAAAGATCTCAAAGCCAGCGATATCCAGCACACCAATGAAGTACTGGCGAGGCTGCTTGGTGTCCAGAGATTGGTTAATTCTCACAACCATCCAAAGGAACATCTTCTCATATACTGATTTTGAAAGAGCACCAATGGCATAGTACACCTAAAAAATAGAAGTATTAAAAATGATCAAAGACTACCTCTTTAGAAGGGGTAAATTATATAAAAGAGAAAATGCCATTTTATTACCTGTTGGACATTCTGTCCCTTGGTGACCCACTCATTTCCAACTTTGACTCTTGGGTGGCACAAACCCTTCAGCAGATCAGCAGAGTTTAGGCCCATCAGATATGCGACTTTGTCAGCATCTGTTTAGATAATGAAGATATTGTGAATTGATATTGCAAATTATTGAATTAATTTGCAATACACAACAAAGGTGTGAATATCACTCTTGTGTGAAGGTTCTGCAATTAACACTGACCCTCAGTGCCGTCAGCCTCAGCCTGCTCCTCTCTCTGCTTTTGCTTGAACTTCATGTTGCCAAAGTGCATGATGGCACCAGTCAGTTTATAGATACCATTCTTCTCTTCTTGGGTAAAGCCCAGCACATCAAAAGCTTCCTGTTGGCCAAGTACATGTTATTATATATTGACTCATAGATATAAAAAAAAAAAATAGAGTACTGTGCAAAAGTTTTAGGCACCCTATTTTTTTTAGTACAAACTTTGTTATAGATTTTTTTAGTTTATGACTTCTACATTATCAAGTCAGTACAAAAAACATTTTAGATTCCCAAACATTAGTTTTCTAGCACAAAATTAAATGTTACAGAAAAATGTTTGTATGCCATTAAAGAAAGCAGCATATTACGTAAGAGACACTTTTCAAATAAAAAACACAATGAAGGCTGCTGGGTTTTGCTGCAAAAATAAGAAGCAAGTGCGAAAGTCAAAATCTCCAGAAGAACTGTGGCTGGTTCTGCAAGATGCTCAATAAAATTTACCAGATATTTCCTTATAAAAGTGCACAAATTGTACCAGAGACTACTATTTTTATCTTTATTTTTTTGTCACACCAAATATTGACTTTGGCATTATATATATATATATATATATATATATATATATATATATATATATATATATATATATATATATATATATATATATATATATAAAATAAGAGTTAAACATACATCAGTAGCTAAAAGCTCTTCAGCATCATTTATAGAGGCCACTTGGGTCTCTCCTTGGGAGATGTAGGCATAGTCATATGGGTTGTTGGTGATGAGCAACATTTCTGTAAAATAAACAGAATACACATTCACATATTCGTCTACATATATGTCAGCAAGCCATTAAGCCCCACATGCCATACACCTGCCTTTTAACTTTTTGCTTTTAATTAACATTTATGCAATTATGTCAGTTATAGCAGGGGATATGTGAGGGAAAACCCTCTCTTTTGGGCTGCCTGGAAAGGATTAACCATGAACATAAAGGATAAAACAGCAAAAGCAACAACAGTTATGTGTTACGCATATATTAAACATAGCACTCTGTAGTGTAGGCAGAACCCTGCACCCACCCAGCAACTCTGGTTTCTTTTGAGACAGGATCTGATAGAAGATGTGGTAGTCTCTCTCAGCCTTGAGCTGATACGTCACACGAGACTTTTCCAAAAGATCTGGAAAGAAATTTATACATTAAAATGTGTAATGTATAAGCATTTCTTTGGCCTTCTTGAAGATTTATATGAATTAGACTTGTACTTACAAGTCTCAATGTCAGCGGAGGCCAATTTTCCACTGACACCAAAGTGGATACGGATGAATTTACCCTGTGTGTAAATAAGCCCATGTAAATTTTACACATTTCCTATGTTCTTACAAGATAAATGTAAATGGATATGAAGTAAACGTACAAAACGAGATGAGTTGTCGTTTCTGATAGTCTTGGCATTACCAAAGGCCTCCAGTGCAGGGTTACACTGGATGATTTGATCCTCCAGGGTACCCTAAAAATTTATTATATGCATTAAATTGCTTATATTTAGAACAAATGTGGGTTAATCATCTTCTTAATAAAATACTTGGTAAATTATAAACCTTTTTCTCCAAAGATGCATCTTTCTTTCCAGGTGCTGCTGCAATGCTAGCAAAGTACTGGATGACTCTCTTGGTGTTGACAGTCTTTCCTGCACCAGATTCTCCACTAGTGATGAAAATTGTTAGTCACGTATTCATCATAAATATACACCATATTGTATGTGTCTTTAAAAATCAGGGTAGGTTTTCTACTTACGTGATAAGAATTGACTGGTTCTCTCTGTCTGCATGTTAAAAATGTAAAAAATAAATAAATAAAAATAAAGTTAAAAATGTTAGACATGTTGACAGGCACAACTGTACATACCTGTAATCTGAATGGTATTACAATACATTAACTTTACCTGCAAGCATGTACTGGTAGGCGTTATCAGAAATGGAGAAGATGTGAGGAGGCGCTTCAGTCCTCTTCTTGCCTCTGTAGGCAACAACAACTTCCTGGTTGTACACTGGCAGCCACTTGTAGGGGTTGACAGTTACACAGAAAAGTCCTGAGTAGGTCTGTAGAGAAGGAAACAAATGTTTACTGTATTCAGAGCCATACAACATAAAAGTTATAGTTCATATGAGTGGAGAACTTCACATGCACAACTCACGTAGATCATCCAGGCTGCGTAACGCTCTTTGAGGTTAAACAGCACAGCAGGTTCATGCAGGAAAGTGAACATCGCCATGTCCTCGATTTTATCGAACTTTGGCGGATTCTGAGGGTGAACATCACACTCCTTCACAGTCACAGTCTGTGAAATAGAGAAACAATGGCTTAGACCACTGAACAACTGCCAAAGATTGTTTATTAGTTTTAGTTGGACCAAGATCTCTACCTTTCCAAACTCTGTCTCAGCAGTGACTTTATCTCCATCTCGGCTGGTAATGGAGGCCTTGACATACTCAACTTCAGGATCCGGCACAAAGCATTCCCGCTTCATGTCAAAAGGACGAGTCTGGGCCTCCAGTCGCTCTTTCTCTGACTTGCGCAGAAAAGATGCTGCAGCACCAAACTCCTCCATTATTGCATCTGCCATCTTTCTAGAGGACTTAGGACATATTCAATAATCGACACATATGTAATGAGTAATGTAGAAGGAAGAGAAATTTGATTTTATAAACCAGGTCTTTATTTTATAATTTACATAATATTTTCTGGTATTTGTTATCGAGCTATCAAAGGTAAGCAATCTTTCATGAGGATGTCCGAATGTTTGCATAATTTGTAATATCTGTCCACATTCAAAACATAAAGCAAGCACATTTTAACTTTTTGTTGATGTATAGAAATGTAATACATACATTTTATAGCAAGCACACGGGTAAAATGTTTTGTGCTTGACCTGGAAGAGATAGAAATGATTTGAATGTTTTACCAGATATTTTTCAATTTAGCAGCCATGGGCTTTACGTCTTATTTTATTATTTTTATTTTATTATTTTATTACACTATATTAATACATGAGTAGCATTAAAAAATTTTTAGGTATGACTTACCTTGAGGTGTAGTGATGTATGTGGTTAGAGCCTGTCTCTGGGTCTCTTTATATAGGGACAGAATAGAAGTAGTATGGCAAGAACGCCGATGATGATGACGTCGACATGCTCTATTTGGTTAGGTCCGTGTAGCACATAGCCCTGTTTGGAACACAGGAAGTATGTTTAAATGAAGCTGTAGCAGAGCAGCTGGCATTACCAGAAAAAAATGAAAAGGGTCTAAATAAGAATGGGCCTCTATAGTGTATATGGCAATGCAAGCTTTTTTTTTTTTTTTTTTTTTAATTTCCTTTTCTGTCGCCCCTCACATGATTGGGGATATGTGTCAAAGTGGATAGTGGATATGTATATCTGAACTTCCATCACAAGCTGTTCTTCTCAATCATAGTATAGCACCCGCTAGGAATTTCACAGGTTATCTTTGTGTCCAAGGATAAAAGCAAGGAAACAATGCAGTGCAAGCTTGAGACTGAGAATACTGTAGAAAAGTACTAAAGGTAAAAGTGGAAATCTAACAACCATGACCTTGGATTTGCCTAAACCATGGAACACAGGTTTTGTCTGCGTTTGCATGCAGCCTGTCAGCTGTTCTTACAAACATTTATTTATTTATTTATTTATTTTTAACAGCACACAAGTCAGCATGCTTTTACTGAATGACAGAATATTTTCCTCCTTTTCATAATTGTCATGTAATTGTTTAATTGTTGTGTAACACTTTTTTTTTTTTTAAACAAACTACAACTATCATATTTGCTTATAATGTATGCTCTTGGACATACTCTGTTAAAATCAGGAACGTAAATAACTAAAGGGGACCCAGTTTTTGAAACCCTCAGCATTGCTTATTGTTTCTTTGGAAGAGGTCATTTTTGTGACTATGCGCTTACTTAGTTAGGTCCTACAAATTCCAGCTTTAGGACATAAGGACAACTTAGTAACAACTGGACATTCATCAGACATTCATCAGTTTTCAACAGAATTATTGTGGTGAAATATTAACACAATTACGCCAACAAAGTGATGGACTGATGGTCATAAACCAGACTCACACGTTGTAATATAATAGTAGATTTTATTGTGTTATATGGATGATGTACAAATATTAGATTAGTAACTATAAATATATTTCAGCGAAAAATCTCGTGTCTAGGGCTGAACAGAGTTATTCGTGACGGGAACATACTGATAAAAGAATAGTTGGTGTAAACTGATTCAGGTGTTTAATTGATAAACAGACTTAGTCTAAAATGAACATTTTCTTTCTCTTGACATTATGCTAGCATGTTTTAATAGACCTCAATATATCACTACTTTATTATGTACACTTGGTATATCCACACTTGTATAATGTGACATTAAATATTGTGTACTGTATGCTAATGGATGTCCAACAAGACCAGAAAACAAAACCTATTATCAAATTTGCATCATCACACTGAAAAATGTAGCCTTATTTTAAGCTGCATTCTGGAACAGGATAGTTATACTGAAAAGGACCATAGTGTAAATGTGCAGATTATTATCATCATTGTCAGATGTTTTGTACTGATCCATCATCCATCACTCATGAACCTTTGAAGCAGGTCAGGCCTGTCCTGACCCCATGTCCCTCAGTTGAAACACTCCCTCTCATCAAGCACCTTACTTAGTCTTAACGCTTGGACAATCTATTCTAGGCTCTTGACATTCTTTCTGGTGTCCCATTCTCAGCTGTCTGATTGATCTGGATTATCATCACGCAGGAGCAGAGACTGAAGAAACAGTGGTACTCCTCCTGTGTTGAAAGCTGTAACCTGAGCTTCCTTTTGTCAAACACTGCACTATTATTAGGAAGTTCTTGCATCTGTTCTGAACAAAAGGTGAGAGAGACTCCCTGTCAGTTTTTCACACATCCATGCAAACAGACATATAGGAAGCACAGACAGTGTTTTAAGAACTTGGTTTGCAGCAGAACAGCAGTGACAGCAGTACCTCAGTAAAATATTTTATGCTACAATATTCAGACTTTTACTCCTGATTTGGCTGATAGAGCCATTTGTAACAGTTGGACTGTTTTTCCCTGTCTTTCTAGTTGGTTCTTCATAATAGATGGTAGAAACAATTGGAGATTCACCAGTGGAGTAAGAGAATATACAACATGCACACACTGTCTAAAAATTATTGGCACTTTTCATAAAAGTAAACAAAATGTAATGTATGAAATGAGTAAAAAAAATAAATTAAAAAAAGTAGTCTTTTCTTTTTCTTTCAGCAAAACTCTGGTCTCAAAGTTATTGTCAGTCTTGTATTAAATATTTGAAATAGATGATAGCACTAAGCTTCTTCCTGTAATGTTTAATACGTTTGAAGAACACTTGTTGAGGGATCTTGGACCCATGCCATGTATATCATAGCCTATGGCAGCATAAATGTTTGTGCAAAATATTCCAATCCAGTATGGAATTCGTATGTTTATGAATCTAAAGCTAGTGCAGCATAAATAAGAAGTAGCTGAAACCACAAGCCATATGTTGAATCTCAAATGCCTTATTATTGGGCATAAAACCTTATACTGTATACTCTATTTTGTGTACTTAGCTGGGGATTTGAAAGCCATTTGAGATTTATCCATTGAAAACGGGTAGGTTTTCTATCAATTAACCTGCAAATGCTATTTACAGAAGCTCGAGGATTCCAGTAGCCTATGATTATTACCACATTATTACAAGAACACATTTAGAGATCTCATTCATACTATATCTCATTTATGCAATATTGTGAAAGACTGATCAGTTCTCAGATTTATTACAGTGAATAACCATATTAACTAATGTTAGACAACAGATAGTTAATGTTAGTTGCTAGCAATCAGCTAGATTCATCTATAGATGGTAGCTAGATAGCTAAAATTAGCCATAAGCAATCAGAACTAGATATAGTAGCTAGCACCTATTCTTACATACCCGTTTTATGTTGTAATTTTTAGTTAGATATCAGTAAATAGAACTAATAAATAAATATCAGCAAATAAAACAAACAAATAAATAAAGTTTACCTGTTGAAAGAATTGCAGGTCAGAAACAATGGGTCTGTTTATCCAATGTAGAAGGAGTCAAGCCTAGGGATTGTGTCTTTTACCAGATCTGGTGACCGATAACTTGGACACATAACTTGGGTCCAGGGCTCAGTTGGAAATGGAGATGTGAAGCCATCTTGTGAGATCACACCCAGGCTCAAGTATGTAGATGTTTTAGATTAATTAACCAAACTTCTCAACTTGGGAGTGGTCTCTCTCCTACTTATAGGTGATATGTCCCAGGTGAGAGTGAGAATTCTCCATTCGTAATATCTTGAGATCATATGTTTTGGACACTTGGGTAAAGGAAGTTGCAAAGCTGTCTATTGATCACTTAGTGTTAAGTTTGATTCACTACACAGGGTAGCAGCCAGGTGGACCTGGTTAATCCAGGAGAGCTTAATTGGGAGCATTAAACACAGGCTTTGGTGAAAGAACAATTTAACTTCCACATTCAAAAGGACTTTTATTGTGTACAGAGTGAATACAATATATGTTTAAGGCAGCTGCAAAAAGCTGTAGCCAGAAGACTGTACCTATCATGGTGAGAACACTAAAACACTGACTTAAAATCTTGTGACAGTTAAGACACAAAATAAATTTGTATGTCAAAAAAGTCACTATGACGCATGAGAGGAGCTGATTTGATTGGATATTCCAGCAGCACACCTAACCAAACCTTTTAGTAATGTATTCATTCAAACCCACCCCCTGTTTATAAATGCACCACTCTTATGTGCACCAGTGGATACAAGGATGCTAAAATATACACAGCAACTCTACACCTTGTTTTTGCACATACACTATGATGATAAAAAATATAGCCCTATTTATTTATTTATTTAGCCTTATTTTTACTAACATGTACGTTAGGGTCTGGATACTTTTTCAAATCACTGCCCACTGAATACATTTTAGCTGGCATAACGGCAATTATTTTAATTTATGTAATGTAGCTGTAGTGAGTTAGAAAAATGCACGCTATAAAGGATGCTTAGAATTTAAAGTATTTATTTATTCTACATCAGAGATTTGATGGAAACATGATCAAAAGATCTGCAAATACTTCTGCAGGAAGGTTCACTCTTCATCATGTCCTTTCTGTAACAAATAGAGAAGCGAATTTGCCATACTTAATTTTACAGCCTATATGGTTCAGGTCAGTGTGTTTGCATGAACACTATTGGTTAAAACTTAAAAACTCGATTACTTGCCTTGGAACCAGTGTCACGGCTCTTAGCTCTCAACTTGTTAACTTGGGATTCTGCAATATCAGCTCTTTCCTCAGCCTCATCCAGCTCGTGTTGCAGTTTGCGGAACTTTCCAAGATTGGCATTAGCTTGCTCCTCCTTAAAAATAAAAACAAAGTGAATGGCAAATACAAAAGGTGGGAAACAGCAAAAATATTGTAGGTTAGTTCAGCAGTAAACTTACAGCCTCCTCAGCAGCCCTCTTGTAGGACTTGACTTTCAGCTGCAGTTTATCTACTAGGTCCTGCACACGGGCCAGATTCTTACGATCCTCCTCAGTCTACAAGATAAAAGGCAGGAAGATATGCTGAATTTTGCCATTCTTGTTGCTTAACATTATTAGCAAATAATGCAATTGTGCAAATTGAACTTTGATAAGAAAAATAACCTGGTAGGTCAGCTCCTTAATACGGCGCTCATATTTACGAACGCCCTTAACTGATTCACTGGCTTTCCTCTGTTCCATCTCTACTTCACCTTCCAGCTCTCTGACCTAAACATTTTTTTAATGGAAAAATTGAATTAATGTAACAAATGGTTTTATAGTGCTGGCATCAATTAGATGAAGATGAATTAATAAATATACCCTGGCTTCCAGTTTCTGGACCTGCTTCTTGCCACCTTTCATGGCGATTTGCTCAGCTTCATCCAGACGGTGTTGGAGGTCTTTAATGGTCTGCTCCATGTTCTTCTTCATACGTTCCAGGTGAGCACTGGTGTCCTGCTCCTTCTTCAGCTCTTCTGCCATCATGGCAGCATCAGTGATGGCTTTTTTGGCTTTTTCCTCAGCATTCCTGCACTCTTGCACAGCCTCCTCTACCTCAGTCTGCAGCTGAGCAGTGTCTCCCTCTAATTTCTTCTTCTGGTTCAGCAAGCTAGTGTTCTACAGTTATATACATTTATATAGTTATAGTTAAAATATTCTATAGTTTATATTCCACCATATCTCCCATGTAATCGAAAACAGGAATCCATATACTACCTGAGAGTGCAGTAGCTGAACCCTCTCACTGACATCCAGCAATTCTTGCTCAGCCAGTTTGCGGCCTCTCTCAGTCTGCTCTACCAGGGATCTCAGTTCATCCAGTTCAGCCTGGATCAGATTGTTGCGTCTCTCCACAATAGCAATGTTCTCTTTGAGATCATCGTTAGCATGGAGAGCATCATCTAGCTGCAGTTGACAATCCTGTAATGTACAGATTAAGTCATTTAATTTTAAAGGAAATAATTGTATACCATGTTATTAAGAAACTGTCATTAATCCCAATTTATGCCAACCATTAATTTGGCATACCTTCATATGTCCATGGAGGCTCTTCAGTTGTTTCTGGGCCTCTGCAGCCTGCCTGTTAGCCTGGCTGAGCTGAATCTCCATCTCATTTAAATCTCCTTCCATCTTCTTCTTCACTCTAAGAGCTTCATTTCTGCTGCGAGTCTCAGCCTCTAGAGAGCTTTGCAGGGTGTCCACCACTCTTTGTTGGTTCCTCTTGGCCTGCTCCATCTCCTCATCCTTTTCAGCCAATTTACGTTCAATGTCAGCCTTCACCTGGTTGAACTCCAGCTGAGATCTAAGGATTTTGCCCTCTTCATGCTCAAGAGATCCCTGTTAGTAATGCATAATAAAAAGTAATGTTTTTTTATTAACATTTATTAAAAATGTATTTCAATTCTGACCAAATCCTTCTGCATTGATCTATTTTGATTCACCCTCATTATGTTTTGTTATAAACATGCAGGATAGTATAATAATGGAATGTGACCATTTTTCTGAATTCACCTCAGCTTCCTCAAGAGCGGACTGAATCTCGGCCTTTTCCTGCTCCAACTGTTTCCTTGCTTTTTCCAGCTCATGAATACTCTTCCCACTTTCACCAAGTTGTTCAGTGAGATCAGAAATTTCCTCTGTTTAATAGAAAACAATTGATTAACACACGATCTGAAAAGCAAATATTCTTATTTTGAACAATGTTCAAGTAATAGCCACCTTGCAAGTTCTTGTTCTCCCTCTTCATGGTCTCCAGATGGTCCAAAGACTCCTCATAGGAATTCTTCAGTTTGAAGAGCTCAGTACTTAGAGATCTGGCATCTTTCTGAGAGCTTTCCAACTCAGACTGGGACTCCTCATACTTTTGCTTCCACTCAGCCAAGACCTATGTAAATTAAGTACAGATATAGTTCCAGTACCTCAGCAAGATTTCTTGTGAAGCTAAAATAGACAATAAGATTATGTTCTCTTATCTACAGGTTGGATTTAAATAAATTTATTTGTGAATGACCAGATTCCAAGTATGACCAATGACCAAGTAACACCAGTGCAGATAACAGCAGGTTAGTTGAGTGTATGCATAAACATACACTGTACTTAAAGAATGCAATATCTGGATTTGTCGATAGACATGTCTTTAATACCAAATTTTCAAAATAAATAAATTTGTCAAAATATCAAGCTAGTATCAGTGTGTTTATTGTCAAACCTTGTCAAAGTTTCGTTGCTTCTTGTCCAGAGCAGCAGCAGCAGCATTGGACCTTTCCACATCAACCATGAGATCTTCAATCTCATTCTGCAGTCTGTGTTTGGTCTTCTCCAGAGAGGAACATTTGGCATTTACAGCTTCCACAGCTTCCTCTGCTTCTTGCAGACGCTGAGCAAGTTTTTTCCTGATTTAAGTAAACATGTTTAAATAAGTATATATTATATTACACACTTCACAGCTGATAGCATGCTCAAACTGATTGTGTAGGATTTATATTTTACCTTGATAACATGATGCAAACAAAACCTAGCTTGCAATTTTTCTAAGATATCAAATTAAATTTAGTAAATTGTGATTATATCAACAGTAAGTTGTTATGTACAAGGGCCTTACTTCGCATCCTCCAGCTCTTCTGTTCTCTGGATGGCATCAGTTTCATACTTGGTCCTCCACTGAGCTACCTCAGAGTTTGCTTTGGAGAGACTGCGCTGTAGCTCAGCCTTAGCCTCCTGCTCCTCTTCATACTGCTCTCTGAGCAGGTCAGAATCATGACGAGCGGACTGCACTGCATGAGCCAGGGCATTCTTGGCCTGAAAATCAGTTGGTAGCTTGGTTACCAAGTTCTGTTTTTGTTTGGTGGTTTTAAGTGTTGATTATTGAGTATTTAAAAAATACCTTAATTTCCTCCTCCAGCTGTCTCTTGAGATCCTCAACCTGCTGGGTATAAGACTGTTTCCCTCTTGTCAACTGAGAGACCAGTGAATCCTTTTCTTCCAGTTGTCTGGAAAGCTCACCTGAAACGATGAGACAGATCTAAGATAAATTACTCTATATGAATATGGCTTAATTTTTGATTGTTGATAAGCTTACCATTTTCAGTCTGAAGCTTTGCCTTCTGCATTGAAAAATCATTGATTGTGCGCTGGCCTTCCTCAGCTTTGGTTCGGAATTCACTCATTTGGTCCTCCAGGGTTCTACACATTTTCTCCAGGTTTACCTGAAAAATTTGAGACATTTTGATGTGCTCCTCTTAAAGATAAAATATATATGTTTGTATACACAGTGCATAATTATTCATTGTTACCTTGGATTTAACAATCTGTTCCATATTGGAGACCACATCATCCAGCTCCAGTCTCACTTCACTCTTCTCCTTCTCAAGCTTCTGCTTCACTCTCTGAAGGTTGTCAATTTGCTCTCCCAGGTCTGCCACACTATCAGCATGTTTCTTTCTTAGAGTTGCAGCAGTGGCCTCATGTTGCAGGGTGGCCTCTTCAAGGTCTCTGCGCAGTTTCTGGAACTCAGCCTCTCTCTTCTTGTTCATTTCAATCTGGGCAGCAGTGGCTCCACCAGCCTCCTCCAGCCTCTCACTGATCTCCTCAAGTTCTCGAGCCAAATCTGCTCTTTGTTTCTCAACCTTGGCACGGGCAGCTCTCTCAGCCTCCAGCTCTTCTTCAAGTTCTTCAATACGAGCCTATTTCCAGAAAATTGCAATTTTGTGATTTCTAATTTTAACAGTTTTAACAAACATATACTTTCATTTAGTTTCTTATTATTACCTGCAACTCCTTCAGTTTCTTCTGAAGTTGGGCCCCCAATGCTTGTTCATCCTCAATCTTACTATTCAGCTGGCTGATCTCAAAGTCTTTTCTGCAGAAGCAAATAGATATTTCAGTTTTTTTCCATTATAAATGTTCTGAATTTCACAAAATATATTTAAATTCTTACTTCTTAAGCCTCTCCTCCATTTGCTGCTTGTCATTTTCCAGATCCATGACATTCTCTTGAGTCAACTTCAAGTCACCCTCAAGTTTTCTCTTGGCTCGCTCAAGATCCATTCGAATTTTCTTTTCTTGCTCAAGAGAACCTTCAAGCTGGAGAATGAAAGAAGGAAAGGAAATTTCAGCAAATGTAGTATCCTGTTTAGTCATCTGCAAAATTAAGTTTTATAACATCTAAGTTACCCACATCATCAACTTGCTGCTCCAATTTAGCTTTGGCTTTGGTCAGAGTGTTGACTTTGTCCTCCTCACTCTGCAGATCATCCAGTGTTTGCTGATGAGCTTCCTGGAGAGCTTTTTTCTCCTTGGTCAGCTTGGCGATGATTTCATCCAGAGCCGCCATTTCCTCAGTCAGGTTTTTAACCTAAAATGTATAGCAATGCTTCAGTACCTTGAAGCGATGCATGCTTCTACCATGGACAAGCTGAACTAAAGCTTTAACTAAAATAAATTACCTTGTTCTCAGTGGCATGCTTTTCTTTCTCCACTTTGGCCAGGGTAAGCTCCAGATCATCAATGTCTTTCTTCAGCTCAGAGCATTCATCCTCAAGCTTTCTCTTCTTTGCAACCAACTCAGCATTCATTTCCTCTTCATCTTCCAGTCTTTCAGTCAACTCTTTGCATTTAGCTTCAAGTTGGATCTTGTTCTTAATTAGACCTTCACATCGCTCCTCAGCATCAGAAAGGTTATCTTGTTCCTACAAGTGCACATCATGTTTTAACAGCTTGAAAAAAATTGAATTCTTGTGACAATAAAATACATATTGTTATGAAAACTACATAAAAATAGCAACAGCAGAAATGCTCATATTTGTCAGTTTTGATTATTTCTACAGAACTTACAGATTGGACTTGGAGCTGCAGGTCATTCTTCTCTTGGAGAAGAGTAACCATTTTCTCTTCCAATTCTTTCTTGCGTGCTTCAGATTTAGCATAGGCCTCCTTCAACTTTGTGAATTCTTCTTTCATGTTGGCCATTTCTTTCTCAGCTTCAGCTGACTTCAGCAGAGGTTTGATCTTGAAGTACAACTTCATCCAGGGCCAATTCTTCACACCCATGAAAGCACGGACATTCCACTGGATTACCAACAAGGAATCCCTGCAGATATTACATTAGAATAGATGTATTATTTAAATTATTCAACTCTGAAGAATCAGTTAAAAACAGTATTTGACAGGTGTAACCTACCTCCTCTCAACAATCTTCTGAAATTCAATCCTTGAAAGTATGCCACGAGCCCTGGCCTGAATACCAGTAAGGATGAGTGCAAGGCGATCATCTCTCATCTCCTCAAGAGTACCCAGAAGACCAGCCTTGAAGAACACCTACACAGAGATGGGTACATGAGAGAATGTGTCAGAGAAAAACAGGGGAAGTTGCTTATTTGAAATTGAATTTGTAGAAGCCTAATACCTTTGTGTGTCCCAGTTTATACTGGCTGTGGTCAATGTCCAGAGAGCCAAGTAGTTTCTCTGCACCTTTCTTGTTGTCAATAAACTGCCCCTCAGGAATAGCAGCAGGATTCAGGATACGGTAACTGAATAGGAGTGAGGGAAGAACAAGGATCTTAAATATGGGCAGGAATTTTCCGTTCAGATAAAAAGTAATTCATTTTAATAACAAAACTCACCGTTGTCTAAAGTCACCATAGAGGATCCTGTTGGGGAAGCCTTTTCTGCAGATTCTGATGCCTTCCAGCACACCATTACAGCGCAGTTGGTGCATTACAAGAGGATTCTCCATTACACCAGGAGTCTTTGTCTCATTAGGGATGAGGCAGCGGACAAAGTGTGGGTGTGTGGACTTCAAATTTGTCATCAACTTGTTCAGGTTCTCCTGTAGAAAGCATTACAGCAAGTTTATGTTGGATTACTACATATATTTTACTGCACTATGGTGTAAGAAGTAGTTAACAACTCACGCGGTGGAGAGCAGACACAGTCTGGAATGAAGAACCCTTCTTTTTTCCACCTTTGCCACCCTTTCCACCTGATTCCATAGCTGTTTGAAACATAGCAATTGTATTCTCATCAGCAATTTCATGCATATTAGCTTTCCTTTTCCTTTCAAGTATATTAGCTTTCCACATTTCCTTTTGTCTTGCAGCCAAAGATAATCTCTGATGAGAATACAAATCTGGAGAAACTTGTAATCAAGTGTGGTGAGAATGATCACAAAAACCCTACACTCATTTGCTTTGCTTCTATAACCTGCCCAAACGTCCAGTTTGTGCACTTTTAATGGAGTATTACATAATCATATTAAGCCCTTATAATCGATGTTTAACTGAACCTTGTAAAATATACTGTTAGTTTGAACTGCATGTAATCTTTTCTCTTCTTTTGTGGCACATATGCATGCTTAAATGATGTTTTATTTGGCAACATTTTTGTGATCCACCTTCAAAAGTCTTGAAACTGAGCTTGTTCTCTAGTATATTCCCAACCACCTTTGAGCCAGGCACCTCTAGTCATTTATTTTCATTAGAGAATGTCATTTGGCCCCATGACAGTAACTTTCCATTAGTCCACAGGTTTGAGCCATTAGTCTCAGATTCTCAAAATACCCTTACCTGAGTCAGCTCCAGCATAACCAGCAAAGAGATTGCCCAACATCTTCAGTGTAGACTTTTGGAAAAGTCCTACGACAGTTTCATTGAGTGGATCCTTGTTCTTCACCAACCAGTTGTTAATATTGTAGTCAACAGTGCCTGCATAATGAACCAGGGCAAAGTGAGCCTCTGGTTTACCCTTCACAATCCTGGGCTTCTGGAAATTATTAGATTTGCCCAAGTGATTGTCATAAAGCTTAGCTTTGAATGTGGCATCACTGGCTTTGGGAAACATGCACTCCTCTTCAAGGATGGACATGATACCCATGGGCTGAAATTCAAAGACCAAGTGGTCAAGTTTTTTGAGAAAATAAAGCTTTTTTTTTTTTTCAATTTACGCTTAATTTTGTGTGCTTACCTTTTCAATAAGCTCAATACAAGCCTGCAAGTCCATGCCGAAATCAATAAACTCCCACTCAATACCCTCTTTCTTGTATTCTTCTTGCTCCAGCACAAACATGTGGTGGTTGAAAAACTGCTGCAACTTCTCATTAGTGAAGTTTATGCACAGCTGCTCAAAGGTGTTGAACTGCAATAGAAATATAGCATCAGTGACATGGTTGAAGCCCAAAATGTACACAAAATTTCCAGTAACATGAATGAAAAACTAAAGCAGTATTGATTAATACGTACATCAAAGATCTCAAAGCCAGCGATATCCAACACACCAATGAAGTACTGGCGAGGCTGCTTGGTGTCCAGAGATTGGTTAATTCTCACAACCATCCAAAGGAACATCTTCTCATATACTGATTTTGAAAGAGCACCAATTGCATAGTACACCTAAAAAATATTAAAAATGATCAAAGACTACCTCTTTAGAAGGGGTAAATTATATACAAGAGAAAATGCCATTTTATTACCTGTTGGACATTCTGTCCCTTGGTGACCCACTCATTTCCGACTTTGACTCTTGGGTGGCACAAACCCTTCAGCAGATCAGCAGAGTTTAGGCCCATCAGATATGCGACTTTGTCTGCATCTGTTTATATAATGAAGACATTGTGCATTGATCTATTGCAAATTCTTTAATATGTAGTGCTATCCCCACCCCAATAAAAGTGTCTAAAGGATAAGGCAATTAACACTGACCCTCAGTGCCGTCAGCCTCAGCCTGCTCCTCTCTCTGCTTTTGCTTGAACTTCATGTTACCAAAGTGCATGATGGCACCAGTCAGTTTATAGATACCATTCTTCTCTTCTTGGGTAAAGCCCAGCACATCAAAAGCTTCCTGTTGGCCACATACATTGTATTATATGTTGTATCAAGGATAGAAAAATATTATTAATAGTTTTTAAATTATTAAAGGTTTAGCATTAAAATAGTATTAAAGTTTTATATGTACATCAGTAGCTATAAGCTCTTCAGCATCATCAATAGACGCCACTTGGGTCTCTCCTTGGGAGATGTAGGCATAGTCAAATGGGTTGTTGGTGATGAGCAACATTTCTGTAAGATAAACAAAATGCACATTCACATATTTGTCTACATGTATGTCAGCAAGTCATTAAGCCCCACATGCCATACACCTGCCTTACTTTTAACTTTTTGCTTTTAATTAACACTTATGCAATTATGTGAGTTATAGCAGGGGATATGTGAGGGAAAACCCTCTCTTTTGGGCTGAGACCCAAAATCATTGAGACCCACTGCTGTACACCTTCTCGCTTACTCTATGTCCATTAACTCATTTACTAATTACTAACATTTTTACTGATAGAACTTTTTACTAGTAGAAACTCTATTTCCTGAGCCAGCAACAACAACAATTATGTGTTATGCTTATATTAAACATAGCACTCTGTAGTGTAGGCAGAACCCTGCACCCACCCAGCAACTCTGGTTTCTTTTGAGACAGGATCTGATAGAAGATGTGGTAGTCTCTCTCAGCCTTGAGCTGATACGTCACACGAGACTTTTCCAGAAGATCTGGAAAGAAATTTATACATTAAAATGTGTAATGTATAAGCATTTCTTTGGTCTTTTTGAAGATTTATATAAATTAGATTTGTACTTACAAGTCTCAATGTCAGCAGAAGCCAATTTTCCACTGACACCAAAGTGGATACGGATGAATTTACCCTGTGTGTAAATAAGCCCATGTAAGTTTTACACATTTCCTATGTTCTTACAAGATAAATATAAATGGATATGAAGTAAACATACAAAACGAGATGAGTTGTCGTTTCTGATGGTCTTGGCATTACCAAAGGCCTCCAGTGCAGGATTACACTGGATGATTTGATCCTCCAGGGTACCCTAAACATGTATCATATGCATTAAATGGCTTATATTTAGCACAATATTCAATTCAATTTTATTTTTGTATAGTGCTTTTAACAATAGACATCGTCACAAAGCAGCTTTACAGAGATACATAAATTTTGGATCTAAATTTTAAATCGATAAATTTATCCACAGTAGTGGGTTAATCATCTTCTTAATAAAATTAGTCAGTGACCTTTTTCTCCAAAGTTGTCCAAATTTCTCCAAATTTATTATATGCATTAAATTGCTTATATTTAGAACAAATGTGGGTTAATCATCTTCTTAATAAAATACTTAGTAAATTATAAACCTTTTTCTCCAAAGATGCATCTTTCTTTCCAGGTGCTGCTGCAATGCTAGCAAAGTACTGGATGACTCTCTTGGTGTTGACAGTCTTTCCTGCACCAGATTCTCCACTAGTGATGAAAATTGAGTCATATGTTCATCATAAAAAACACACTGTATTATATGTGTCTCTGAAAATTGGGGTATGTTTTCAACTTACGTGATCAGGACTGACTGGTTCTCTCTGTCTACATGTTAAAAATGTGAAGAAAAAAATGTTAGACATGTTGACAGACACAACTGTACATACCTGTAATTTAAATGGTATTACAATACAACTTTACCTGCAAGCATGTACTGGTAGGCATTATCAGAAATGGAGAAGATGTGAGGAGGGGCTTCAGTCCTCTTCTTGCCTCTGTAGGCAACAACAACTTCCTGGTTGTACACTGGCAGCCACTTGTAGGGGTTGACAGTTACACAGAAAAGTCCTGAGTAGGTCTGTAGAGAAATGAAAGGATGGAATTAACATGTGACATCTGCATTATTATTGTGTAGTACAGGTGTCATATCCTTTTCACTCACGTAGATCATCCAGGCTGCGTAACGCTCTTTGAGGTTAAACAGTACAGCAGGTTCATGCAGGAAAGTGAACATCGCCATGTCCTCAATTTTATCGAACTTTGGCGGGTTCTGAGGGTGAACATCACACTCCTTCACAGTCACAGTCTGTGAAATAGAGAAACAATGGCTTAGACCACTGAACAACTGCCAAAAGATTGTTCATTAGTTTCAGTTGGACCAAGATCTCTACCTTTCCAAACTCTGTCTCAGCAGTGACTTTATCTCCATCTCGGCTGGTAATGGAGGCCTTGACGTACTCGACTTCAGGATCCGGCACAAAGCATTCCCGCTTCATGTCAAAAGGACGAGTCTGGGCCTCCAGTCGCTCCTTCTCTGACTTGCGCAGAAAAGATGCTGCGGCACCAAACTCCTCCATTATTGCGTCGCTCATCCTGAAATCTAGAGACTGTCCTACCTGCTTTCAAGCCTTCACGTTCTCTCTTTGTTCGGCCAAGTTGATGTTATGCTAACAATGAAAGGAAGAATTGATCAGCTTTGATTAGGTTCTTAATTCTTTTACACTACTAAAAAGATTATGATAAAATTAAATTATAATAACACCACGTTCCAGGCCCACAATATACAAGATCATACTAAATCTGCCATAGCCCAGTGATCTTTAAATAAAATAAACAGAACTCATTAGATATTGTAATGCTCCCCAAGAAGCTGACTGCTAGGACCTTGTCCTCTCCACTTACCTTCAGGCAGTGGAGCGGTGTGTCCCTGTAAGAGTCCATGCCCCCTTTTTAAAGGGAATCGGTCATCCTTAAAAGGTCATATATGGATGACCAACAATGGTCCAGCTAATTTGAAAATGCCCCCCCACCACCCTCCCCCCCCCAAACTGATTGGAGGAAGTGCCCAAGGGGTTGTCATATATGGTATTTGTTAGCAACAGGTTTCAAGAAGGAAATAACTCAGATTTGTATAGAAACATCATTACCACCACCTTTACTAGGAACTCTTTTTACGATGTTATATCAGGTTAACAAGAACAACACTGAAAGGATGAGGTCCAGTTTGACGGTCTTCTTAGTGTAGGCTATTTTTCTCAATTCCAGTTATTTCACGTTTAATGTTTTTTTATTGACTTATTTGCCTGATTATTATTGTGTCTGATAATTTGAAAAGCATCATAAGGTTTTTGTCCTCAGTACTTTGCTTCTTTGTTAGTTTTGTCAGAGGAGGACTGTAGTATAACTGTCAAAGTTTAAAATGCTTATTTTGCTCTGTAATGAATTACTTAAGTATTTTAAAACTTTGTGCATATACACATTATGAATATTCACTGAGTTATGTTAGGAATCAATTTCATCGTATGCTTTTAAATGACAGAGGGCATCATGGTATAAATTGCTAATTCTATAGTAGAAGACAGCAGCCTGTGTGATCTTAGGCCTGTGTGACCATTTTACCAAGCACATCACCTTGCACTTCTCATCAACATAACTATTATCAATAACTCTGTAGTAATGTTTTATAGGACTGTCCATGTGAGAGAATCATTACTATAATAAATCTTTGTTCAGTGTGTTTCTGCTTAGAAGTGATAATGTTGCAGGCATTTGGTTTAGGCATGAATTAAGCTGTATCAGGGTATTTACAGTATAGTAACTGTATGAACCCTATAACATATTCATTGTGAATAGTTACTTCTTGGAGCATGGAGCTTGGAGCTTGGTTACCTTTTAGTTTCCCTTAGACACAACTTTGTGTTTTGGAATAAACTCCAATTTTGCATTTTAAGTTCATGTGTGTGACATGCAAGTGAATTTTATATGAATTGTTTGAATTGTTTGTTGAAATTATGTTTAACTTAATTCCTGGCCATAATCCTGTAGTAATTTGCATGTGAGTTGGCTTTGTTTTGTTTTTCCCCCTCAGTTTGGAATAATGAGTCTAATGTATGATTTTTAGTCATATTAATGTATCCATATTAAACATGTAATGGACTGAATGTAACTAAGGCAACTAAAGTGACTAAATAGCAGAGAATTCATTTGCACATTGTTTTTATTTTATTTAGCTATAGTCATAAAAGTCATGGAGAGCCTGGTCACAGTCAAGGTTATAAGCTTTTGAGAAAGATTCACACAGGGGCTGTACTGATCCTGCTCTTTCTGTAAGACAGAAACATTAATGAAAGGTAAACATGTTACAGGTAAAAGGTGTATTATTGTTAATATATCTGATTATTGTTTTAAACAGAGAAAATCTTTGCTCACTGTGAAGCAGAAAATAGTGTGCTGGTATTTTAGTAAAGCCAGTCATGCTTCTCAAAGTCAGAGGTCAAGAAAACTGCAAAGATAACATGTACATTTTGAGAACCCTTAGCAGGTGCTAACATATTATTGTAAGGACCTGTGACTTCTTGAAGATGCTGAGGACTAACACCCTCACACCATTTACCCCAGCCCTTGACATCCTGGAACATTCCATTTTGAACAAAATAGTACCACGTAATTCTCAGCTGTGCAGGTCCCTCAAGTAGTCAGTACCCCCCACTGTGCAAGGCCACTAACACAACCATTTGTACATCTTAAACAATGGGTGGGCTATTGTTGGTGGTACAGTAGGTCATCATATCATTTGATTTGCATGAACACATGGTATGGCAACTTTAAACTATTTACGTTGACGTGGGACATTCGTCAGCACTAGAAAGAAGTGTAGCAGTTGTGTAGGTTACCTGCCCTAGAGTTTTCTGAAGCTTCTTCAGCTTTTGTGTTACACAATATATTTAATTAGTTAGTTGTTATCACCAATCATAGTCTAATTTAAGGATCTATTAATAGTTCTGTTCTTATTGTGTGTGTTTAAAGTAATGCCCTCTCTTCATTATTCTACAGAACAGGTTTTATGTGCGAAATACCTCCAGTTTATAAATTGCTACTAAATTGATAGCTTCCACAGAACTAATGAAATTTATCAACCAAATGTGGCTAGTAATTCAAAATATTCTTGTGAGGTGGAAAGAAAAAAAAGGTTCACCTTAACCTCCAAGGACATGCCAGCAGGTCCAGACATATTCCTCACTTTTCTAACTACATACTACATTTACAGTTTGTTTAAATGATGTTGTTAAGTAATTTATAGTGGTCATTAACTAATATGCCTTAAGATGGCTAACTGAATATTAAGTTGAAAGTTTAATGGGTTAAGAAGTGTATAATGCAGCTAAAATGCAGTAAGTCTGTTTAATATGTATCCAATTTGCAGTTAACACTTTCACAACTGTGAATTCATTAAGATTCCTTACATGCATTGTAATCAGGGTCGTCGCTAGTGAGGTGAAAGGTGGAAAAAATTATAGGGCTCCCATTGCCCAGGGGGCTCCACTAAATCCAGTAGTTATAGGGCCCTACTCTATGAATAATTATAATATATGCAGTACTGTGCAAAAGTTTTAGGCACATGCAAAGAAATGCTATAGAGCAAAGATGCCTTCAAAATAATGAAATTAAATGTTTCTACATTTAAAAAAAATACGGTAAAGAGCAGTAAACAGTAGTAAATGAAACAAAGTCAATATTTGGTGTGACAAAAAAATAAAAATAAAAATAGTAGTCTCCAGTACAATGTGTGCAGTTTTATAAGGAAATGAGCTGGTAAGTTTTATTGAGCATCTTGCAGAACCAGCCACAGTTCTTCTGGTGACTTTGACTTTTACACTTGCTTCTTATTTTTATGTATGTCTCGTATGCTGCTTTCTTTAATGACATGCAAACATTTTTCTGTCCATAATTAGTAAATAGTTCTGTAGGAGGAATGATAAAATGTACCAATTATTAACAACTTACCCAAATCATAAGTCTGCTATTACCTATTGATTATGTAAACAATCTTGTGTATTTGTTAACATTAGCGGTTAAAATGTTAATGTAACGCTATTCATTTGTCCAGCATTATTTATTGATTAGTTTCACATTAATTATGAAACTGTATATAGTTTCTTGGTAGTTCTCCAGGAGGCATGAAAGAAATAGTAGTTACTTATTAGCTTATAGTGAACTTCTGCATTCATCTGTGTGCTATTACTTAATAATTTGTTAATCAGAGTTTCTGATTATCGTTTGCACTGAGGAACGATTACGTGGTCAAAGTCCCCGTCTGTTTGTGCTATTATGTAAATAAAGTTGGTTTGTATAACACGAGGGGAAGAAATGGATATGCGTGTCACAAGGATTACAGCCCTGCTGGCTGCTGATGTGATATGTTTTAAGATAACAGTACTGTCAAGAAAACGCGAATACAATCACTTCCCTTGGATGGATACATTTATTATCTTTATTTAATAATATGGATCCTTATCAAAAATGAAGACAATTCAATTTCTGAATGTTTACTTCAGCTGTTAGACACCAGACTGACTTGAAAGACTTTTTATTATATTGCTGGTACTTTTTTTAAAATTAGTTTTATTTTATTATTTTATTAATTTCTTGTCTTTTGTTATTATTTTATTAGTTTGACTTGAATAATTGCTTGAGTTATTAATGGCTTAATGCCATTGTTTTGATGTAATATTTATATAAACATTTAAAACATTGTTATTTGTAAGGAATCCCTATTAGGTTACATGGCATCGTAGATGTGGGCCCACATCAGTATTTCTTCAGGGGGCCCAGAACTCCCTAGTTATGGCCCTGTATTCCTTTGTATTCCTTTAACAAAAAGCCTTTAATTTGTATTTTATTTGATCATAAAAATTTCGCAGTATTTTTGCTAATGAATCTCCTCATTATATGGTGATGTATTTTAACTGATTCTTTTCCTTCACCACAATGACTTCAATCGTTCCAGTTTTATTTATTCTCTTTCACAAATGATCTGTCTATTAAACTAGTATTTTTTGTTAATTAATCACACTCAATATATGATGTTATGCCAACTTATTTTCTTAATTGCCAAAAGGATATTTCATAAGATTCACGAGAAATTTAAAAATGAAAAGATAGGACAAATTTACATCTGCTCATGTGAGAGCCTATATAAAGAGTATGGGCATGCCTGTCTTGGATCTTTGATTTATGCTACCCTGAATGTGTCCGTTTAGCTGGTGGCAACAAAAGTGATTTGTTTCCTTCGTATTGTTTCCTTCCTTTTGTCCTTGAGGACGAAGATAACCCTGTGAAATTCCTCTTGAATGCCTCTCTCTTATTTAGAAGGGCAGCTATGATGGTGTGTTACACTGTGATTTGAGTGTCAGCAGATGGTGTGTCCCTGAAGATGCCATATTAATCATAGCCTCTTGTCACGTACAAATTCTGCATCTCTTTTTGAAACCTGCAGGCTACTTAAGTTACAAAGGTTATTGAGGTACAGTACACAGTAGCGTTTGAACGTTTTGAGGTCTAGGACACATAATGCACAATGACAAAGTGTTATAAATAGTGTGATAAGTGTTGTAAATGCTAAATTGCCTTGCAGTACTTTATCTCAGAGGGGAAAATAACATTGATCTGAGTAAATGTAGTAGCACTTATTTCTTTAAATAATACAGCATGATCAACATGTACATGGAGTGTATTAACTTTAAGGAAGATTTTTACTGCATGTCTACTGTGCTTCTATACTGCTTCTCATGTGCTGTCAAGCTGCGTCTCTCAGCAATTGGAGAATTTAATGGCTAAAATATCTACAAAGACCTATACATCAGTTCTGTTACTTGGAACTTAAGGAAGACAGTATGTACCCAATGTAAAGCAGGTCTTAAAATAACCGAGCAGGTGAAGGTTGCAACAGGCCACTTTTTTTAAGTGAAAATCTCCACCCTCCCACACACAGACACACACACGCACACACCCACAGTGCTGATCTTTTCTTTCTTTCACGTCACTGTGGTCATTTGAAGTATGCCTCACCCTCCTCTGTTTTACTCCTAGGAGTGACACATAGGACATCGCTCCTGTAATGGGTAAGGAGGATCTTATTATTATTTTTTAATAAGGCACATAATTTCAAGCAATATCATAAATGTTATATTAACTACTCCATTTTAGGAGTAGTTTTACTGCTTGTTTGACTAATATGTTCATTTATATGCCACTTTATATTTATCAGGTTTATATCTGTAATCAGTGTATTGATCTGATTCAGATATGCTGCCTAAGTGTGGTCCGTTGTAATAATCAAAATGTATTACATATGTACGTTTGTTTTTTCATCAAATTTCTCACTTAGAGTATCTCCCTGGCAGCAGAGTTGTCAGGTGGTTACTGTAATTAATATTTACAGTTTTCTTACTGTATTGTTTATAGTAATGGCACATACTGTACTGTAAAGTGTGCAACTGTATTTATACAGGTCTACATATTATATTACTGCAAAAAATCTCTGCTACAATTTTATAGTTGTACTGTATTTTATTGCCAAATCTTAAATAAATCTGATTGTGTTTCTAAAAGCAATCATTTCAGTTCACATAAGAACATAAATAAGATTTTTCACTTGTAGATCCTGTTACCCTAAAATAATAGAAGCTGTTTCTTTTCTCAAATTTCTTGACAAAATAATAAAATAAATGAAAAATGGAAAGTGAACCATTTCCCAGTGATCCTGTATGTTTTACTGTAATAATACATGTATTTACAACATTTTTACTGTAGCTATAAAGCAAGATTCTTTGATACAGTGTTGTAAACATTTTCCCAGAATACCCAGACTAGCTACAATATCGTACTGTAAAACACATTTAAAGTAACATACAGGTTGAACACAGTATATTGTTGTAGAAATTACAGAAATTGTTTACACTGTAACATTCTAAACATTTATCAAAGTAATACCATACATCATAAAATTGCATCATCATAAATGATGCAATTTTGATTAATTGATTTGTTATGAGGTACTATTGATTTTTCTGATTAAAAAAATAGGTCTATTTATGCAGACACATGCACACATTCTGCAAATTGCAAAGCACTTAGTATTGATTGATGCCTCCACAGTCTTTTCTTTCACAGAACCTACTTGAGCTTTCAGATCATATTAGTTGCTAATTCGAATGTTTTGTCTCTTTGTGTGAAATCTGTATTTGTGTCTTTTTTTGTATGTCAGTGTGCGCTTAGTTTTTTTGTCCCTTGTATCTGTTATAGTTTCTGTTTGTTTTTTTGTCTTGCAAATTGTCTTCTTGTTTTATTTTGTATGTGACCTTGACATCTGAAAAGCAATTTTCTTTCTTTCTTTCTTTCTTTCTTTCTTTCTTTCTTTCTTTCTTTCTTTCTTTCTTTCTTTCTTTCTTTCTTTCAAACATGTTCCTAACATTTTAATGCAATTCTATGACTTTGAAGAAAATTTGAAGCATGTGTTCAAAATGGATCATAAGCTCTTGCACAAACTTGTGGAGTCCATGCCAGCTCGAGTGCACACTGTCATGTAAATATTTCAAAGATTCTTCTTTTCACTCAAGTTATTGTCAGTAATATAATTTGTAATGGAAATTGTTGGCTTAAATTAGAAAAGAATGCAAAATACGAGCATTTTCACTAGTGCTCTCAGACTTTTGGACCCCTCTGTACATGAATTATTTTAAAATGATAGATTATGGAATAAAATCTAATGATGTAATAGTTCACAAGTAATACAAAGTAAGAATGACTTAATATGTGGTGCCTTTTTTGAGGCTTTTATTTTTTACCATTAGACTAATACAATAAGGTTTAGCATAAGCTGTAGTAAGTATGATCAGGTGCAGTATTGAATTAACATCATACACAGTTACAAAGCAGTGTTCATTTGCACACCAACTTTATTCTATAAAGTTGTATAACTACAGTCAAACTCATGGAGGGTCACAGAAGACAAACTTTTGAGAAAGGTTCACATGAGAGCTTCACTCTTCATCATGCCCCTTCTGTAACACAGAAAAATGTAGAAAGGTATACATGTTAAAGGTCAAATGATATAATTAGATATAGTTTAGAAATATGACCTTCAGCTAGCAAACTGTTGGCAGAATATTTCTAAACCTGAAAAACATTTATGAAATTTGTGAGCATGTTTTATTTCAAATAAACATTGTCTAACTATTGTTTTTGCATCTTGTTTCCTTGCAATCAACCCATCCACTCACCTTGGAGCCAATGTCACGGCTTTTGGCTCTCAGCTTGTTCACCTGGGATTCAGCAATATCAGCTCTTTCATCTGCCTCATCCAGCTCATGTTGTAGCTTACGGAACTTGGTCAGATGGGAATTGGCCTGCTCCTCCTGTAAAATAAATGATGCATATTTTGATTGAGAGAATCAGAGGAAAGCGATACATATGACAAAAAGGGAACAGATGTGGTACTTAAAACATTACTTACAGCTTCCTCTGCAGTTCTCTTGTAGGACTTGACTTTCAACTGCAGTTTGTCTACCAGGTCCTGAAGACGTGCCAAATTCTTACGGTCTTCCTCAGTCTGTAAGAGAGAAAAAGTACACCAGAATGTTGCAGTACCTGCCCAGCTCACTAGAGTTTTCAGATTTTTCATATTCTGAGTTCAAGGAGTATTTAAGATATGTACTTTAGGTACATAAGTACCTCTAAATTAGTTAGGCTTTGTCTTTAAAATCATCTTTCCATATACTGTAGGTTGCCTTGGACTTCATTTGGTAATTTAACATAACTTTTTCTATTGTATTTTTACAAAAAATAGGAACCAACCTGGTAAATGAATTCCTTGATTCGTCTCTCATATTTACGAATACCTTTCACAGAATCACTGGCCTTTCTCTGTTCTATCTCCACCTCATTTTCAAGCTCTCTCACCTAAAAGAGAAATAAATCAGTCCACTGTAAAACTTACTTAGACCAAGCCAATGATAATACTCTAGGTTAATTATTTTTATAATATTTATATTGTTTTTTGTTACTTACTCTAGCCTCCAGTTTCTGGACCTGCTTCTTGCCACCTTTCATGGCGATTTGCTCAGCTTCATCCAGACGGTGCTGGAGGTCTTTAATGGTCTGCTCCATGTTCTTCTTCATGCGTTCCAAGTGAGCACTGGTGTCCTGCTCCTTCTTCAGCTCTTCTGCCATCATGGCAGCATCAGTGATGGCTTTTTTGGCTTTTTCCTCAGCATTCCTGCACTCTTGCACAGCCTCCTCTACCTCAGTCTGCAGCTGAGCACTGTCTCCCTCTAGTTTCTTCTTCTGGTTCAGCAAGCTAGTGTTCTACAGTTATATACAGTTATAAATGTATAGTTAAAATATTCTATACTTTTTATTCCACCATATCTACCATGTAATCGAAACAGGAATCCATATACTACCTGAGAGTGCAGCAGCTGAACCCTTTCACTGACATCCAGCAATTCTTGCTCAGCCAGTTTGCGGCCTCTCTCAGTCTGCTCTACCATGGATCTCAGTTCATCCAGTTCAGCCTGGATCAGATTGTTGCGTCTCTCCACAATAGCAATGTTCTCTTTGAGATCATCGTTAGCACGGAGAGCATCATCCAGGTGCAGTTGAGTATCCTACCAAAAGTCGAAAGTGAAGCGACTATAAAATCTCTTATTCGATAAGAAAGAGATTTACGTTTAGTCATTTAGCAGATGGTCTTATCCAGAGTGACATTACTTTTAAGCATTATAAATTTTTTGTTAATGCGATACCTTCATATGTCCATGGAGACTCTTCAGCTGTTTCTGGGCCTCTGAAGCCTGCCTGTTAGCCTGGCTGAGCTGGATCTCCATTTCATTTAAGTCTCCCTCCATCTTCTTCTTCAGCCTCAGGGCCTCATTTCTGCTCCGAGTCTCAGACTCTAGAGAGCTTTGCAGAACGTCCACCACTCTTTGGTGATTCCTCTTTGCCTGCTCCATCTCCTCATCCCTTTCAGCCAGTTTACGTTCAATGTCAGCCTTCACCTGGTTGAATTCGAGTTGGGCCCGCAAGATCTTTCCTTCTTCATGCTCAAGGGAAGCCTAATAGATAAAATAATGATTAGCTGCTTCATTCACATCGCCACAACTGATATTTTATCCCATACAATATAAAGTGAATTCTTGCATGTATTATTAGGATATAAATCTTTATATTTGCACAAAATAGTCAAAATAGTATACCTCAGCCTCCTCCAGAGCAGACTGAATCTCAGCCTTTTCCTGCTCCAGCTGTTTACGGATTTTCTCCAATTCATGGATGCTTTTGCCACCCTCACCAATTTGCTCAGTGAGGTCAGAAATTTCCTCTGTTTAACGAAGTAAAGTTTGTCAAAATGGTTTTTTTTTGTAGGATATGTAATAACCTTTAATGTATCACACAAACATATCAACCTTGGAGGATTTTGTTCTCCCTCTTCATGGTCTCCAGATGATCAAGGGACTCCTCATATGAGTTCTTTAGTTTGAAGAGCTCAGTACTTAGAGATCTGGCCTCTTTTTGGGAGCTCTCCAGCTCTGACTGCGACTCTTCATATTTCTGCTTCCACTCAGCCAGGATCTGTTTTATATCAATAAGTTAAATTACACATGGTCTTTTAAGCCTGGTGGTACGTTATAGTTAGCAGTGTTGGATAGAGGATACATTTGGATTCATTTTATTGTCAAGATTTACCTTATGACATGCATGTTGATAGTTTCTTAGAACTAACAGTGAGTTGCATTTTGCAACCTCAGTAAAATACTGCATGAATGAATGTGTCTATAACATGCATCACTTTAAGTGAAAATGTTCAACCCACAACAGTTCTCTCTCTAGATGTCCCTATGTGTGTAATTAAATTCCCCATGTATTTTAACTACAGGTGAGTGCAACAAAAGTATAAACGGCTTCCTTTGGTGTCATAAACATTCACTTAAAGTGCTGTATTTTCCTATTTATTAATTTTTTTCTCATGTTAAACATATGCCATGTTTGACTGAAGACTATGAAGTTTGAAAAAAAAAAGTGCCATTCTTGGTGGATTATTTATAAGTATCATACAGCCTGATGTCAATTGGTAAATATTGTCATTAACATACATGAAGTTACCTATTTATGCATCCTTTTTACAAATGGAGGTTATCATATTGTCACCTTGTCAAAGTTTCTTTGCTTCTTGTCCAAAGCAGCAGCAGCAGCATTGGACCTTTCCACATCAACCATGAGATCTTCAATCTCATTTTGCAATCTGTGCTTTGTCTTTTCCAGAGAGGAACATTTGGCATTTACAGCTTCCACAGCTTCCTCTGCATCTTGCAGACGCTGAGCAAGTTTCTTCCTGGAAGACAGAGAAGTGTATGTTTCCGGGCATTTCATTATGGGCTTTCTATTCTACAGTAAATGCCATCTTAGTGTGCATAATGGCACAATGCTACATGGGAATCTGAAAAGTCAGTAGGTTCCTACTTTGCATCCTCCAACTCTTCTGTTCTCTGGATGGCATCAGTTTCATACTTGGTCCTCCACTGAGCTACCTCAGAGTTTGCTTTGGAGAGACTGCGCTGTAGCTCAGCCTTAGCCTCCTGCTCCTCTTCGTACTGCTCTCTTAGTAGGTCAGAATCATGACGAGACGACTGCACTGCATGGGCCAAGGCATTCTTAGCCTGGAAAAAAAGTGTTTTGGCTGATTGTTTGTTTTTAACTTTAACTTTTAACATTATTTTGTACTGTGTGAAAGGTTTTGAAGCACCAGTTGTAAAAAATACCTTCACTTCCTCTTCAAGTTGTCTCTTGAGATCCTCAACCTGTTGGGTATAGGACTGCTTGCTTCTGGTCAGCTGAGAGACCAAGGAATCCTTCTCTTCCAGTTGTCTTGTGAGTTCACCTTGATTACAGATTGGTTTAAGTTACATTTGTGTGTTCTTTGTAACACTTAGAACACACACCCTCATCCCTTAGCTTAGTCCTTACCATTCTCTGTTTGCAGTTTAGCTTTCTGCATGCTGAAGTCATTGATGCTGCGCTGTCCTTCCTCAAATTTAGTCCTATACTCAGTCATCTGGTCCTCGAGAGTCCGGCACATCTTTTCAAGGTTTGTCTGGACCAGAGAATAAAGAAAATCAATATTATGGAAACAAAAAGGGCAAAAAAAACCTGTATACTCAACACATTTTGATGTGCTCCTCATAAAGAAAAAATATACATGTCTATATGCACCATACATAATTATTCATTGTTACCTTGGATTTAACAATCTGTTCCATGTTGGAGACCACATCATCCAGCTCCAGTCTCAGTTCACTCTTCTCCTTCTCAAGCTTCTGTTTCACTCTCTGAAGGTTGTCAATCTGCTCTCCCAGGTCTGCCACACTGTCAGCATGTTTCTTTCTTAGAGTTGTAGCAGTGGCCTCATGTTGCAGGGTGGCCTCTTCAAGGTCTCTGCGCAGTTTCTGGAACTCAGCCTCTCTCTTCTTGTTCATTTCAATCTGGGCAGCAGTGGCCCCACCAGCCTCCTCCAGCCTCTCGATGATCTCCTCCAGTTCTCGAGCCAAATCTGCTCTTTGTTTCTCAATCTTGGCACGGGCAGCTCTCTCAGACTCCAACTCTTCTTCAAGTTCTTCTATACGGGCCTAGATTGTAAGATTTTATGGTAAGCAGAGCAGGCAGAATTAGAAAAGTCACTATCCCACTGAGGTATCAGATTACCTGCAGCTCTTTAAGTTTCTTTAGAAGTTGGGCTGCCATTGCTTGCTCATCCTCAATTTTGCTGTTGAGTTGGCTGATCTCAAAATCTTTTCTGTGGTTTTGAAAAACATACATACATAGATGTTTAGTAGTAGCTTATTGTTGCATTATTATTCCATGATTATTGTTAGCAACTTACTTTTTCAGCCTCTCCTCCAGCTGTTGCTTATCATTTTCCAGGTCCATAAGACTCTCCTGAGTCAATTTTAAGTCGCCTTCAAGTTTTCTCTTAGCTCTCTCAAGGTCCATGCGTAACTTCTTTTCCTGTTCCAGTGATCCCTCAAGCTGAAGAAAAAAAATTCGTTTTGGTATTACATCTCTTTAGTTATATTTCATACACATAATGTATTATGCATTATACATTATATATTATGCAAATACTAACATCATCAACTTGCTGCTCCAGTTTAGCTTTTGCTTTGGTCAGAGTGTTTACTTTGTCCTCCTCACTCTGCAGATCATCCAGTGTTTGCTGATGAGCTTCCTGGAGAGCTTTCTTCTCCTTGGTCAGCTTGGCAATGATTTCATCAAGAGCTGCCATTTCCTCAGTCAGGTTTTTAACCTGGGAAGAGATAACAGTGAATTGACCATCCTATAAATCCATTCTGAAAACATGATTGCAGTAGAGCCTACCTTATTTTCAGTGGCATGCTTCTCCTTCTCCACTTTGGCCAGAGTAAGTTCCAGATCATCAATGTCTTTCTTCAGCTCAGAGCATTCATCCTCAAGCTTTCTCTTCTTAGCTGTCAATTCAGCATTCATTTCCTCTTCATCTTCCAGTCTCTCAGTCAACTCCTTGCATTTAGCTTCAAGTTGGATCTTATTTTTGATTAGTCCCTCACATCGCTCCTCAGCATCACAAAGATTGTCTTGCTCCTGTTTATGCATTCATTATAATGTAGTTTTTTTTTTTTTTTTTAATTTGTATTTTTATCATAATGTCAAATCTCAGAATAATAACTGTAAACTCACAGCCTGGACTTGGAGTTGCAGGTCATTTTTCTCTTGGAGAAGTGTGACCATTTTCTCCTCAAGCTCTTTTCTGCGGGCTTCAGATTTGGCATAGGCTTCTTTCAGCTTCAAGAATTCTTCCTTCATGTTGGCCATCTCCTTTTCAGCCTCAGCTGACCTTAACAACGGTTTGATTTTGAAGTAGAGTTTCATCCAGGGCCAATTCTTGACACCCATGAAAGCACGAATATTCCACTGGATCACTAGCAAGGCATCCCTACAATGTCACACAGGAAATTTTAGGCTATTTGTAAGCTATTTAATACCAAACACTCACTTTCTAGAGAAAAAGACAATATATAAAATTACCGCCGCTCAACAATTTTCTGGAATTCAATTCTTGAAATAAGACCACGAGCCCGGGACTGAATACCAGTGATGATGAGAGCAAGACGGTCATCTCTCATCTCCTCAAGGAGACCCAGGAGACCAGCCTTAAAGAACACCTTTGTGGGTTAAATCATAAGAATGGTTTAGAGAAAGTACATAATAGGGATGAAATTTGGGCAGATTTATTTTTACTTGTGTGAAGCGTTCTTTACTCGTTACCAAATGGTACCTTAGTGTGGCCAAACTTGTACTGGTTGTGGTCAATGTCCAGGGATCCCAGCAGCTTTTCTGCTCCCTTTCTGCTGTCAATGAACTGCCCCTCAGGGATAGCAGCAGGATTTAAAATACGGTATCTAAAATAATGAAATAATAATATTGATCACTTTGGAATGTGCTGCTGCTAGAAGTTTTGGTTCTATTAAGTCATTCAGAGTTTTTCAAATTTAATTTCTGTAGGCCCAAGGGGCAAACATGTACAAAATGAGTAAGTCTGATTTAGTACAGGCAGCACTTTTATCCCCAGGGTTTTTAAATTGTTCTTTATGTTATTTTAGAAAGAGGGGTTTCAAAATTATCATATGATAAAGTGTCTCTTTGTGTTTCAAGCATCAACTTAATGAGTAACCTGAATGCACCTCTGTTTGAAGTCACCATAGAGGATCCTGTTAGGGAAGCCCTTTCTGCAGATTCTGATGCCCTCCAGCACACCGTTACAGCGCAGCTGGTGCATTACTAGAGGATTCTCCATGGCCCCAGGAGTCTTTGTCTCATTGGGGATGATGCAGCGCACAAAATGAGGATGAGTTGATCTCAGGTTGGTCATCAGCTTGTTTAAATTCTCCTAAAGATATGTAGAGCACATCATACTAAATTATACTATTATAGATATTCTAGATAATGCGCCAGTGGTCCAAAGCTGAAAATACATGTTTATATGGCATTTATACCTATGTGACTTTTTTCTGTAAAAAATGTATACAAATTCGTTATCTCACCCTGTGAAGGGCAGACACAGTCTGGAAAGAAGAACCTTTTTTCTTCTTTTCCTTTGCTTTTCCACCTGATTCCATGGCTATAACAACAAAATGCACACCACTATCACATCTTAGAACAAAATAAAAACTTAACCTCAAATGTTTGTCTCTTTATGACATTCATCAGCCATCTGAGTCATCTTACCTGAATCAGCACTAGTATAATTTGCAAAAAGGATAGGGAGCAATTTCATGGTGGACTTCTGGTACAGCCCCACAACAGTTTCATTGAGTGGATCCTTGTTCTTCACCAGCCAGTTGTTAATGTTGTAGTCAACAGTGCCAGCATAGTGAACTAGGGAAAAGTGAGCCTCTGGTTTACCCTTCACAATCCTGGGCTTCTGGAAGTTAGCAGATTTGCCCAAGTGGTTGTCGTAAAGCTTAGCTTTGAATGTGGTATCACTGGCTTTGGGGAACATGCACTCTTCTTCAAGGATGGACATGATACCCATAGGCTATGAGAAAAAGCATGAGTTTATCTAACCAAACTGTGTTTGTCAAATGAACTTGTTATCTCAAAACTCATGTCTTTAAGTTCACATTTATATTTACCTTTTCAATGAGATCAATACAAGCCTGCAAGTCCATGCCGAAGTCAATAAACTCCCACTCAATACCCTCTTTCTTGTATTCTTCTTGCTCCAGCACAAACATGTGGTGGTTGAAAAACTGCTGCAACTTCTCATTAGTGAAGTTGATGCACAGCTGCTCAAAGGTGTTGAACTGGAGCAGAAATGTGGTATCATTAACACGTGAATTATAAAAAGTACATAAATAAATGAAGAAAAAAAAATCCCCACTGTGCTATGTTGAAAGAAGATTTTAAAAAATAATAAATTACATCAAAGATCTCAAAGCCAGCGATATCCAGTACACCAATGAAGTACTGGCGAGGCTGCTTGGTTTCCAGAGATTGGTTAATTCTCACAACCATCCAAAGGAACATCTTCTCATATACTGCCTTTGACAAAGCACCAATAGCATAGTATACCTAAAAGAGAAAAGTGATGTTACTTACTGTATCTTGTACTTGGCATGTGTATTTTGTCATAAAGCATTTGTACCTGCTGGACATTCTGTCCTTTAGTAACCCACTCATTTCCTACTTTGACTCTGGGGTGACACAGAGCCTTGATGAGATCAGCAGAGTTCAGGCCCATTAGATAAGATGCTTTGTCAGCATCTAGATTTATGAATGAAATATGGAAAAAAAAAACAATAATTAAATGATTAAGGGACAGATCATTTTAGATGCCTAATTTACATCACATACTTGCATCTCAGTAGCAGACAAACTCATAATATGAAATTAGAAAACACTTTGGTTATTCATCTAATCACAATTGAAATAAAAAGTTCTGTCTTTCACTGACCTTCAGTGCCATCAGCCTCAGCCTGCTCCTCTCTCTGCTTCTGCTTGTACTTCATGTTGCCAAAGTGCATGATGGCACCAACCAGCTTATAGATGCTGGTCTTTTCCTCTTGGGTGAAGCCCAGCACATCAAAAGCTTCCTAGAGCAAAATAATTGTAGTGTCTCTCTTAAATATGAGGCATATTACAGCAGCTACCTGTTCCTCAATAAATCATTAGCCTAGACAGTACAGTTAAAACTTAATGTACTTAGGAACCTACAGTTAACATAGAAAACATTTAAAAAATTCTATGGAAAGCTCTTTTTACATACATCAGTAGCCATCAGCTCATCACCATCATTAATAGAGGCTACTTGAGTCTCTCCTTGGGAGATGAAGGCGTAATCATAAGGGTTAGCAGTAACAAGCATAATTTCTGTAACAGAGGAAAAAGAGAAATATATTTTTGTAACAGTTCTGTATACATATATGTACTGAAATGTACTGAATGCATTATTAATATTGATATTTCTTGCTGACCTAGCAGCTCAGGTTTCCTCTGAGACAAAATCTGATAGAAGATATGGTAGTCTCTCTCAGCCTTGAGCTGGAAAGTCACACGGGACTTCTCTAGAAGATCTGTATCACCCAAAATAACAAGACAAACAGTGACCACATGTAGTATTGCCATCACTCACATATTGAATAATACGAATTGAAAGAATTCGTTTACTGAAAAAACATCCTTACAAGTCTCAATATCAGCAGAGGCAAGCTTGCCAGTGGCACCAAAGTGGATTCGGATGAACTTGCCCTATTAGAAAGTTATATTTAAAGTATATATATATATATATATATATATATATATATATATATATATATATATATATATATATATATATATATATATATATATATTTACATAATGCTATATTTAATGAAAAAGGCATTAGAAAGTGTTGACAAAATGCATCATTAGTAACAACAGACACTCACAAAACGAGAGGAGTTGTCATTTCTGATGGTCTTGGCATTACCAAAGGCTTCCAGAGCAGGGTTACACTGGATGATTTGATCCTCCAGAGTACCCTGGAAACATAACATAAAAAATATTGTTATGACAAGTAATTTTTCATGATGTGGTCAACAATGATATGAGACAGGTAGGATTTTAGTTTTTCAACCTTCTTGTCACAGGTGTCCTTCTTTGCAGTACCACCAGCAGCAATACTAGCAAAGTACTGGATGACTCTCTTGGTGTTCACAGTCTTTCCAGCACCAGATTCTCCACTATCAAAAGAATTTAATTTTAGTGAAATCATATTGTATAATTGTATTGTATTATATTGACTTTAGGAGCTTACGTGATGAGAATAGACTGGTTTTCCCTGTCTGAAACAAAGATTGTTTTGAATTTATAAACAAAGATTCACAGATTGAGGTGATAAAACCATAATTTGTAAAACCACTGCATCATGTGTTTCTATTATATCTAGTGATTACAAAACACAGTCTGCATTTCAAATAGGTTGTATTTACCTGACAACATGTACTGGTAGGCGTTGTCAGAAATGGAGAAAATGTGAGGAGGAGCTTCACTCCTCTTCTTGCCTCTGTAGGCAATGACAACTTCTTGGTTGTACACTGGCAGCCACTTGTAGGGGTTGACAGTTACACAAAAAAGTCCTGAGTAGGTCTGTAGAGAAAAAAACAACAATGTTTACCATCTTCAGAACCATGCAACACAAAATATATAGTCTGTATGAGCGGAGAACTTCTCATGCACAACTCACGTAGATCATCCAGGCTGCGTAACGCTCTCTGAGGTTAAACAGCACAGCAGGTTCATGCAGGAAGGTGAACATCGCCATGTCCTCGATTTTATCGAACTTTGGCGGGTTCTGAGGGTGAATGTCAGCTTCCTTGACAGTCACAGTCTGCAGAGTATATTGTATGTACAAAATATGCCATACTTTTTGGTAGCCAAATAAGCCAAATAACTTTTTAAATTATTTTAATTCATAACTTTTGAATGTATGTCTAGTAAACATGTTTTTGCTTTCAATATTTGAATATTACTTAGATAGGATGTTGTAATTTTAGTTGTGATTAAATGTATCATAGTTTCTGAATAATAGTCCTTTATACGCAATGCTATTTTACAAAAAAATGTTGGATTAAATCTGTTGTTTAACATAAATTATAAACAACAACAACAAGTAAATATAGACTTTGTTTTTGTCCTCTTTACATTTACAAGTGTGATGTCTACATCAGTGATTACAGATATAGTGGCCCTCTGTCGAATGATTTAACACTCTTACCAATCCCTTAGAAGTTTCACAAGTGACTTTGTCACCATCCCGACTGATGATTGATGCCTTAAGGAACTCCTCCTCTGCATCGGGGACAAAGCATTCCTTCTTCATGTCGAAGGGCCGAGTCTGGGCTTCTAGTCGCTCCATGTCTGACTTTCGCAGATAAGAAGCTGCAGACCCAAAATCTGCCATCTGAGCATCCGACATCTTTCACCTTCTGCTTAGTTCAAGAACATTTATTCTTTTGTTAAATCTGTTCATCAGATGCCCCCAAGGAAAATGATCTATTTTGTATTGCTGTGTAACTAAAGTTCAACCTTTAAGCCACTTACTTTTGCTATTTCCCCTCTCCAATAGTTGATGTTATACTGCCCTGAGACGACACAATCAGAAAATATTAATTAATGTAACCTCTGAGTCACCTACGTTTTACACTGTGATCAGCATCTGTCTAAAAGATACAGGGCTTAAAACTTATCTCTAAATTCATAGCCTGGATATTTTTTAAATAAAGCCCCTCTAAATATTAATTCCTCTTGGTGCTTAGAGAGTCCTGGTCTTCTCAGATGACTCACCGTTAGATGGCACAGTTCAGAAAATCCTTTAGTGAGTCGCTCCTCTCTCCCTTTTATAATGCAAAGCCTCCTCTAAATTTGGCTGCTGGCACCATATAATGAATTGTACTGTCTCAATATGGTGAGGGACCTGAAGGCACAGATGGGGGTTGGTGTCTTTTATTCATGTATTTTATGTCAGCAAGGGTCCCTTCAAGTTATGGTGATTTACATATACTAGATATTTTTATGTTCATATTTTGAATATTCATGTATAATTGTACATACAGTACATACTATATGCAAAATAACAATTATAGGTAAAGTAAACAATTATATTTATCTGAATGTATCAGTTCAGTCCTTCAAGTGTTTTGGAGGTGCCCTTAAATTTTGATTGACTAAAAAAAATGAGCAAAAGTGTAGTCTGGCTTTATAGAAATTAATTTAATATTAAATATGTTTTAAATCTTTTTGTGGAATGTAAGCACACCTATAGTTTGCTTCTGTGTCATATCTTATGTTTGTTTAACTAAGTTACTGTGTAGCTTTAACAGGTGTTTTGGTAGCCTTATTAGAGAGGCATCAGAGACAGCTCTGAGTAGTGAAGCACAACAAGGTCATTCTCCAGCTGGCGTGAATGCTTCCCTCAGCCCCATGGTGTTGAAATGGCATTGTTTCTTTTCCCTTACACTTGAGGACAAAGATAACCCTGTGAGGTTCTTGCCAAGTGCTTCTCGGTGATTGAGAAGAACAGCTTGTACAATCTGTATGACCACAGCCATTTATGCATTGTTTTTTTGACTGTGTGACCCTTTTCTAAGGATGTTTATGAGGGCAAACATTACTGCACACATTATCCAGTTAACTTTGTGTTTAAGTTTAAAGAACAATTAACAATTTATTTTAAGTTAATTGTAAGGTCTTCTGAGGTCTTAAGAGTTACAGTGATTATTCGACTAAAGTAATGTCTTTTGTCCATATGCTACATAGTATTAGGTGTTAACTGTTAATTGTAAAGTTAAGTGTAAAGTCTTAACAGCCACTTTTGAGTTAGAGTTATAATTTGCATTAACTAATGATGTTTTTGTCAGAATGCTTCTATAGTCTTGGGTATATATTGTTAATCAAGTTACTATGGAATCTCATCTTTGACCATGTCTTTCAATATCTGAGGTGCGATCTTTTTCATTACACCCTTGAGTGTGTCACATATGTTAACACTACAGGGCGATAAATGGGTTCAAGATTAACAGCAAGGCATGCTATGCAGCGACAGGTGAGGGGTAAAGGGCGAGTAAGTGAAGAAGCTCAGTACAAGGTGCAAGTCAACAGCAATAAGTGTTAATGTTGTTTCCACATTCCCTTTCCCCTCTTTAGACAAAGTTGACACTGACACAAACAGAATAGACTGTAAAGGTTTTTGAAATAAAGGAGATTCAGCAGACTCACTTTGCTGAAGAACATTTCAAAAACGGTTTATGCTATTTTTTCACGTTGTAACACTATGTTATCTTTTTAAACAGACGTTTTGATTGTTCAGCACATGGTAGAAATGACTGAAACAAAATAATATGTTTGTACAACCTAATAATCTGTGGTGATTCTTATAGTGATCAAAACTATATTTACATTACATTGCATTACATTATGTTTATAATTTAGTTACTAAGAGAAAATACTGTAAAGACTGTACAGATATTATCTCTCAGATGACCAAAGGACGTGTCATTGTCACAGTCTTGTTTACGCTGAATTGTTTTTCCCTTATTGTCCTTGAGTACAAAGATAACCCTGTGAAATTCCTACTGAGTGACTTTTGCTGAATGAGAAGGACAGCTCATGCCCTGTATGCCTGGAGCAGATGCTCCACTTGTAAAGGAGTACATAAATAAAAGTATCTACTTATAGTTTTTGGCTTTGTAGACTACAGACAATTTAAGTTACATGGCCAGTTGCAGGAAAACAATGCAGGTCCTAACACAAGTTCAGATGTTTATTCCCATTGTATAGATTTAAAAAATGTGGCTAATGATAATTATTTCAAATGACTTGATGTCTAAAGATTGTCTAAATATTTTGTTTTGCCCAAACAAAAGAGGACAATGTGGAAAATAATGTTGAGGTTCAATCTTTAATCCACCCCCTCCTCAAATAATCAGCTGCTCATTGCGGACTCCTCCTCTAATAAACACTATCCTATTGGTTTCCTTATCACCTTGAACAACACCAAGGCAACTCAGATATACTGTAACCTTCAGAGCATCCAGCAACTCCTTGTTTCTCCTGACATAAATTTGTCCATTTTGCAGATGTGTCCATTTCCAGGCTAGAAAAGAAGGAAATGTTTATTTTTAAGGTGAGATAACTGTCAAAAACATTAAAGTGCATGCTACTTTCCCATAAGTAAAACATGGTTGTTGTTGTTGTTGTTTTCTTCCTAGTATATAAAGATTGGGATCTTTCAGGATACTGCAACTTCTGAACAGAGAACAAACTAATGAAGAAAATGTCTCCATGTCCTTGACCATCTGTAAAATGTCCACCATACTTTTTATGGCACATACCCACGAACAGAGCACACACAGAGGCTGTTTATTTGGGGAGGTAGGTCCTTCTTCTTTCTGTTCATCACATAGGTACATTTGAGTAAATTCAGGTATGTGTGGGACACTTTAAGAAAGTTTGCTTTTTAACTTTTTTAATGTATTATTTAATAACGTGTTCAACATTTCTGTAGAATATTATGGTTGCTTCTTATTAATTGCTGCTTATTAATTGATGCATTTGATGAGTTTTTCATCCTTTAGTAATAATTGCAAAATATACAAAAAAATTTCAGACAATTTCATTATTTTAAAAATGATATCACATCAGAAAGCCAATCATATCATTTGATATATGATGTTATATATTTGATGTTAATTAAAATTTTCTAATATATGACACATGCTTTACCATTCTAATTTGGCTTAGTAATTAGATACATTAAGTAATAGTATGTTTTCTATGGAATTTATAATGTTGTGTTAACTTCAAACCTCTCTTTAAAGCATTTTAAGTTGGATCAGTTATGTAAACTTAAACTATTTTAGCGTTTTTATACAAATAAATAAATAAATACTATTACTACCACTACCACTACCACTATCACCACTACTACTACTACTATTATTAGGGGACAAGCCCAGAATGCTGTATGATGAATAATGGATGTATGATGAATAACACACAACGCAATAACGAATTAGATGGCGACCACGCCAAAATGGACGTGAGGGTATATCTCCGAAACACTTTAGCATATTCATACCAAACTTATTATTTGTCATAGGCATCATGACTTGAGGGTGCCTGCTCAGTTTTGGAACAGCACCACCTAGTGGTCACGAGATATGAAAGAAGCACCTTTTTGCTTATAACTTCTGAACAGTTTGTTATAAAATCATCAAATTGGTCTCATTAGATTCAGTGGGGTATATCCAATGTTCCAAAGTCCAATGATATGAAAAATTCCTATGTCGGCCATTTTGAATTTAGTCATAAAATGCTGTATTTTACGTATGACTTGGCATATCATTATGAAACTCGGTATGTGTCTTTGGCACGATGCCTTGAAGGTACTCAAAAAAGTTTCAGGACAGAGCCAACTTGTGGTCAAAAATTATAATGCTATTTCTAAGAATGCTAATAGCTATTGACTCCTTTTGCCTACTGTCATGAGACTGGTCTTGATAGATTCCTTGGTTCATGCCGAGAATAATGATACCAATTATGCCATGATCGAGCAAACTTCCTGTACGCCATTTTTAAATGTTTTGACAACCTACTTTTTCAAACTCATCCTAGACTATTTGTCCAATTTTTACCAAAATCAAAACACATCATCTGCAGACCATGCCGACAAAAAGTTATGGAATGCAAGTTGATTAGTCAAACCGTTCTCGAATAACACACAAACAAATCTGATGGTGAGCATGCCAAAATGGACATGAGGCTATTGGACATGAGGCTATATCTCCGTAAAGCTTTAGCGTATTTAGACCAAACTTACTATATGTCATAGCCATCATGAGTTAAGGGTAACTGCTCAGTTTCAGAACAGTGCCATCTAGTGTTCACAAGATATGAAAAAATCACCTTTTTGCGTATAACTTATAACTTATAAAATCATGACCATTCTAAAACAATACTTGCTTATCTCCTCACTTTGCCTCTGTCAAGCTTGGTCCCTGAATTGCTGCTTGCAGTTATTATTATTATTATTATTATTATTATTATTATTATTATTATTATTATTATTATTATTATTATTATTATGTGTTATTGTAAATTAAGTGCAATGTAATGTTGATATAATTTTAACTCGTGTTTTGTTTTAATTGTAAGAAGGGACCTAAAGGGTTTAACTAATTATACAACATATTACTATGTTTTAATAGTAAATTAATAATAAACTTATAGCTTGTAACATTTTGAAAAAGATCTTTGGAGTACTAAATACTAGTAATAGAATATATGAACATTTTAATAGGAGCATATTTTCAATTGATTTCCTAATCACTTAATTTTATGCTAACCCCTGAATTATTTGATGGCTAATAAGTTGTGCCTTGTACTTATTTGCTCAGGGAAAATACAGTTTAACCACACATGCTTAACAATGACTATATTTTTGATGGACAGAGATTAAATCCACAAATGGCACTCATGTTGGAAATGTAATTCCCTGGATGTAGAAGCCTTTAGTCTAGGTATTTTGTGGAAAATCTGAAATAAAAAAAGTAAAATCCAAACAAATTTAAAAGGCTGAAATAAAATTAAGTATAATAAGTGAGTTTTAAATACATTGCTAATCCTTCATGTCTTTTCTAAATTTCATTGATACATTTCTAACTGCAGTGAGTGAAAGGTCTTCCATTTCAAATGATACCAGAAGAAACCTGAAAATTAAATAACCGCTAAGTTGTGATGAGCAACTTGGGTTCCTAAAATTCTACTTTTAAAGTATGACATATTCATCACTCCAAAATGTTGTCTATCTCAATTTTGTTTTCATTTTGCCATTGTGAATCACCCTTTTTTTTCTTAATGTTTTGAAATTAGTGTTTATATTTTCAAATAGCTAAATGATTTGCATTTTTTAGCATGCAAGCAATATAATGCATAATCAAAACATTGCATTAGGAATCTTCATACATCTGTAGCACCATCACTACATTTGAGGGTTAGAAAATACTGCCAACCCTATTCTTTACCCTTATAGAAAAATTAGCAGCAGTTGATGGCAGTATCAGTGCCATCTGATGTCCGTTTCACGAGATTATGCTTCATAATTTAAGCAAGAACCTCACAAAAGTAATTTCTAGTAAGCAATTTCTTACTATGATGTGAAGCTGGATAATAATCTCCAATTATGTGAATATGACTGGAAAAAACAAACAAACAAACAGGTTATATGGAAATAAATGCTGGTGTAAATGGAGTACATACTTAACATATGTGATCAGTTTATTAAACATGTGAAGAAATATTTTAGAACACAATATTATAAATAATATTTAATGAGGTACTCCAGTATTTTAGTACATTAGCCATTGTACTGCTTTTATCATTTAAATTAAATGTTGTATTTAAATTGATATATGGTTTTATCGTGCACTAATACACAAACAATGCTTTACTCTTGTTTTATTTGTGTTAAGTATTATGGCATAATTTTTAATACAGAAAAAAAACAATAACACAGCCAAAGGGTTCATTGCAAATTTTTATTCTATTCAACTACAGGATTCGGTGTCAGAGAGCACTAAACCACAGTTTACAAGCTTTTTAGAGAAAGTCAAGTAATCCCTTCACTCTTCATCATGACTTTTCTGTAAGAGGAAATAAAGACAAGAGCAGGAGTTATAAAGTGAGAACACTGTAATATCTAGTTTATTAGGCTATTGTATATGTGGACTTGATTTTTACAATTCCTTGTTAACAGTAACTCAATGATTTAGTCAAGTAACTATTAGTAAGCCAATTTTATAGCCTAGGATATTTTAAACAATACTCATATACAACAACAAAACAAACCCCTTTTTGCAACACTATTAAATGTTTGTAATATCAAAAGGATGAGGCAAAGATGAGAACATTTTATTGGATATAAGAAAGCTTACTTTGGAGCCTATGTCACGGCTCTTGGCTCTAAGCTTGTTGACCTGAGACTCTGCAATATCAGCTCTTTCCTCTGCCTCATCCAGCTCATGCTGCAGCTTGCGGAACTTGCCAAGGTTGGCGTTAGCCTGCTCCTCCTGCAAAGAGTATGCACAAAATTTAAAAACAAATGGTTAAAAACAATTAAAGTACAAATGCATATTAAGTGTGTGCATCAGATACATTTTGAAGCACTTACAGCTTCCTCTGCAGTTCTTTTGAAGGACTTGACTTTCAGCTGCAATTTGTCTACCAGGTCTTGTAGACGAGCCAGATTCTTGCGATCTTCTTCAGTCTATGAATACCATTTTATTTTGAGCAATTTCTATCCATTTTGTTTCACATATTTTGAAGGTGATACAGTAAATGGCACAGTGAAAAGAGAAATACAGGGGTAGCTCAGTAGGACAGTGGTAGCTCAGTGGTTAAGAGATTGGGCTACTGGTCAGAAGATCAAGAGTTCCAACCCCAGTACTGCCAAGCCACCACTGTTGGGCCATCGAGCAAGGCCCTTAACCCTCAACTGCTCGGATGTATAAATGAAATAAAATCCCTCTGGATAAGGGTGTCTGCCAAATGCCATAAATGTAAATAACCTGGTAGGTAAGCTCCTTGATCCGTCTTTCATATTTCCGGATTCCTTTTACAGATTCACTGGCTTTTCTCTGTTCTATCTCCACCTCAGTTTCCAGCTCCCTTACCTACAAAAAATATACAAAATGTTTTTGTAGAGATTCAAGATAATGTGTGGTATTTCCATGTTAATCAAGAAAATTCATGAACTCACTCTGGCTTCCAGTTTCTGGACCTGCTTCTTGCCACCTTTCATGGCGATTTGCTCAGCTTCATCCAGACGGTGCTGGAGGTCTTTAATGGTCTGCTCCATGTTCTTCTTCATGCGTTCCAGGTGAGCACTGGTGTCCTGCTCCTTCTTCAGCTCTTCTGCCATCATGGCAGCATCAGTGATGGCTTTTTTGGCTTTTTCCTCAGCATTCCTGCACTCTTGGACAGCCTCCTCTACCTCAGTCTGCAGCTGAGCACTGTCTCCCTCTAGTTTCTTCTTCTGGTTCAGCAAGCTAGTGTTCTACAGTTGTATAAACATTTATGTTTATATTATATGTAGACTTTAATTGTATTACATTTTGTTTCATTTTATGGAGGGGAAAAAAGAAGAATCAAGATACTACCTGAGAGTGCAGTAGCTGAACCCTCTCACTGACATCCAGCAATTCTTGCTCAGCCAGTTTGCGGGCTCTCTCGGTCTGCTCTACCAGGGATCTCAGTTCATCCAATTCAGCCTGGATCAGATTGTTGCGTCTCTCCACAATAGCAATGTTCTCTTTGAGATCATCGTTAGCACGGAGAGCATCATCCAGCTGCAGTTGAGTATCCTACAAGGTAAAAAAAATTACAAGGAGATAATTTTAGAATGCACAAATAATTAGAAACAAAGATACCATCAAAATTACATTTGTTGAAAATGTACCTTCATATGTCCATGGAGACTCTTGAGTTGTTTCTGGGCCTCTGAAGCCTGCCTGTTAGCCTGGTTCAGCTGGATCTCCATCTCGTTTAAGTCTCCCTCCATCTTCTTCTTCACCCTCAGGGCCTCATTTCTGCTCCGAGTCTCAGACTCTAGAGAGCTTTGTAGGGTGTCCACCACTCTTTGGTGATTCCTCTTGGCTTGCTCCATTTCCTCATCCTTCTCAGCCAATTTACGTTCAATATCAGCCTTCACTTGGTTGAACTCCAGTTGGGCCCGCAAGATCTTTCCTTCTTCATGCTCAAGGGAAGCCTAATGGATCACAGTTTAATCAAAGCTAAAATCTATTTTTTCATCCACTATCCCATGATTGATATTTTATTCTCTAATTGAAATCTTTAGCTGCAGAGCATATGATGTACATATGATACAAACAATAATAATAACACACCTCAGCTTCCTCAAGAGCACTCTGAATTTCTGCCTTTTCCTGCTCCAGCTGTTTACGGATTTTCTCCAGTTCATGGATGCTCTTGCCAGTCTCACCAATTTGCTCAGTGAGGTCAGAAATTTCCTCTGTTTATCAGGAAAAAATATGCTTGTCAATGTATGTTAAATACTACTCATATGTTCTAGACCTCTGCAACAAACATGGGTACCTTGGAGGTTTTTGTTCTCCCTTTTCATGGTCTCCAGATGATCAAGGGACTCCTCATATGAGTTCTTCAGTTTGAAGAGCTCAGTGCTTAGAGATCTGGCCTCTTTTTGGGAGCTCTCCAGCTCAGACTGTGACTCCTCATATTTCTGCTTCCACTCAGCCAGGATCTGGTGGATTGCAACAAAAACATATTTACAAAGATAGACATTTGAACAGAGGACAACACTGCCAACACTGCAATAAACTGAATAATAACCTTGTCAAAGTTCCTTTGTTTCTTGTCCAGAGCAGCAGCAGCAGCATTAGATCGTTCAACATCAACCATGAGATCTTCAATCTCATTCTGCAGTCTGTGTTTGGTCTTTTCCAAAGAGGAGCACTTGGCATTTACAGCTTCCACAGCTTCTTCTGCATCTTGCAGACGCTGAGCAAGTTTCTTTCTACATGCCAGGACAGCAAATGTTTCAGTAGATTTTTTTAACATCATCCATTTCTTAACATGAACAATGAAAATCACTACATGTGAAAATGAAGATTTTGATGGTTTCTGATTTCTTACTTCGCATCTTCTAGTTCTTCTGTTCTTTGGATAGCATCAGTTTCATACTTGGTCCTCCACTGAGCTACCTCAGAGTTTGCTTTGGAGAGACTGCGCTGTAGCTCAGCCTTAGCCTCCTGCTCCTCTTCGTACTGCTCTCTTAATAGGTCAGAATCATGACGAGCCGACTGCACTGCATGGGCCAAGGCATTCTTAGCCTGGAAAAAAGCGTTTTGGTTGTTTGTTTCTATTTTTATTTTATTTTTTATTTATTTTTAATTTTGTACTGTATGAATGGTTTTGAAGCAGCAGTTGTAAAAATACCTTCACTTCCTCTTCAAGTTGTCTCTTGAGATCCTCAATCTGTTGGATATAGGACTGCTTGCTTCTGGTCAGCTGAGAGACCAAGGAATCCTTCTCTTCCAGTTGTCTTGTGAGTTCACCTTGATTACAGATTGGTTTACGTTACATTTGTGTGTTGTACGTAACACTTAGAACACACACCCTCATCCCTTAGCTTAGTCCTTACCATTCTCTGTTTGCAATTTAGCTTTCTGCATGCTGAAGTCATTGATGCTGCGCTGTCCTTCCTCAAATTTAGTCCTATATTCGGTCATCTGGTCCTCGAGAGTCCGGCACATCTTTTCAAGGTTTGTCTGGATCAAAGAATAAAGAAAATCAATATTATGGAAACAAAAAGGGCAAAAAAATCCCCTGTATACGCAACACATTTTGACGTGCTCCGCGTAAAGAAAAAATATACATGTCTGTATGCACCATACATAATTATTCATTGTTACCTTGGATTTAACAATCTGTTCCATGTTGGAGACCACATCATCCAGCTCCAGTCTCAGTTCACTCTTCTCCTTCTCAAGCTTCTGCTTCACTCTCTGAAGGTTGTCAATCTGCTCTCCCAGGTCTGCCACACTATCAGCATGTTTCTTTCTTAGAGCTGAAGCAGTGGCCTCATGTTGCAGTGTGGACTCTTCAAGGTCTCTGCGCAGTTTCTGGAACTCAGCCTCTCTCTTCTTGTTCATTTCAATCTGGGCAGAAGTGGCCCCACCAGCCTCCTCCAGCCTCTCACTGATCTCCTCCAGTTCTCGAGCCAAATCTGCTCTTTGTTTCTCAATCTTGGCACGGGCAGCTCTCTCAGACTCCAACTCTTCTTCAAGTTCTTCTATACGGGCCTAGAGTTTACGATTTTATGGTAAGCAAAGCAGGCAGAATTAGAAAAGTCACTATCTCAGTGAGGTATCAGATTACCTGCAACTCTTTGAGTTTCTTTAGAAGTTGGGCTGCCATTGCTTGCTCATCCTCAATTTTGCTGTTGAGTTGGCTGATCTCAAAATCTTTTCTATGGTTTTGACAAACAAAAATACATAGATGTTTAGTAGTAGTTTATTGTTGCATTATTATTCCATGGTTATTGTTAGCAACTTACTTCTTCAGCCTCTCCTCCAGCTGTTGCTTATCATTTTCCAGGTCCATAATATTCTCCTGAGTCAATTTTAAGTCACCTTCAAGTTTTCTCTTAGCTCTCTCAAGGTCCATGCGTAACTTCTTTTCCTGTTCCAGTGATCCCTCAAGCTGAAAAAAAAAAAAATTGTTTTGGTATTACATCTCTTCTAGTGAGAGTAATATTTCATAGACATAAGTGTGTAACAAGTACTAACATCATCAACTTGCTGCTCAAGTTTAGCTTTTGCTTTGGTCAGAGTGTTGACTTTGTCCTCCTCACTCTGCAGATCATCCAGTGTTTGCTGATGAGCTTCCTGGAGAGCTTTCTTCTCCTTGGTCAGCTTGGCAATGATTTCATCAAGAGCTGCCATTTCCTCAGTCAGGTTTTTAACCTGGGAAGAGATAACAGTGAATTGACCATCCTATAAATCCATTCTGAAAACATGATTGCAGTAGAGCCTACCTTATTTTCAGTGGCATGTTTTTCTTTCTCCACTTTGGCCAGAGTAAGTTCCAGATCATCAATGTCTTTCTTCAACTCAGAGCATTCATCCTCAAGCTTTCTCTTCTTAGCTGTCAATTCAGCATTCATTTCCTCTTCATCTTCCAGTCTCTCAGTCAACTCCTTGCATTTAGCTTCAAGTTGGATCTTATTTTTGATTAGTCCCTCACATCGCTCCTCAGCATCACAAAGATTGTCTTGCTCCTATTTATGCATTCATTATAATGTAGTATAAATTTCTTTTTTTGAAATCTGCAATTTTATTATTATAATGTCAAATCTCAGAATAATAACTGTGAACTCACAGCCTGGACTTGGAGTTGCAGGTCATTTTTCTCTTGGAGAAGTGTGACCATTTTCTCCTCAAGCTCTTTTCTGCGAGCTTCAGATTTGGCATAGGCTTCTTTCAGCTTCAAGAATTCTTCCTTCATGTTGGCCATCTCCTTTTCAGCCTCAGCTGACCTTAACAACGGTTTGATTTTGAAGTAGAGTTTCATCCAGGGCCAATTTTTGACACCCATGAAAGCACGAATATTCCACTGGATCACTAGCAAGGCATCCCTACAAGGTCACACAGCAAATTTTAGGCTATTTGTAAGCTATTTAATACCAAACACTCACTCTCTTGAGAAAAAGACAATATATAAAATTACCGCCGCTCAACAATTTTCTGGAATTCAATTCTTGAAAGAAGACCACGAGCCCGGGCCTGAATACCAGTGAGGATGAGAGCAAGGCGGTCATCTCTCATCTCCTCAAGGAGACCCAGGAGACCAGCCTTAAAGAACACCTTTGTGGGTTAAATCATAAGAATGGTTTAGAGAAAGTACATAATAGGGATGAAATTTGGGCAAATTTACTTTTCTGCCATTCTGTGTGAAATTTCTTTACTCGTTACAAAATAGTACCTTAGTGTGGCCAAACTTGTACTGGTTGTGGTCAATGTCCAGGGATCCCAGCAGCTTTTCTGCTCCCTTTCTGCTGTCAATGAACTGCCCCTCAGGGATAGCAGCAGGATTTAAAATACGATATCTAAAATAATGAAATAATAATATTGATCACTTTGGAATGTACTGCTTTGGTTCTATTAAGTCATTCAGAGTTGTCAGAATTTCACATTTAATTTCTGTAGGCACAAGGTGCAAACCTGTACAAAATGAGTAAGTCTGATTTAGTACAGGCAGCCCTTTTATCCTCAGGTTTATTAAATTGTTCTTTGTGGGTTTTTTTTTTTTTTTTTAGAAAGAGGGGTTTCGAAATTATCATATGATAAAGGGTCTCTTTGTGTTTCAAGCATCAACTTAATGAGTAACCTGAATGCACCTCTGTTTGAAGTCACCATAGAGGATCCTGTTAGGGAAGCCCTTTCTGCAGATTCTGATGCCCTCCAGCACACCGTTACAGCGCAGCTGGTGCATTACTAGAGGATTTTCCATGGCCCCAGGAGTCTTTGTCTCATTGGGGATGATGCAGCGCACAAAATGAGGATGAGTTGATCTCAGGTTGGTCATCAGCTTGTTTAAATTCTCCTAAAGATATGTAGAGCACATCATACTAAATTATACTGTTATAGATAATGGTCCAGAGATCCAAAGCTGATCACCTGGAAAATACATGTTCATAGGGCATTTATACCTATGTAATTCTTTCTGTAAAAAATTTACACAAATTTGTTATCTCACCCTGTGAAGGGCAGACACAGTCTGGAAAGAAGAACCTTTTTTCTTCTTTTCCTTTGCTTTTCCACCTGATTCCATGGCTATAAGAATAAAATGCATGTCACTATCACATCTTAGAACAAAATAAAAACTTAAGCTCAAATGTTTGTTTCTTTATGACATTCCTCAGCCATCTGAGTCATCTTACCTGAATCAGCACTAGTATAATTTGCAAAAAGGTTAGCAAGCAATTTCATGGTGGACTTCTGGTACAGCCCCACAACAGTTTCATTGAGTGGATCCTTGTTCTTCACCAGCCAGTTGTTAATGTTGTAGTCAACAGTACCAGCATAGTGAACTAGGGAAAAGTGAGCCTCTGGTTTACCCTTCACAATCCTGGGCTTCTGGAAGTTAGCAGATTTGCCCAAGTGGTTGTCGTACAGCTTAGCTTTGAATGTGGTATCACTGGCTTTGGGGAACATGCACTCCTCTTCAAGGATGGACATGATACCCATGGGCTACAGAGACAAGAATGGAAAAGCATAAGTTTATCTAACCAAACTGTGTTTGTCAAATGAACTTGTTATCTCAAAATCCATGCCTTTAAGTTAACATTTATATTTACCTTTTCAATGAGATCAATACAAGCCTGCAAGTCCATGCCGAAGTCAATAAACTCCCAGTCAATACCCTCTTTCTTGTATTCTTCTTGCTCCAGCACAAACATGTGGTGGTTGAAAAACTGCTGCAACTTCTCATTAGTGAAGTTGATGCACAGCTGCTCAAAGGTGTTGAACTGGAGCAGAAATGTGGTATCATTAACACGTGAATTATAAAAAGTACATAAATAAATGAAGAAAAAAAAAATCCCCACTGTGCTATGTTGAAAGAAGATTTAAAAAAAAAAAAAATTACATCAAAGATCTCAAAGCCAGCGATATCCAGTACACCAATGAAGTACTGGCGAGGCTGCTTGGTGTCCAGAGATTGGTTAATTCTCACAACCATCCAAAGGAACATCTTCTCATATACTGATTTTGACAAAGCACCAATAGCATAGTATACCTAAAAGAGAAAAGTGATGTTACTTACTGTATCTTGTACTTGGCATGTGTATTTTGTCATAAAGCATTTGTACCTGCTGGACATTCTGTCCTTTAGTAACCCACTCATTTCCTACTTTGACTCTGGGGTGACACAGAGCCTTGATGAGATCAGCAGAGTTCAGGCCCATTAGATAAGATGCTTTGTCAGCATCTAGATTTATAAATGAAATATGGAAAAAACAATAATTAAATGATTAAGGGACAGATCATTTTAGATGCCTAATTTACATCACATACTTGCATCTCAGTAGCAGACAAACTCATAATATGAAATTAGAAAACACTTTGGTTATTCATCTAATCACAATTGAAATAAAAAGTTGTGTGTTTCACTGACCTTCAGTGCCATCAGCCTCAGCCTGCTCCTCTCTCTGCTTCTGCTTGTACTTCATGTTGCCAAAGTGCATGACGGCACCAACCAGCTTATAGATGCTGTTCTTTTCCTCTTGGGTGAAGCCCAGCACATCAAAAGCTTCCTAGAGCAAAATAGTTTGTGTCTCTCTTAAATATGAGGCATATTACAGCAGCTACCTGTTCCTCAATAAATCATTAGCCTAGACAGTACAGTTAAAACTTAATGTACTTGCCCTTAGGAACCTACAGTTAACATAGAAAACATTTTAGAAAACTCTGTAGAAAACTCTTTTTACATACGTCAGTAGCCATCAGCTCATCAGCATCATTAATAGAGGCTACTTGAGTCTCTCCTTGGGAGATGAAGGCGTAATCATAAGGGTTAGCAGTAATAAGCAGCATTTCTGTAAAAGAGGAAAGAGAGAAAGATGTTTTTGTAACAGTTATGTATACATACAGTATGTGTACTGAAATGTACTGATTGTATTATTATTGTTGAAATTTCTTGCTTACCTAGCAGCTCAGGTTTCTTCTGAGACAAGATCTGATAGAATATATGGTAGTCTCTCTCAGCCTTGAGCTGGAAAGTCACACGGGACTTCTCTAGAAGATCTGTATCACCCAAAATAACAAGACAAACAGTGACCACATGTAGTATTGCCATCACTCACATGCTAAATAATACAAATTCGTTTACTGAAAAACATCCTTACAAGTCTCAATATCAGCAGAGGCAAGCTTGCCAGTGGCACCAAAGTGGATTCGGATGAACTTGCCCTATTAGAAAGTTATATTTAAAGTATATATATTTAATGCTATAATTCATATAGCAGAAAGTATTGACAAAATGCATCATTAGTAACAACAGACACTCACAAAACGAGAGGAGTTGTCATTTCTGATGGTCTTGGCATTACCAAAGGCTTCCAGAGCAGGGTTACACTGGATGATTTGATCCTCCAGAGTACCCTGGAAACATAACATAAAAAATATTGTTATGACAAGTAATTTTTCATGGAGTCTTTCATGATTTTAGTTTTTCAACCTTCTTGTCACAGGTGTCCTTCTTTGCAATACCACCAGCAGCGATACTAGCAAAGTACTGGATGACTCTCTTGGTGTTCACAGTCTTCCCAGCACCAGATTCTCCACTATCAAAAGTATTTTAATTTTAGTAAAATCATATTGTATAATTGTATTATATTATATTGACTTTAGGAACTTACGTGATGAGAATAGACTGGTTTTCCCTGTCTGAAACAAAGATTGTTTTGAATTTATAAATAAAGATTCACAGATTGAGGTGATAAAACCATAATTTGTAAAGCCACTGCATCATGTGTTTCTATTATATCTAGTGATTACAAAACACAGTCTGCATTTCAAATAGGTTGTATTTACCTGACAACATGTACTGGTAGGCGTTGTCAGAAATGGAGAAAATGTGAGGAGGAGCTTCACTCCTCTTCTTGCCTCTGTAGGCAATGACAACTTCTTGGTTGTACACAGGCAGCCACTTGTAGGGGTTGACAGTTACACAAAAAAGTCCTGAGTAGGTCTGTAGAGAGAAAAAAACCCCCAATGTTTTCTGTCTTCAGAACCATGCAACACAAAATATATAGTCCGTATAAGTGGAGAACTTCGCATGCACAACTCACGTAGATCATCCAGGCTGCGTAACGCTCTTTGAGGTTGAACAGCACAGCAGGTTCATGCAGGAAAGTGAACATCGCCATGTCCTCGATTTTATCGAACTTTGGCGGGTTCTGAGGGTGAATGTCAGCTTCCTTGACAGTCACAGTCTGCAGAGAAAAGTATATTGTATGTACAAAATATACCATACTTTATAAAATTATTTTAAAATTATTTTAGTTCGTAACCTTTGAAAGTATTTCTAGTAAACATGTTTTTGTTTTATGATGTTGTCGTTTTAGTTTAAATTTGTTGTTGAATATAAATTTAAAAAAAAAAAACTCAATAAAGACTTTGTTTTTGTCCTCTTTACATTTACAAGTGTGATGTCTACATCAGTGATTACAGATATAGTGGCCCTCTGTCGAATGATTTAACACTCTTACCAATCCCTTAGAAGTTTCACAAGTGACTTTGTCACCATCCCGACTGATGATTGATGCTTTAATGTACTCCTCCTCTGCATCGGGGACAAAGCATTCCTTCTTCATGTCGAAGGGCCGAGTCTGGGCTTCTAGTCGCTCCCTGTCTGACTTTCGCAGATAAGAAGCTGCAGGCCCAAACTCTGCCATCTGAGCATCCGACATCTTTCACCTTCTGCTTAGTTCAAGAACATTTACTCTTTTGTTAAATCTGTTCATCAGATGCACCCAAGGAAAATGATCTATTTTGTATTGCTGTGTAACTAAAGCTCAACCTTTAAGCCACTTACTTTTGCTATTTCCCCTCTCCAATAGTTGATGTTATACTGCCCTGAGACGACACAATCAGAAAATATTAATTAATGTGACCTCTGAGTCACCTACGTTGTACACTGTGATCAGCATCTGTCTAAAAGATACAGGGCTTAAAACTTATCTCTAAATTCATAGCCTGGATATTTTTTAAATAAAGCCCCCCTCAAAATTAATTCCTCTTGGTGCTTAGAGAGTCCTGGGCTTCTCAGATGACTCACCGTTAGATGGCACAGTTCAGAAAATCCTTTAGTGAGTCGCTCCTCTCTCCCTTTTATAATGCAAAGCCTCCTCTAAATATGGCTGCTGGCACCATATAATGAATTGTACTGTCTCAATATGGTGAGGGACCTGAAGGCACAGATGGGGGTTGGTGTCTTTTGTGCATGTATTTTATGTCAGCAAGGGTCCCTTCAGAAGTAATAAAGAACTATAGATGTCAGGTATGTAATGCATAACAGGAAAGAAATGCACATGGTGACAGCAGAACAGTCTAAGGTCAGATAGTTATGGTGATTTACATATAGATATTTTTATGTTAATATTTTGAATATTCATGTATAATTGTACATACAGTACATACTATATGCAAAATAACAATTATAGGTAAAGTAAACAATTATATTTATCTGAATTTATCAGATCACTCTTTCAAGTGTTTTGGAGGTGCCCTTAAATTTGACAACCAGGTGATAAGTTCAGTGATTGAAAAAAATGAGCAAAAGTGTAGTTTGGCTTTATAGAAAATAATTTAATATTAAATCTGTTTTAAATCTTATTGTGGAATGTAAGCACACCTATAGTTTGCTTCTGTGTCATATCTTATGTTTGTTTAACTAAGTTTCTGTGTAGCTTTAACAGGTGTTTTGGTAGCCTTATTAGAGAGGCATCAGAGACAGCTCTAAGTCTGAGTAGTAATGTACACCAAGGTCATTCTCCAGCTGGCGTGAATGTTTCACTCAGCCCCATGGTGTTGAATGGCATTGTTTCCTTTCCCTTACACTTGAGGACAAAGATAACCCTGTGAAATTCTTGCCAAGTGCTTCTCGGTGATTGAGAAGAACAGCTTGTACAATCTGTATGACCACAGCCATTTATGTATTGTTTTTTTGACTGTGTGACCCTTTTCTAAGGATGTTCATGAGGGCAAACATTGCTGCACACATTATCCAGTTAACTTTGTGTTTAAGTTTAAAGAACAATTAACAATTAATTTTAAGTTAATTGTAAGGTCTTCTGTGGTCTTAAGAGACACTTTAGAGTTACAGCAATTATTCGAATAAAGTAATGTTTTTTGTCCATATGCTACAATAGTATTAGGTGTTAACTGTTAATTGTAATGTTTGTAAAACTGTGTTAACTGTTAAGTGTAAAGTCTTAACAGCCAGTTTTGAGTTTTTTAGAGTGATAATTTACATTAACTAATGATGTTTTTGTCAGAATGCTTCTACAGTCTTGGGTATATATTGTTAATCAAGTTACTATGGAATCTCATCTTTGACCATGTCTTTCAATATCTGAGGTGCGATCTTTTTCATTACACCCTTGAGTGTGTCACATATGTTAACACTACAGGGCGATAAATGGGTTCAAGATTAACAGCAAGGCATGCCATGCAGCGACAGTTGAGGGGTAAAGGGCGAGTAAGTGAAGAAGCTCAGTACAAGGTGCAAGTCAACAGCAATAAGTGTCAATGTTGTTTCCACATTCCCTTTCCCCTCTTTAGATAAAGTTGACACTGACACAAAAAAGATTAGACTGTGTAAAGGTTTTTGAAATAAAGGACATTCAACAGACTCACTTTTCAAAAACGGTTTATGCTAATTTTTTTCTTTGTAACTGTTATCTTTTTAAACAGACGTTTTGATTGTTCAGCACATGGTAGAAATGACTGAAACAAAATAATATGTTTGAACAACCTAATAATCTGTGGTGATTCTTATAGTGATCTAACAAAAAGCTATATTTACATTACATTACATTACATTATGTTTACAATTTAGTTACTAAGAGAAAATACTGTAAAGACTGTACAGATATTATCTCTCAAATGACCAAAGGACGTGTCATTGTCACAGTCTGGTTTACGCTGGATTGTTTTTCCCCCATTGTGCTTGAGTACAAAGATAACCCTGTGAAATTCCTACTGACTGACTTTTGCTGATTGAGAAGGACAGCTCATGCCCTGTATGCCTGGAGCAGATGCTCCACTTGTAAAGGTATCCAAGCACATAAATAAAAGTATCTACTTATAGTTTTTGGCAGCCTTGTATGCTTTATAGTCTATAGACTATTTAAGTTACATGGCCAATTGTGGGAAAACAATGCAGGTCCTAACACAAGCTCAGATGTTTATTCCCATTCCCATTCATTCCCATTTTATGGATTAAAAAGATGTGGCTAATGATAATTATTTCAAATGACTTGATGTCTAAATATTGTCTAAATATTTTGTTTTGCCCAAACAAAAGAGGAAATATGTGGAAAATAATGTTAAGGTACAATCTTTAATCCACCCCCTCCTCAAATAATCAGCTGCTCATTGCAGACTCCTCCTCTAATAAACATTATCCTATTGGTTTCCTTATCACCTTGAACAACACCAAGGCAACTCAGATATACTGTAACCTTCAGAGCATCCAGCAACTCCTTGTTTCTCCTGACATAAATTTGCCTATTTTGCAGATGTGTCCATTTCCAGGCTAGAAAAGAAGGAAATGTTTATTTTTTAAGGTGAGACAACCATAAAAAACATTAAAGTGCATGCTACTTTCCCATAAGTAAAACATGGTTGTTGTTGTTGTTGTTGTTTTCTTCCTAGTATATAAAGATTGGGATCTATCAGGATACTGCAACTTCTGAACAGAGAACAAACTAATGAAGAAAATGTCTCCATGCCCTTGACCATCTGTAAAATGTCCATCATACCTTTTATGGCACATACCCACGAACAGAGCACACACAGAGGCTGTTTATTTGGGGAGGTAGGTCCTTCTTCTTTCTGTTCATCACATAGGTACATTTGAGTAAATTCAGGTATGTGTGGGACACTTTAAGAAAGTTTGCTTTTTAACTTTATTAATGTATTATTTAATAACTTGTTCAACATTTCTGTAGAATATTATGGTTGCTTCTTATTAATTGCTGCTTTAAAACATACATTTCTGAGTTTTCATCCTTTAGTAATAATTGCAAAATATACAAAACAATTTCAGACAATTTCATTATTTTAAAAATGATATCACATCAGAAAGCCAATTATATCATTTGATATATGATGTTATATATTTGATGTTAATTAAAATTTTCTAATATATGACACATGCTTTACCATTCTAATTTGGCTTAGTAATTAGATACATTAAGTAATAGTATGTTTTCTATGGAATTTATAAGGTTGTGTTAACTTCAAACCTCTCTTTAAAGCATTTTAAGTTGGATCAGTTATGTAAACTTAAACTATTTTAGTGTTTTTATACAAATAAATAAATAAATACTATTACTACCACTACCACAACCACCCCTATTATTATTATTATTATTATTATTATTATTATTATTATTATTATTATTATTATTATTATTATTATTATGTGTTATTGTAAATTAAGTGCAACGTAATTTTGATATAATTTTAACTCGTGTTTTCTTTTAATTGTAAGAAGGGACCTCAAGGGTGTAAATAATTGCACAAGCTTAATGGTGTAACTAATTACACAACAAACATAATTACTATTATGTTTTAATAGTAAATTAATAATAAACTTATAGTCTGTAACATTTTGAAAAAGATCTTTGCACTAAGTTCTAGTAATAGAATATATGAACATTTTAATAGGAGCATATTTTCAATTGATTTCCTAATCACTTACTTTTATGCTAACCCCTGAATTATTTGATGGCTAATAAGTTGTGCCTTGTACTTATTTGCTCAGGGAAAATACAGTTTAACCACACATGCCTAACAATGACTACATTTTTGATGGACAGAGATTAAATCCACAAATGGCACTCATGTTGGAAATGTAATTCCCTGGATGTAGAAGCCTTTAGTCTAGGTATTTTGTGGAAAATCTGAAATAAAAAAGTAAAATCCAAACAAATTTAAAAGGCTGAAATAAAATTAAGTATAATAAGTGAGTTTAAATACATTGCTAATCCTTCATGTGTTTTTTAAATTTCATTGATACATTTCTAACTGCAGTGAGTGAAAGGTCTTCCATTTCAAATGATACCAGAAGAAACCTGAAAATTAAATAACCGCTAAGTTGTGATGAGCAACTTGGGTTCCTCAAAAAGTATGACATATTAATCTCTACAAAATGTTGTCTATCTCCATTTTGTTTTCCTTTTGCCATTGTGCATCAACCTTTTTTTTTTTTTTTTTTTTTTAAATGTTTTGAAATTAGTGTTTATATTTTCAAATAGCTAAATGATTTGCATTTTTTAGCATGCCATGCATGCAAGCAATATAATGCATAATCAAAACATTGCATTAGGAATCTTCATACATCTGTAGCATTTGAGGGTTAGAAAATACTGCCAACCCTATTCTTTACGCTTATAGAAAAATAAGCAGCAGTTGATGGCAGTATCAGTGCCATCTGATGTCAGTTTCACGAGATTATGCTTCATAATTTAAACAAGAATCTCACAAAAGTAATTTCTAGTAAGCAATTTCTTACTATGATGTGAAGCTGGATAATAATCTCCAATTATGTGAATATGACTGAAAAAAAACAAAAAAAACAAACAGGTTATATGGAAATAAATGCTGGTGTAAATGGAGTACATACTTAACATATGTGATCAGTTTATTAAACATGTGAAGAAATATTTTAGAACACAATATTATAAATAATATTTAATGAGGTACTCCAGTATTTTAGTACATTAGCCATTGTACTGCATTTATCATTTAAATTAAATGTTGTATTTAAATTGATATATGGTTTTATCGTGCACTAATACACAAACAATGCTTTACTCTTGTTTTATTTGTGTTAAGTATTATGGCATAATTTTTAATACAGAAAAAAACAATAACACAGCCAAAGGGTTCATTGCAAATTTTTATTCTATTCAACTACAGGATTCGGTGTCAGAGAGCACTAAACCGCAGTTTACAAGCTTTTTAGAGAAAGTCAAGTAATCCCTTCACTCTTCATCATGACTTTTCTGTAAGAGGAAATAAAGACAAGAGCAGGAGTTATAAAGTGAGAACACTGTAATATCTAGTTTATTAGGCTATTGTATATGTGGACTTGATTTTTACAATTCCTTGTTAACAGTAACTCAATGATTTAGTCAAGTAACTATTAGTAAGCCAATTTTATAGCCTAGGATATTTTAAACAATACTCATATACAACAACAAAACAAACCCCTTTTTGCAACACTATTAAATGTTTGTAATATCAAAAGGATGAGGCAAAGATGAGAACATTTTATTGGATATAAGAAAGCTTACTTTGGAGCCTATGTCACGGCTCTTGGCTCTAAGCTTGTTGACCTGAGACTCTGCAATATCAGCTCTTTCCTCTGCCTCATCCAGCTCATGCTGCAGCTTGCGGAACTTCCCAAGGTGGGTGTTAGCCTGCTCCTCCTGCAAAGAGTATGCACAAAATTTAAAAACAAATGGTTAAAAACAATTAAAGTACAAATGCATATTAAGTGGGTGCATCAGATACATTTTGATGCACTTACAGCTTCCTCTGCACTTCTCTTGTAGGACTTGACTTTCAGCTGCAATTTGTCTACCAGGTCTTGTAGACGAGCCAGATTCTTGCGATCTTCTTCAGTCTATGAATATCATTTTATTTTGAGCAATTTCTATCCACTTTGTTTCACATATTTTGAAGGTGATACAGTAAATGGCACAGTGAAAAGAGAAATAACCTGGTAGGTAAGCTCCTTGATCCGTCTTTCATATTTCCGGATTCCTTTTATAGATTCACTGGCTTTTCTCTGTTCTATCTCCACCTCAGTTTCCAGCTCCCTTACCTACAAAAAATATACAAAATGTTTTTGTAGAGATTCAAGATAATGTGTGGTATTTCCATGTTAATGAAGAAAATTCTTGAACTCACTCTGGCTTCCAGTTTCTGGACCTGCTTCTTGCCACCTTTCATGGCGATTTGCTCAGCTTCATCCAGACGGTGCTGGAGGTCTTTAATGGTCTGCTCCATGTTCTTCTTCATGCGTTCCAGGTGAGCACTGGTGTCCTGCTCCTTCTTCAGCTCTTCTGCCATCATGGCAGCATCAGTGATGGCTTTTTTGGCTTTTTCCTCAGCATTCCTGCACTCTTGGACAGCCTCCTCTACCTCAGTCTGCAGCTGAGCACTGTCTCCCTCTAGTTTCTTCTTCTGGTTCAGCAAGCTAGTGTTCTACAGTTGTAAACAAATTTGTGTTTATATTATATGTAGACTTTAATTGTATTACATTTTGTTTCATTTTATGGAGGGGAAAAAAAGAAGAATCAAGATACTACCTGAGAGTGCAGTAGCTGAACCCTTTCACTGACATCCAGCAATTCTTGCTCAGCCAGTTTGCGTCCTCTCTCTGTCTGCTCTACCAGGGATCTCAGTTCATCCAGTTCAGCCTGGATCAGATTGTTGCGTCTCTCCACAATAGCAATGTTCTCTTTGAGATCATCGTTAGCACGGAGAGCATCATCCAGCTGCAGTTGAGTATCCTACAAGGTAAAAAAAATAACAAGGAGATAATTATAGAATACACAGGTAATTAGAAACAAAGATTCCATCATAATTAAATGTGTTCAAAATGTACCTTCATATGTCCATGGAGACTCTTGAGTTGTTTCTGGGCCTCTGAAGCCTGCCTGTTAGCCTGGTTCAGCTGGATCTCCATCTCGTTTAAGTCTCCCTCCATCTTCTTCTTCACCCTCAGGGCCTCATTTCTGCTGCGAGTCTCAGACTCTAGAGAGCTTTGCAGGGTGTCCATCACTCTTTGGTGGTTCCTTTTGGCTTGCTCCATTTCCTCATCCTTCTCAGCCAATTTACGTTCAATATCAGCCTTCACTTGGTTGAACTCCAGTTGGGCCCGCAAGATCTTTCCTTCTTCATGCTCAAGGGAAGCCTAATGGATCACAGTTTAATCAAAGCTAAAATCTATTTTTTCATCCACTATCCCATGATTGATATTTTATTCTCTAATTGAAATCTTTAGCTGCAGAGTATATGATGTACATATGATGCAAACAATAATAATAACACACCTCAGCTTCCTCAAGAGCACTCTGAATTTCTGTCTTTTCCTGCTCCAGCTGTTTACGGATTTTCTCCAGTTCATGGATGCTCTTGCCAGTCTCACCAATTTGCTCAGTGAGGTCAGAAATTTCCTCTGTTTATCAGGAAAATATATGTTTGTCAATGTATGTTAAATACTACTCATATGTTCTAGACCTCTGCAACAAACATGGGTACCTTGGAGGTTTTTGTTCTCCCTTTTCATGGTCTCCAGATGATCAAGGGACTCCTCATACGAGTTCTTCAGTTTGAAGAGCTCAGTGCTTAGAGATCTGGCCTCTTTTTGGGAGCTCTCCAGCTCAGACTGTGACTCTTCATATTTCTGCTTCCACTCAGCCAGGATCTGGTGGATTGCAACAAAAACATATTTACAAAGATAGACATTTGAACAGAGGACAACACTGCCAACACTGCAATAAACTGAATAATAACCTTGTCAAAGTTCCTTTGTTTCTTGTCCAGAGCAGCAGCAGCAGCGTTAGATCGTTCAACATCAACCATGAGATCTTCAATCTCATTCTGCAGTCTGTGTTTGGTCTTTTCCAAAGAGGAGCACTTGGCATTTACAGCTTCCACAGCTTCTTCTGCATCTTGCAGACGCTGAGCAAGTTTCTTTCTACACGCCAGGACAGCAAATGTTTCAGTAGATTTTTTTTAACATCATCCATTTCTTAACATGAACAATGAAAATCACTACATGTGAAAATGAAGATTTTGATGGTTTCTGATTTCTTACTTCGCATCTTCTAGTTCTTCTGTTCTTTGGATAGCATCAGTTTCATACTTGGTCCTCCACTGAGCTACCTCAGAGTTTGCTTTGGAGAGACTGCGCTGTAGCTCAGCCTTAGCCTCCTGTTCCTCTTCATACTGCTCTCTTAGTAGGTCAGAATCATGACGAGCCGACTGCACTGCATGGGCCAAGGCATTCTTAGCCTGGAAAAAAAGTGTTTTTGGTTGATTGTTTTTAATTTTGTACTGTATGAATGGTTTTGAAGCACCAGTTGTAAAAATACCTTCACTTCCTCTTCAAGTTGTCTCTTGAGATCCTCAATCTGTTGGGTATAGGACTGCTTGCTTCTGGTCAGCTGAGAGACCAAGGAATCCTTCTCTTCCAGTTGTCTTGTGAGTTCACCTTGATTACAGATTGGGTTACGTTACATTTGTGTGTTGTACGTAACACTTAGAACACACACCCTCATCCCTGAGCTTAGTCCTTACCATTCTCTGTTTGTAATTTAGCTTTCTGCATGCTGAAGTCATTGATGCTGCGCTGTCCTTCCTCAAATTTAGTCCTGTACTCAGTCATCTGGTCCTCGAGGGTCCGGCACATCTTTTCAAGGTTTGTCTGGACCAAAGAATAAAGAAAATCAATATTATGGAAACAAAAAAGGGCAAAAAAAAACCCTGTATACTCAACACATTTTGATGTGCTCCTCTTAAAGATAAAATATACATGTCTATATGCACCGTACATAATTATTCATTGTTACCTTGGATTTAACAATCTGTTCCATGTTGGAGACCACATCATCCAGCTCCAGTCTCAGTTCACTCTTCTCCTTCTCAAGCTTCTGCTTCACTCTCTGAAGGTTGTCAATCTGCTCTCCCAGGTCTGCCACACTGTCAGCATGTTTCTTTCTTAGAGTTGCAGCAGTGGCCTCATGTTGCAGGGTGGCCTCTTCAAGGTCTCTGCGCAGTTTCTGGAACTCAGCCTCTCTCTTCTTGTTCATTTCAATCTGGGCAGAAGTGGCCCCACCAGCCTCCTCCAGCCTCTCACTGATCTCCTCCAGTTCTCGAGCCAAATCTGCTCTTTGTTTCTCAATCTTGGCACGGGCAGCTCTCTCAGACTCCAACTCTTCTTCAAGTTCTTCTATACGGGCCTAGAGTTTACGATTTTATGGTAAGCAAAGCAGGCTGAATTAGAAAAGTCACTATCTCAGTGAGGTATCAGATTACCTGCAACTCTTTAAGTTTCTTTAGAAGTTGGGCTGCCATTGCTTGCTCATCCTCAATTTTGCTGTTGAGTTGGCTGATCTCAAAATCTTTTCTGTGGTTTTGAAAAACATACATACATAGATGTTTAGTAGTAGCTTATTGTTGCATTATTATTCCATGGTTATTGTTAGCAACTTACTTTTTCAGCCTCTCCTCCAGCTGTTGCTTATCATTTTCCAGGTCCATAAGACTCTCCTGAGTCAATTTTAAGTCACCTTCAAGTTTTCTCTTAGCTCTCTCAAGGTCCATGCGTAACTTCTTTTCCTGTTCCAGTGATCCCTCAAGCTGGAAAAACAAAATATTTTTTAAAATTAAAAATTAGTATTAGTATTGTATTACATCTTATTTAGTGAGAACATGATCTGGAACCTCTAAAATGTATCACACCTTTGTTCTGGAACTTTTTTAAGTGGATCCGCCACCTCTGCAGCTGGATGTTTAAAGTCTCATGCAGCAATATTATCAAAACAAATAGTTTTGGTAATAAACTAAAAGTAAAATAGAGCAACAAAAAACTGCAATAAAAATGCTAATCTTATATTCTCGGTGTTCAAATATTGCTAATAGCCAATCACTAGCCTCTTTCACATAATCATTTCAAGTTCAGAGTTCACCTGAGATCATTGTCAAGAAGCGAAGCCTACAGTCACGTAGCATGCATTGTAGAGTGTGTCATGGCGAAAAGAAAGCAGTTATCATTAACAGTATTTTTTAAGAACACAAACAACGACAATGACCAAACAGAGCAAAATACTAAAAAGGCGAGAGTCCAAGAGAGTGAGCGGCATCAGGTCACTGATGTTTGGCATTGGGCTTTCTTCAAAATGAATCTCATTTGTAGCATGCATTGCAGTGTGCATCCTTTCTCATCCCCACCATCCCCACCATCACAATGTTTTTGAACATCGTGGGCCTACCGCTTACAAAGTTCAATCCTGAACCATTTGAGCACTCATGGGACATGGGACCATCACAGACACTCAAAGCAACACACAACACAGGGAAGAGGAAGAGGACACTGGCATGACAGCTTTGTGGAATACTTTGTGTTAGGTAAGACTCTTTTTTCTTATTTATGTTGTGCAGTTAATGTTAGTTAATTTTAAGTAGACCTACTGTATGAAACATAGCTTTGTTTTTTCAAAGTGCTTTGGGCAAATGTGCTTTGTAGCTAACTAAGGTTACAAGTCTACAGTTTTGTTTTGATAAGCTGATTGAATGTGCGATCCATAAATGTTTCCCTTTGTACTGAGAATACTCACTGCTATAAACTCGTTACGTCGCTGTACCAGTGTAATCAATTACATAGGCCTACCTATCAGCATTGAATATTGTTGGCTACGTGAGATTCCAGGTGTATTTTTACGTGTCTGTAAGTTTGAGGACCGAGACCTTTTGCATGCCTCCTGACTTGCTGGATCACTACCCTCTTAGTGTTCCAGGACCTGCAGATTTACAAATTAAGCACTGATTGCAAACCCATAACTGTGTAACAAGTACTAACATCATCAACTTGCTGCTCCAGTTTAGCTTTGGCTTTGGTCAGAGTGTTGACTTTGTCCTCCTCACTCTGCAGATCATCCAGTGTTTGCTGATGAGCTTCCTGCAGAGCTTTCTTCTCCTTGGTCAGCTTGGCAATGATTTCATCAAGAGCTGCCATTTCCTCAGTCAGGTTTTTAACCTGTAAAAGAAAAATACTTTGTTGAATGTCTTCAAAAGACATTACTCTAAATTGTTTCATGTTTATTTATAGTAAACTTAAACCTTATTCTCAGTGGCATGTTTCTCTTTCTCCACTTTGGCCAGAGTAAGTTCCAGATCATCAATATCTTTCTTTAGTTCAGAGCATTCATCCTCCAGCTTTCTCTTCTTAGCTGTCAGCTCAGCATTCATTTCCTCTTCATCTTCCAGTCTCTCAGTCAACTCTTTGCATTTTGCTTCAAGTTGGATCTTGTTCTTAATCAGACCTTCACATCGCTCCTCAGCATCACAAAGATTGTCTTGCTCCTAGTTTAAAAAAAAAAAAAACACACACATTTTAAAAGACACCAGTTAATGTCAAATGTTGAATTCTGGTCTCTTGAAAATGACAACTGCATGATTTCCACATTTATTTTCAAACCACAAACTCACAGCCTGGACTTGGAGTTGCAGGTCATTTTTCTCTTGGAGAAGTGTGACCATTTTCTCCTCAAGTTCTTTTCTGCGGGCTTCAGATTTAGCGTAAGCCTCTTTTAATTTCAGGAATTCTTCCTTCATGTTGGCCATCTCTTTCTCTGCTTCAGCTGACCTTAACAGGGGTTTAATCTTGAAGTACAGTTTCATCCAGGGCCAATTCTTGACACCCATGAAAGCACGGACATTCCACTGGATCACAAGCAAGGCATCCCTGCAATTCACTAAATGTTAACATATTTTTGAAGTTACGGAAAATGCCTTGAGAATTATTAACACAATGTAGTGTCTTACCTGCGTTCAACCATCTTCTGGAACTCAACTCTTGAGAGAAGACCCCGAGCACAAGCCTGAAAACGAGTGATGATTAGGGCAAGACGATCATCTCTCATCTCTTCAAGGAGACCCAGGAGACCAGCCTTGAAGAACACCTTGAATAACAGCGTATAATATCTCAATATGCATACTCAGATTTATTTACTGTAAAAAGACTTTAGCTTTCCAGTAGTATTTGTTTAGTACAAAACTAATATGATTCATAGTATTGAACCTTAGTGTGTCCAAACTTGTACTGATTATGGTCAATGTCCAATGAAGCCAACAATTTCTCAGCTCCCTTCCTACTGTCAATGAATTGCCCTTCAGGAATAGCAGCAGGATTCAAAATACGATATCTGCAAATAAATTGTTTAAGAAATAATTAGAAATATTCAGATATTTGAGAATATATAAGGCTATGGTTTAATGCACAATTATTAAAGTTATTATTGGTAAATTAATTTATTCTACTTGAAATTTGCAGATGTATTCATGCCCCAAGATATAAATCGATTGGTGTTGACATCTACAAAATGATCCAAATGTGCAACGTTTTTCTCTTATGAAGTATTTATATGCTGAGTTGCACAGTCCCCTCCGTAAGTATTAGAAGGCAAGTCCAGTTCTTTTGTTTTTGCTATACACTGAAGACATTTGGGTTTGAGATCAAAATTTGAATATGAGAAGATAGATCAGAATTTCAGCTTTCATTTCCCAATATTTACATCTAGATGTGTTAAACAACTTAGAACATGGCATCTTTGGTGGCAGACCATCCAATCTTTAAGTGAGTAAAAGTATGGAACACATAAAAATCAGTTAATATTAGTAAAAATCATTTAATATTTGGTTGCATATCCCTTGCTTGCAATTACTGCACCACTGACATCATCAAACTGTTCTTTCCTTTCTTTTAGTTGTTGCTTGTTTTGGGGGGTTTCTCCCTTCAGTCTCCTCTTCCGGAGGTGAAATGCATGCTCAATTGGGTTAAGGTCCATGACTGAATTGGCCAGTCCAAATCATTCCACATTTCCCCCCTAATGAATTCCTTTGTTGTGTTGACAGTGTGTTTTGGGTCATTTTCTTGCTGCATTCCTCCCAGTTAGATTGGATGCATTCCTCTGTAAATTGGCAGACAGAATGTTTCTGTAAACATCTGAATTAATTCTGCTGCTACCATCATGAGTTATATCATCAATACAGATTAATGAGTCTGTTCAAGAAGCAGCCATGCAAGCTCAAGCCATGACACCTCCTCCACCATGCTTGACTGATGAACCTGTATATTTTGGATCATGAGCAGATCCATTCTTTCTCCACACTTTGGCTTTTCCATCACTTTTGTAGAAGTTTTTCTTTGTTTCAGAACTTTTGTGGCTTGTTTTTCTTTGCAAATTCCAATCTGGTCTTCTGATTCTTACTGCTCATGAGTGGTTTGCATCTTGTGGTGTGGCCTCTATATTTGCTCTCAAAAGTCTTTTCAAATGGTAGATTGTGATACCTTCACTCCTGCCCTGTGGAGGTTGTTTGTGATGTCACTGACTGTTGTTTTTGGGTTTTTCTTCACAGTTCTCACAATGTTTCTGTCATCAACTGCTGTTGTTTTCCTTGGCCGACCTGTTCCATGTCTGGTTGTTAGTACACCAGTGGTCTCTTTCTTTTTCAGGACATTCCAAAATTGTTGTATTGGCTATGCCCAATGCTTGTGCAATAGCTCTGATAAATTTTCCATCTTTTCTCAGCTTCAAAATGGCTTGCTTTTCTCCCATAGAACGCTCTCTGGTCTTCATGTTGGTTTAAACTTTTTAACAACAAATGCATTCTTCACAAGTGAAACCCAGGGCTCAGACTAAGAGTAGACATTCAACATTTGTTTAAAAAATCAATCTAACAGGGCACACCTAGGCAACAAGAAACATCTGTCAGTCACATGTTCCAATATTTTTGATCACTTGAAAAATGGGTAGATTCAAACAAAAGGTGCCATGTTCTAAGTTGTATAACACATTTAGATGTAAATATCAGGTAATGAAAGTTAGAATTCTGATCTATTGTATCATAGTCATCTTTTGATCTCAAACCCAAATGTCTTCAGTGTGTAGCACTAGCAAAAGAATGGGCCTTTCAGAGGGGACTGTGCATGAGCAAAATGTATATACTTTGTGCAACTGTACAGAATTTCAGCAAGTAGGGAATTCAACTTGATAGTAATTTCTTTATGCAATAACATGTTACCTTTGCTTGAAATCACCATAGAGGATCCTGTTAGGGAAGCCCTTTCTGCAGATTCTGATGCCCTCCAGCACACCGTTACAGCGCAGCTGGTGCATTACTAGAGGATTCTCCATGGCCCCAGGAGTCTTTGTCTCATTGGGGATGATGCAGCGCACAAAATGAGGATGAGTTGATCTCAGGTTGGTCATCAGCTTGTTTAAATTCTCCTAAAGATGGAATACGTACAGCTAACATGGTCTCACACTTGCAAAGTTGTAAGAATTCACATGACTCGATTTGCATAAAAAGTTAAGGCTAGCATTAATGGCTAACCTTGGTCAAATTTAGTGTAATGGTCCACCACTGATCACAGAAAAACTTTTTGTCTGTTTTTATGCTCATAAACAGTTCTGCAAACTACTGACAAATGACAAAGTACTGATTTGGTTATGTAATTGTGCCTTATATCAATATAGCCACTATATGTCAAAATGTCCAGCTTTCTATAGTTTGGAGTTTTTTATTTAGTTATACAACTTATCTCACCCTATGGAGGGCAGACACAGTCTGGAAAGTAGAACCCTTTTTCTTCTTTTCCTTTGTTTTTACACCTGCACTTCCTTCTGTCAGAGCTATTAGAATAAAATGCCAGATGTTTAGAACAAAATGCATGATGACTAGAAAATGGTAATACATTCCTCAGCTATCTGAGTCATCTTACCTGAATCAGCACCAGCATAATTTATAAAAAGGTTAGAGAGCAATTTCATGGTGGACTTCTGGTACAGCCCCACAACAGTTTCATTGAGTGGATCCTTGTTCTTCACCAGCCAGTTGTTAATGTTGTAGTCAACAGTGCCAGCATAGTGAACCAGGGCAAAGTGAGCCTCTGGTTTACCCTTCACAATCCTGGGCTTCTGGAAATTAGCAGATTTGCCCAAGTGGTTGTCGTAAAGCTTAGCTTTGAATGTGGTATCACTGGCTTTGGGAAACATACACTCCTCTTCAAGGATGGACATGATACCCATGGGCTACAGAGACAAGAATGAAAAAGCATGAGTTTATCTCATTTTCAAACTAAGTTTGTGAAATCAAGTTGTTAGCTCAAATCCCATGCCTCACCTTTTCAATGAGATCAATACAAGCCTGCAAGTCCATGCCGAAGTCAATGAATGTCCACTCAATACCCTCTTTCTTGTATTCTTCTTGCTCCAGCACAAACATGTGGTGGTTGAAGAACTGCTGCAACTTCTCATTAGTGAAGTTGATGCACAGCTGCTCAAAGGTGTTAAACTGTTAAAGAAAACATACAGTAATTAATAACGATGCACTCCTTTGGCAGTAGAAATTTGTAGGCGGAAAAAAAATATGTACAAGAAAACGTACATCAAAGATCTCAAAGCCAGCGATATCCAGCACACCAATGAAGTACTGGCGAGGCTGCTTGGTGTCCAGAGATTGGTTAATTCTTACAACCATCCAAAGGAACATCTTCTCATATACTGCCTTTGACAAAGCTCCAGTAGCATAGTACACCTATATTACAGAATATATATTAATTCTTTACAGAAATATTATTTCAATGATAGCCTTCTAGATTGTATGTGTCCTGGTTGATATAATTCATTTCTAACCTGCTGGACATTCTGGCCCCTAGTGACCCACTCATTTCCTACTTTGACTCTGGGGTGACACAAAGCCTTGATGAGATCAGCGGAATTCAGGCCCATTAGATAAGCTGCTTTGTCAGCATCTGAAATGGATCATTCCCATTATTAATCACACTTTTCTGACTTGTATAATCTGAGCGCACTCTTGTCATAGCTGCTTGTCAATTGGTGGGATTTACTATTTGGTCAGCTTTACTAGGTAGGTATTGTGCCTACACTTCAAGGGTCTACACTACTCTTGGTAAGCTAGACTCCTAATAAGTAATGAGTGCATGTTGGATTGCTTACTATCATTCTAATTTGCTAATAGTTGAACCTGTCTACTATCAGCACAAATCTAGTTGACTAAGAAGTGAATCATTCCTAAATTTTAACTGTAAAAATGAATTGATGACACATGTAGCTTAAACTTCAATTTTAAAACTTCTTAATTCAAACCTTTTAAAATAAAATTGAATTTAAATAATACAAATAATCATATACAACTTACATATAGTATATGCTTATAGAAGCACATTACAGCCATGCAAGAAGAAAACATGCCCATCAGCATCTCACTATTACGAGAAAAGCATCTGGTTACTGCAAGAAAATATTATTATTGTTATTATTACAAGAAAAGCATCTATTTTATTAATAGCAGAGTATCTTGTTATTATGAGAAAAGCATATCTTTATTACAAGAACAGTGTGTCATTATTATGAGATAAATATTTTATACAAGCAACATAACATTGTTATTAAAATATATGGCACAATTTACAGAATTAGTCATATGTCACAGTCAATACTTGACTTAAACCACAATGAGATTGAAATGTCACTGAGCAGTGTATGTGGTGTTATCATTAGTATATGCACATTACGAAGGACTCTTAATTCCCAGTGTTTATACAGATGCAAAAATTGGTCAAACTGCATAGGCATTGCTTTAATCCCAGCAGATCAAGTTGAATGACATGGGGAACTCCAGTTTGCAGTACTTTTAAATGTCGACAGGCTGGAATTGTTATTACATACCCAAAACACTGTCAAGCTTTTATTTAAAAAAATATCCTTGTGGAGTTGAGACGCAGGAATGGCCTTCGATGCAGGCTGTATTGTTTTAGATATATGGCATGTGTATAAACACTGGGATTTGAGAATTCTTTGTATTGTGCATATACTAATGACAATAACATCTACAGCGCTCAGTGACATTAACATCTCATTGTGGTCAAATTTGCGAGATAATGAGATGTTTCCTTGTACTAACAAGATGCTTTTCTCAGAATAATGAGACATTTTCTTGTAATCGCAAGATATTTTCTTGTAATACCAAGATGCTGATGGGGACTTGTGTAGCATTAATGTGCTTCCATGTATGCTTTTTAGAGCTTGTAAATTACTAATCCTTTGGTCTCTTTGTTGAAATGAGTATATTAGAGAAACTGTAATCGATTTTACCAAAATGTAAACAATGCATTTATTTGATGTATCAAGATATACCCTCAGTGCCATCAGCCTCAGCCTGCTCCTCTCTCTGTTTCTGCTTGAACTTCATGTTGCCATAGTGCATGACGGCACCAACCAGCTTATAGATGCTGTTCTTTTCCTCTTGGGTGAAGCCCAGCACATCAAACGCTTCCTACAGAAAAAAGTGGAGTGTCTCTCTTAAATACAAGAATGTCAGCTTGACTCATGTTGCTCAAGAACCACAGCATAGACCATAGAGTTAAACTTGAATATACTTGCCCTTAGGAACTTACAGTTAACATCTTGTTACTATATCATTCATAATTCTGACTTTGGTTTTGGAAAGCTTTTTTTTTTTTACGTACATCAGTAGCCATCAGCTCATCAGCATCATTAATAGAGGCTACTTGAGTCTCTCCTTGGGAGATGAAGGCGTAATCATAAGGGTTAGCAGTAATAAGCAGCATTTCTGTCAAAAAAGTAGAGAAAGATATTTTTGTAATAGTTATGTATACACAGAGTATGTGTATTGAACTGCGTAGAATGCATTATTAATATAGATATTTCTTGCTGACCTAGCAGCTCAGGTTTCTTCTGAGACAAGATCTGATAGAAGATATGGTAGTCTCTCTCAGCCTTGAGCTGGAAAGTCACACGGGACTTCTCTAAAAGATCTGTATCACCCAGAATAACAAGACAAACAGTGACCAAAAACATTATGGTCATATTAAAAAAAACAAACAAAAAAACTAATCGAGTGGTTATTAAATTAAGAGCAAAATGGTATTACATGTCTCGATATCAGCAGAGGCCAGTTTGCCAGTGGCACCAAAGTGGATCCGGATAAACTTGCCCTATTTCAAAAGGTAAACATTGTTTTGTCCCTTTTTCTTCTGAAGTTAGACATGATAATAGTCCTTACAAGCAATTATTAAACTTACAAATCTGGATGAGTTGTCATTTCTTATGGTCTTGGCATTTCCGAAAGCCTCCAGAGCAGGGTTACACTGGATAATTTGATCCTCCAGAGAACCCTAAAAAGAGATAATAAAAAAATGAAAACGTGTGTTTTTTAGTTCACATATGAAAAAACATCACATCCAAAAGTCATGCTATTTTAATTCTCACATTCAGGAAACTTTTGAATAGTGACTGAGGAACAAGGCTTTGTTTATCAGTGTTTATCAGATCCATCCTTTCCATAAATCATTTGAATACTTAAACAATATAGCACAAGCAAGACTGTGGTTATACTGAATACTGGCACAGCTATGACTCTGTGTATGTATGAAGCCAGGGTACCGTAACTAATCACAGCCTTTCATATTTTAAGTCAAAAGTTATACTCTTTTGAATATAAAGTTATATATAATTTGTCATTTGTCATGTCCTCTGATGATGTCACTAATTCTACTGTAGTAATGGTTTCAAACTAGGAAGTGGAATTTTACGTGCCAAACACAGACGAGTGGATTGATACACACAGTGAAACTTCCCAGTTCGGTTATACTACAACCCCAATTCCAAAAAGTTGGGACGCTGTGTAAAATGTAAATAAAAAACAGAATGCAATGATTTGCAAATCTCATAAACCTATATTGTATTCACAATAGAACATAGAAAACATATTAAATGTTTAAACTGAGGAAATAAGGTAATTTTGAATTTGATGGCAGCAACATGTCTCAAAAAAGTTCACCACTGTGTAGCATCCCCTCTTCTTTTAACAACAGTCCATATATGTCAGGGAACTGAGGAGACCAGTTGCTGAAGTTTTGGGAGAGGAATGTTGTCCCATTCGGGTCTCATACAGGATTCTAGCTGCTCAACAGTACTGGGTCTTCTTTGTCATATTTTGCACCAAATGTTTTCAATTGGTGAAAGGTCTGGACTGCAGGCAGGCCAGTTCAGCACCTGGACTCTTCTACTACGAAGCCATGCTGTTGTAATAGATGCAGTATGTGGTTTAGCATTGTCTTGATGAAATATGCAAGACCTTCCCTGAAAAAGACATAGTCTGGATGGAAGCATATGTTAAAACCTGTATATACCTTTCAGCATTCATGGTCCCTTTCCAGATGTGCAAGCTGTCCATTCCATAGGCACTAATGCACGCCCATACCATCAGAGATGCAGGCTTTTGAACTGAGCACTGACAAAAAGCCGGATGGTCCCTCTCCTCTTTACTCTATTTTAATTCCAGAGGACACGGCATCCATGGTTTCCAAAAAGAATTTCAAATTTTGATTCGTCTGCCCACAGAACAGTTTTCCACTTTGCCTAAGTCCATTTTAAATGAGCTTTGGCCCAGAGAAGACGGCGGCCTTTCTGGATCATGTTCACACATGGCTTCTACTTTGCATGATAGAGCTTTAACCTGCATTTGTGGATGGCACGGTGAACTGTTGATGATGAGATATTCAAAGTCTTCGAAATTTTATGTTGAGGAACATTACTCTGAAATTGTTCCACAATTTGTAGACACAGTTTTTCACAGATTGGTGAACCTCTGCCCATCTTTACTTTTGAGAGACTCTGCCTCTCTAAGATACTCTTTTTATACCCAATCATGTTACTGACCTGTTGCCAATTAACCTAATTAGTTGCAAAATGTTCCTCCAGCTGTTTCTTTTTAGTAATGCTTACTTTTCCAGCCTTTTGTTGCCCCGTCCCAACTTTTTTGAGACATGTTGCTGCCATCAAATTAAAAACTAACTATTTTTTTCTTAAAATGGTTCATTTACTCAGTTTAACCGTTTGATATGTTTTCTATGTTCTACTGTGAATAACATATGGGTTTAAGAGATTTGCAAATCATTAAATTCTGTTTTTTATTTACATTTTACACAGCGTCCCAACTTTTTTGGAATTGGGGTTGTAAATATAAGCACTCTTGGAACGCTGCTCGACCAATCAAATTAGTGGACCAGATTTAACTGTTGTATAATGGTTAACAAATGTTGCTTCTAACATCTCATTAAGAACTGTTCAAAGTTTTCTAAAGGTGAGAATTGGTACTGTTAAAATTAATTTGTGATTCATTGACAGACTTGTGTGGAAACCTGTCTCATTTAAATATGATTTAAATATGACAGAATGTTTCGTTCACCCTCTTGTCATTGGGATCCCTCTTAAAACCACCAGCTGCGATGCTGGCGAAGTACTGGATGACTCTCTTGGTGTTCACAGTCTTCCCAGCACCAGATTCTCCACTATGAAAAGTTTCATTTTTAATACAAAATCAATTTATGATTTAAAATATGAGAATAATATCCTTTATAAAAGCCTATAATAATAGGTTTCATAGACAGACATTAAAAATTACATTAATATCTTGACATTTCAATAGTTTTACATTTTATATCACAGTTTCTCAAAAAGTGGTAGACTTACGTGATCAGGATAGACTGGTTTTCCCTGTCTAAAATAAAGGTAAAACTGAGCTCAACACATCAAATACATTTAGTTGTTAACAATACAAATCAATCAAGGAAAAAAAGGATCAGGAATTTTTCTATCTAAACTAGATTTATTTTAATTTGAACATTGTACTCGCTATAATAGGTCATTACCTGCAAGCATGTACTGGTAGGCGTTATCAGAAATGGAGAAGATGTGAGGAGGAGCTTCACTCCTCTTCTTGCCTCTGTAGGCAATGACAACTTCTTGGTTGTACACAGGCAGCCACTTGTAGGGGTTGACAGTTACACAGAAAAGTCCTGAGTAGGTCTGTAGAGAAGGAAATAAATGTTTACTGAATTCAGAGCCATACAACATAAAAGTTATAGTTCATATGAGTGGAGAACTTCACATGCACAACTCACGTAGATCATCCAGGCTGCGTAACGCTCTTTGAGGTTAAACAGCACAGCAGGTTCATGCAGGAAAGTGAACATCGCCATGTCCTCGATTTTATCGAACTTTGGCGGGTTCTGAGGGTGAATGTCAGATTCCTTGACAGTCACAGTCTGTATGCAAGAGCATATTCCATTTTAGTTTATGCTGTGTTTTATAGTACTTTTTAATTATTATTTTTATTTTTAAACAAAGAACACAATGATTCTCAGTAAATGCTTACCTTTCCTTTCTCAGTCTCACAAGTAACTCTGTCTCCATCACGACTGATAATTGTTCCTTTAACATATTCTTCTTCTGTATCAGGAACAAAACATGCCTTTTTCATGTCAAAGGGTCGAGTTTGGGCCTCAAGACGCTCCATTTCTGACTTTCTCAGGTATGAGGCTGCAGCCCCAAACTCTGACATCTGAGCATCCGACATCTTTTAGCCTATTTATCAAATATGCCAAGCTTTAGTTTGTCAGAACCAAAGTCAGTCTAAGTGCATTTGTAAATATATATAAAGCACTAAACAGTAATTAGTATTATTGTTTTAACTCACATTGCTTTAGACAGCATTGCCAAAAGCATGAAGATGGTTAGTGCTTACCTCTGTTGTTCACCCTCTTACCAAAAATGGATGTTGTTGTCACTCTGGAAGCAGGCAATTTTTTTTATTTTTTTTTTTTAAATCTGAATGACAGAAGTAGGCTTGTTAGCTTTTTACCATAGCCAGTTCACGGCTTTTGAAATTAGGCACTATTCAAAACTTTTTACCACCAAAGTTTAATATGATGAAAATATGTTGCTTTACACAAATCCGACTTATGTAAAACCAAACATGCTATTTGCTTTACGTAAAACCGAATCATTCAGGATTGTCACACCTCAACAGTTATAAGATAATGAGCAATATTAATATTAAAAGCTGCTACTAAAAGGTATGTTTACCTCTGGATGGTTGAAGTTCAGAAATAAGCAATGTCCAGGTCATCATCTCCCTCTTTTATAAAGCATGCACCCTCTAAATATGGCATTTGGCATTGTTAGGTAGGAGGGCTATTTTGTTTGATTAAACTGCAGGTGGGTGGGGTACAGTGACTTTTCCACATTATGGTGGTTGTGGTGCATGGAGAGAAGGGAGAGGGTGGTCAAATTTGTGCCAACAACCAACCCACAATGGAAACCAAAGGATATTAAGATGAATACATAGAGAACGGTGTATATTTTATATATTATATTATATTTTATATTTATTTTCATTTTGTACATGAGCCCCATTTTTGTTGAAATGATTTTTTTTATTTGTTTATTTTCAGACTGTGATACCCCGGTGCTATGACACTCACGGTGCTACAATCAGCCATCGGTAAGATCTGTTTTTGTAAACTGATGTATTCAAGTTATGAGTGCAGAGCATCTTTTTACATTTTAAACTAAAGAATTACTTAACACTTAATGCAGAACACGTCAAATGATTCATGCCATGCCTTCCTATACTAATGCCTGTAGATAAGACCTTTACAATAATTCAAGTTTCTTACACATTTTATTTAAGCAAAACAGAAACAAAAATGATATTAATACAAGCAAAATCCAGCCGTTTCTCTCATATGACTACTGTAATGTATTTAGACAGTGACTCATCCCCTGATCAAATAATATGCCTTAAACAGGAAAATAAAAACACTGCTGCATTTCTCAGATGGCTTTAGATATCTGTCATAGTTAACAGCAGTTAGCAGGACTCGAGGGCCATCAACAGCTGTTGAAATGATTCCTCATCTCTTTGGCGCTTTGTTATCCCCGCTCCTTTGTCCTTGAGTATACAGATACCCTGTAACATTTCTGTCGGGTGACAGTGTTTGATTGAGTAGCGCAGGTTTCTCCACACACAGTGGCACACCCATATTAGTCAAGCTGTGGTCAGAGCCAGTGAAATCTAATGTAAAAGAAGGCAAATGTTATTAACTCCCCAATTCTTTATAATGGTTACATTTTCAGCAATATTTAATTTCCTGTAATACATGCTTACTGGCATTTATTCAAGTATTTAAGTGAGCACTAATTTAAATAAATAAATAAATCCCTTGAGTGGAGTGTTTTTGTTGCCATGCTAGCTGACACTAACTCCCCTCAAATATGGATTTATCTTGATAATATTCTTAGACCCTGACCGATGGGTAAAGCATTTCTGTACATCATGTTAGATCATGGCGTCTGCTAAATGCTGTAAATGTAAATGCTGGTGTTATTGTGATCTGCTATGTGTGTGTGTGTGTGTGTGTGTGTGTGTGTGTGTGTGTGTGTGTGTGTGTGTGTGTGTGTGTGTGTGTGTGTGTGTGTTCTATCACAGGATTTGCCCGATAAACAATATGTGGTGTCTTAAAGTACTAATTCTCTTCCCGAAGTTGCTGTGGTGATGGCATGGATTTGGATGCCCATTTTGCATTACCAGGTATTTGGTCATGTCCCTAGTGGAAATTGTTTCAAAGTCAGTTGACTAAACATTTGCCTGTTGTTCTCTTTTTTTGTTTGTTTGTTTTGTGAGCGATATGACACTTGGGAATGTGAAGAGCAAATGTCTGAACTTTGCTGGCACAAATATTATTCTAAAAAACATCTGAACAATTTATGTACACTGTATATATTTTGCATGTTATTGGGGGAATGGTTTTCTTTCTGCATGCTACTCAGAAGTATGAGGATATGTTTATTTTTAGAATGAAACAACTAATAGGGTTGAAGTGTGAAGTAAGGCTAAATGCCTTACCAAGTGAGAGCAACAGAAACCCTACATGCTTTACTAAGTGATAACAACAACAAGGCAGAGGTCAGTCCACTTAATGGTGCAAGTGTCGGTGGGGAGTATTACATCTGCTCTCCTTAATACCCTCTTTAGTTTACAGGGAACTGTTCTATACATCCTTTCCCTGTCAAAGTAATATGATATAACTTTAATGAGCCACCCCGAAGGAACTAGGAAATACCTAGCCAGAATAAGCATTCAAGTCAATTACACTGCTGACCTAATGGATTAACAAGAATGAAGGAGTGTACTGGGGCTGCAAGGGTGTGTTTTGCTTGTTACAAAAGGCAAGCATTTTATTTTTCCTTGGGAGAAGTAGCCCAAACCTGACAGGATCCCCACTTCCTCCTCACTTCAAAAGTGAAAATGGCATGTAAGGACTGTACTGTACCCCAAATACATGTTATATGAGTACTTATTTACAGAACAGGACAATTTCCTGCTAATAACTTACTGCTTGTTACATTCATCCAACGTTGCTACAAAAAACCACAAAACCCCTAACTTGTGTCAGCGGATGAGACAGCTACTTTTTTTTTTTTTTTTTCAGATGTGCAGCAAGCAAGAGTAAGAAAACAGCAAGGCAAAAGTCTGAGACCATAGTCATGCCCACCTCTTTTCTATTAGCTCACAAGGTCAAGGTTTGTTAATTCATAGGTTAAAGTTCGCCTAGATAAAATCATTGCAAAGCAGAAGAAATAACAAACCAAAAAAAGAATCTTTCACAAACCTTTTCAGTGAATTGGCTTTTCCACTGTGAATAGGATTTGCATTTGGTCTGACCACTGCTTTACCTGGAAAGATTAGTTTTCATGTGTCTCCTGATTCATATCTTACCATAGTCTTATTTTTCTAAAGCAGGTCACTTAATAGCCAGAATGTTATCTGACTGGTGTAGTCTCACAGCTGTTGATTGCCACAATTCTCCCTTTTATTGAAGGCATTTCCCCACTCTCTGAGATACTGAATCTCTCAGCCTGTCTATGTCACACCAAAATGCTTTGTTCTGTACTCTCGTTTTCAGAGCAGTCAGCCAGCCAGAGATAGACCAGGTGCGAGCCTAACATATTGTTCTCTGTCTCTACAATGGTGTTGCAAATAAATCATCTTCCATAAAGCATTGTATTGCTGATCATTACCACAAAGTCCCTGTGGAATCTCAAGAAATCTGTGATCTCCGCTGTATGGCTGTATCAAGGGGTCAAAAAAGGGTTTCTGTTCATTACATTGTATGGTGTTCTGCACAATGACAAAAACTCACTTTATTATTCAAATCAGAGGGTGATCAACCAAATATAATGTCACAGTATGTGATATGTGTGTACTGTTTGCATGCTCATGTTAATGAATGTATGACAAGTCAAACTCCTGTATACTCAGTATATTTGGTGAATAAAAATATTCTGATTTTGACATGCAGCTCTACGTGTATGTGTATTACTTGCTGTATTAGGAGGCAGCTTTTCTAAGAATTTGGCTACACAATGCTCAGTCAGAAATAGCAAGACAAACTTAGCCACAACAGAGCCGACTGGCTGACTGACCACACCACGTGAGAGACAGCACTGATGCCTGAAATTGTAATGGGATGAATCACCACCCTTGTCAAAATAGCACAATGCCATTGTTTATAAAGCCAGAAGCATTTACAGCAAGTTTTTATATTGTAGTAAAATATTAACAGTGAACAAAAGGAATAGTACAAATGAAAATCCTTGGATGGGTAAAGTGATTCCTTCAAAATGCCTTCTGCAGCTTTAAGTTTTAAATACATACGCAATACATTTATTATAGAAACTAGTGGGGCTAATAAAGAAAGCACATGCTTGATGCTTTATGGCATTTCAAAATAGATCACAAATGCCCGATAGCAATAAGGGTGTCCAGCCAAAGGTTTTGAATAATCTTACTCACTAATGCCACATAGCATATTGGAGCCCAGCAACTACTTCAGCCGATTCAGATTATTCCAGTGTCCTAAACACTAACGTTCTACAGCTCAAATGTATGTTCAGAAGGAGGTCCATCACAGGTCATATTACATTACATTCATACAAAAACAGAGCCAAATTTCATTTTTAAAATTTTATTTTTAATTAAATTAGTTTAAAGATTTATTAACATAATTACAGCACGTGTTATTACTTGTTAAATAATCTTAAGCAATCAGTCATTAAAGTCTTATTACTACTGTCAAGTAATTTGTAGCAATTATTATAATAATCATTAATTGTCTTATTACTACTACCAATAGAGAATTAAGTTAATTTTTTAAAACAAACTAACAAATTGACAGAGAGGTGATTCTAAGACAAGGCTGCACTATTCATTCCTTCAGTTTCTTTGGCCCGTGTTCCACGTTGTGCTCAGAGCATGACCAATTCTAGCGCTTGTCCTTTCCTTCTCTGCGCACTCAATAATACTGGGTTCATGATTCAGTCCTGTTCCTTCCAACCCCAAAGTGTCTATAAGAGTGCTACAGGAGCATATCTGTGTAACATAAATACTCCTTCCCTGTCAGCATGCCACAGTCCAGCATACCCAAATCAGAATAATCAGTACCATAATGCCATTATAAACTACCTGTTGATAAATAACAGAAGAACTTGCAGTGAAGTTTTTCTATTGTTCTGATGTACCAGCAGGAGCATATTTCTATTTCCTCCCTACATTTTACATTCTATTTCAGTTCAGACAGAGTATATTTAGGGTATTTACAAAATGACTGTAGTATTTCGAGCCCTTGCCTGTGTGAAGTGGGGTTGATGTAATTAGAGGCTTCGTCACTCAGTGCTATATGGGCCATACACACTTGTATTATGTCCGTGATGGCGACAGTCTGGTGTGTTACTTTTTAGGGTCACCACCTGTTGCATGGTATATGAAATTGGCACTCACTGCAGTAGCTATAGTTGAGCCCTGGGATACTACAGAGCACGGTTGGCTCTCTACACCATTGAGATTCTCACCCCTCGCACTTCAGCAGGAGCCTGGGTGGACTCGGCATGCTGTAGTTCCATTGATGCGTTAGGAATGATTACAGAATGGGAGGTTAAGAAGGCTTGTCCCTCTCGTCCTCTGCCACACAGGCATGGAGAGAGTCAGGGGAATGGCTAAGGTGTCCAGGTGCATGTGTGTCTACAAAGAAGGCTAGGTCTCTGGATTTGGTGTGGCAAGCAAAGGAACGTTGTCCCTCCTCTTCCGGCCCAGCGGCGGGCGCCTGTATTGCTCACCATCAGCCAATGTCTGCGGCAGGGGCTTCCGTTTGCTCTCTGGAAGCAGAAGAATGGACAGAACAGCCAGCAGGGCAAGAGAAGAGTAGACTACATGGTGCAGGAAGTAGCCGTAGTGGTTGCGCAGGTCCATCAGAGGAGAGCTAAGCCGACCCACGCAGCCAAGAGCCAGGATAGCACCCACCCCACTTCCT
>CM042564.1:12161241-12348741 GCA_023630585.1 Cranoglanis bouderius
CTGCGATGCATGTGTGGGTGTGTCAAATGCCATTCTAATGTGAAGGTCATGTAAGCTGTGGCCAGGGCACGTCATGACACGCTGTGAGGCATGTTTGATCTCCGCCTGGCCTCTTGTAGCTTTCTGAAAGTTCCCGGCCGCCGCTATATGATATCCCATGCCTCCGTGTGATCCGTCTCTGTCTCCTGAGTGCAGCTTTTCTGCACCTCATCGCTTCTCCCAGCTCTAGACACCGACATGTATGGCTAGGTGCTCCTGAAAGGGTTCAGTGTTTTCCCTGGAGCCGAAACTATGACTTCATACGTGTTATCATCATCACCCTGTTGGCAAGATATCACTACATTCTCAGTCTTGTTTTTGATTTGATAGTGACAGAAAATCCTTCATAGCTGATGTTATCTGTTTTTCTATGGCTTGCTATCCTCAGGGGCTAAAAGTGGACCAGACAAGTGAATAAATAATGAAACTGTGATTGATGTAAATGCACTTTTACTATGCCCTTAGCATCTTTTTGCCCATTGGCTGACGAACAACATGGTGCGCTAATGGTTGGTTAGCGCAAAAGCAAATGGAAAAGCGATTAGCTTGGCGTGGGAGAGCGATGCAGATACCCTTCTGCATTCCTGCCATCGCTCTAATCGCTGCAGTCATTTAAAAGAAGAGTCATTGCACCTGTTTAATTACTGTGATAATTGCACACCGTTTGTTTGTAGCCCAGGGGGTCCCGAGCCATGTCGCTAATGTGCCTGGCGTTTTTGACGAGTCCTTAATAACGTTAATGTATCTATGCCATTACGGGAGATGCATTTCCTCCCTCCAGGAGGGATACATGCACTGGACAATGTGTTAGATGGGGGGCTGTATGCCTGCTTACTATGCAGGGAAAACACTGAGTCGAGTAAACAATGCCAGTGTTTATTCGACTGTAATGAACTTAGCATTAGCCATCTCATTGCTCGCTGCTAATGTTGTTCCAGACAGGTCTTATGGATAGGGAACCAATAGTTGCTCCCTCAAGGCAAATTTCAATTAAAAAAAAAAAAAAAAAAGTCCTGGACACAGGCTACACTGCACATTTTTCTGCTTAGCCTGCTCTAACACACTCGTTTTACACCCATGGTGGTTTTGAGTCAGGTGTGTTGGGAGTGTGGAAAACAGTAATAGTGCAGTGTAGCACTAGTCCAGGAGCAGGAGCAGGAAATAGTCAGGGGCCTGCTTCCACACATGTGATTCCACACATACAGTATATGAGATGTGGAATGAAACTGTTCCATGGGTTTTTAATCCATCAAGTTATTCAAAACCCTCAGATTAAAAAACACTGTATCCTTGAACAGAAGACCACTAGCAAAGTCAGTTCTGCTATTTTCACTGTCATGTTTTAGTATAAGGAAATTGAGACAAAAGATTTGATGAAAAATAAACAAGCCTAAGCAACGGCATTTCTGATAAAACAAGATTACTTGGCTGTATGACTAATTGAACACGTGCTTACACACCTTGGTGTAGAAACAGTGGATTTACAGACGAGAGTCAACAGAAAGGCATGGATGATTCAAAGGGTAGTCACAAAAAGTACCGTCACAAATTCCTCTCATCACATCCCGGGTTTGTACAGCATTTCCCCAGCACTTTAGTGACAGAGAGCGCTCATATACAGTACTGTGCAAAAGTTTTAGGCACCCTATTTTTTTTAGTACAAACTTTGTTATAGATTTTTTTATGACTTGTACATTATCAAGTCAGTAAAAAAAAATAAATAAATTTTAGATTCCCAAACATTAGTTTTCTAGCACAAAATTAAATGTTACAGAAAAATGTTTGTATGTCATTAAAGAAAGCAGCATATTACATAAGAGACACTTTTCAGACAAAAAACACAATGAAGGCTGCTGGGTTTTGCTGCAAAAATAAGAAGCGAGTGCGAAAGTCAAAGTCTCCAGAAGAACTGTGTCTGGTTCTGCAAGATGCTCAATAAAACTTACCAGCTCATTTCCTTATAAAACTGCACAAACTATTACTATTTTTATTTTTATTTTTTTGTCACACCAAATATTGACTTTGTTTAATTTACTACTGTTTACTGCTCTTTACTGTATTTTTTTTTTTTGTAAATGTAGAAACATTTAATTTCATTATTTTGAAGGCATCTTTGCTCTACAGCATTTCTTTGTATGTGCCTAAAACTTTTGCACAGTACTGTAGTTATATACATACATGTATACATTACTTTCCAGTCCCAAAAATAGTTTATTCCTCTAACACCACAGCAATTAGCTAACTAATTACTTGATTATTAATAAACAACACATTCTTTTTAACTGTTTAGAGTTGTATTTAATGTTGTGGAACATCTGCTAGACAAGTTCCTGTTATCACTCACAGTTATAGACAGTTCTTCCATCAGCAGCCTCACTCTTATACTTCTTGTGAAGTTAATAACAACAAAAAAAAAAAAAACGCAGCCTGCCCTGTCATGTTACCAAGAAAACAGAATGCACAAAGTTGTCTGCCCTGAAGATGCTGACTGACAAAGTGCTGACATTGGAGACTCTGTCTGTAAATGTTAAATAAACATCCCCTTCAGAAAACATCAACAGGTCAACATTTTTTTCAACAATTTTTTAAAACAAATTTCCTTTGTTAAATAATGGTTTATTATTAACCTTACGTTACGCGGAGCGTTCACCATGAATGACTTGTTACTACAGAAACGACAGCGTATTAGAATAAGAGCATTCACATAAACCTCTAATTCAAATTTTAGCTGGAATTACTGTCACATCTTCTGACCAATCAGATTTAGAATTGAAAAGCACTGTGGTATATTTATAGCTACTATTTATATTGTAGCTAAATTTCTAACTCAATGGAGCTGAATAATGCTAACTAGCATGCAAAGGCACAGCTACTCAGGTAACTAAAGTTATCTATGTAGGTGTATGTATAGTAATTGTATGTATATTATTTTATTCAATGTTCCAAATTGTTCGGCAGTTTAGCACAAATTATAAATGTTAAGAGCCGGTAAACATCTAATACTTGTAGATGGAACCTGTCCTCTTCCAGTGCTCAGCGTCCTAGGCCAATATCAGATTTCTATCTGCAACTATTATGGACAACTCCTTTGAGAGAGAACATCGTGGGACACAATACGCACAAGGAAAACGTAACTAGTTGCACAATATTGAAACTATAATGTGCTATTAAAAGCTATTTATGCTACATATAATAGAAAATATGATGCATTTTCCAGTAAAAGACTGAATTTTAAAATCAAGCATTTTTAAGACCTTCTGAAGTGTCTGTATGGACAGTGAATAAGTCATTGTGTTATGAAAATAAACATTTTCCTACCAGACAGAACAAGAATGCCTTATTGAGAAGCTTTCCAATTTGGTGTTGTTTTGAAACCTCACAGGAGGGATGTTTTTTCATTACTTCACTTATCATATTCATGAACAAAAGACACAGGAGGAGACAACAGAGACTTAGGAACTCACCAGCACACTTGGTCCTGGCGCGCAGTGGTGGACCTGGAGCTCCAGTGCCGCCCTCGTTGGGCCTTGTTAGAAGAACACTGATCTCATACTCAGTGTCTGGGTCAAGGTGGCCGATCTTGTGGTTTGGCTTGTCCACGGGCTGGTTGTCAATCAGGCTTCCAGACATGGTGCGGTACTCCACCTCCTTCTCGATGATAGGGCCGTCACCATTGATTGAGTTAGCATTGAGCTGGATCCACAGATAGGTTGCACCCACTGCGGTCAGCTGTGGTGGTGCGATTGGGATTGGTGGTTCTGAGTGGGAAAAGGAACATCTTTTTAATGACAGCTCTTCAGCTGTGTTTTTAATTGTGCCAGTGTTCATTGTATATTAAGAACAAATAACCTCATACATGTCTTCAAAAACGTATACATTGCTATCGTGCATATATCATGTTCAGTTTAATTGTTCAAATAGTTCTTTTCATAATCATCATACAAGCAAAAATAAAGCATAATATACTGTAAATGTTATATATTCTCTGTATTTATTGGTGCAGATGGAAAACTGGTGAAGATCGATGTAATTGCAAAATGGGGTTGGGTTATAATAATTACATAATTAAGAGGTGTGATTTGATATTATTCCATATAAATGTTAGATGTGCTCCAGCACAATACATTTGTAGATTTCACATCAGTATTTTAGTGGTAGCAATGACCGGCTGACTGAAGGAACTGACCGATTTTTCCATCACTATAATGGAAAAAATTGAGTGAGGTATTAAATAGTCCTCTTTGTCATTTTTATTCATTTTAATGATTATATACAGTTCTGTGGATAAAATGCAGTAACTGACATTCTTAAACCATATCAGTATATATTCACAAAGCTGGTGATAAGTAACAGAACAGGACTTAAAATACCATTTTGGCTTAGTGTTTGCATGAAGAGGCATCCTAAAAGTTATGTTAGTAATGTTACCCAGTGGATTTTAATACCTACTGGTACACTGCTCTACCCATGTCAGTGCAGGCCATGAAAATTTGAACTGAGAGAAAATTGGAAAAATACTTACTTACGCCCAACCAAATACACAATACCATTAAACCCCTTATTTGAACGATATCAGTGTTTAATCTATGTTGGTGCACTGTGTGGGACTTCAGCCTGTATAGTGTGAGCTGTTGATAGAAGACAGTTTACACAGTGGTACTGACTTAAACCAATTAATTTTTGACCCTCGTTGGTTTAGATTATGAGCTGAAATTCATTACTTATCACCCCTATGGTCCTGTTCCATTTCACTGTTGACCCATTTTAGTGGGGTTTCATTATAACATGCACACACATGCAGACACACATAGGCACATGCTTAGTACTTCACTGAGAAGGATCTGACTATCGCAGTGCACAACATAAAAATGTATTATAATAAATAAGAACATAAAGTCAATTTGATTCTGTGTCTGGGGAGAATTTTGTAATTTTATAATGTCTCATTTGATGTCTTTGAGTGATGTTGCTTGTCTAATGGAAACCTGGTTTGTTATGGAAACCTGTTTTTTTGGACAAAGTTGCAATTTCATATTTTGTTCCATTACGCCCTTGAGCCTCCTCATCTTTCATACAGTCTCTGTTATTTTGGAAATTGCTGCCGTAGATCTGTGCTGAACTGCATGGCCATGAACTAATGAAGAGATGAAATGGCTCCTTCTCTCACTGGAGCCTGAGAGCAGTTGCAGGTTTGGGTAACACGGCAGGTCTGTGGTGCAGAGCAAACATGGGATATGATATTGATTTGGGCCACCGAGAGTGCCAATTACAGCTGCGGTAATGGGGAATCCATCTTCCTGACAGTTGTGTCCAGGTGTGACCAGAGCCATGTGGTACAGGATGGTTGTAAAAAAAAAAAAACAACAATGTTTCTCTCCATCTTCTTTTCTGATGAAATCAGGATTCCAGAAGGTACAGTGAGACAGTGTCCAGAGTGGCAGCGTACTGATGGTAACTGACTAAACAAGACCAGCTGAACACTTCACCTCATGTCTTCTGTGAAAAGTTCCACTCAAACATAGGGCAAACAACCGATGGCTGACATGCATGTATATGCATTCTGCTTCTGCATACTACAGTGGTACAGTGGGTAGCATTGCTGCCTCACAGATCCATGCTCCCTGGTTTGATCCTAAGCTCAGGTTACTGTCTATGTGAAGTTTTACCTATTGTCCATGTGGGGTTCTCTGGTTTCCTCCCACCACCAAAAAACATGCTGGTAAGTGGATTGAGTATGCTAACCTATAGCACATAGGGGCAGTCGTGGCTTGGTGGTAAAGGCTCTGGACTGCTGAGTCAAAGGTTGTGAGTTTGAATCCCAGTACCAACCAGCTGTGAGATGTTGGTCCCTGACCAAAGTCCGTTAAACCTAAATCTTTGGATAAAAGCATCTGCCAAATGAATAAATATATAAATGTAACAGAGGGTAATACAGGATATATCCCCACCACATACCCAGCATTTTTGGGATTGGCACCAGTTAGTGAAAATGAATGAATATAAATATTTAGTGCAGTTGTATGTGATTTAGGGTGTAGCCAATCAAATTAGCCTAGCTACCACTTTCAAGCCACTGTGAATCTGTTTAAAAGTCTGCTCAGCCATTTTCTTTTAAAAATACAACTAGCTACATCAGATGAGCAGAAGTTGAGAAATGCTGAGCAGATGAGCCGAAGTTGAAAAAGATGAATGAGATATTCTCTATGTGTGCGCTCTAGAGATTGCTCTTTGCTTGCTTTGCTCGCTAGGATGAACAGCCAATCATAGACCTTGCACCGCTGCCAGCTGATGGGCGTTGAAAACACAATAGATGGATGTGTCAGGGCACTGAGTATAAAATGCAAAATTGCTTAGCAGAACAAGTCTTTAGTCTTTAGTAATGCTGGTGTCATGCCGATGTGAGAGCATTACCAAACAAAACATGCCTATTTAAATCAGGTTAACACAGACTGTGCTGAGAGAAAATCTGCTTTGCCTGGGTAGGTTGGTTAAGGTAACTTTTCCTCTCTCCACCAAATCATATCAAGTTGCTTCAACTGCTGGTGAAAAAGTCTGGTCTTGCACATACAAGAGACTTGGCAAGATGCAAATTGCAAACAAGGTGCGAAATGCAAAGATGGTGTGAAGTACAAACAAGGATACTCAGACAAAAAAAAAAAAAAAAAAAAAAGCCTGAAAGCTCAGATTGTATCTTTATCAGTATCCAAACATATGACATAGCCCCCTTGTCAAAACACAAGCCTCCATGTCTGTCTCCACTGCTGTATAATATTGCATGTGGCAATTTAAATGTCTTTCTCTCTCGCTCTTGCTCTTGTAAGCCCACTCCCTGTGGCCCTGTCTGACATCTCAATTTCAGCCCCGCAGGCATGGAACAGGTGTAGACGCCCACAGTGAGGGGGTAACGTATTGTCTCCAAAAGAAACAAGCCTTCACGTCACATTCATTCAGTGCTGGGTTACGCGAGATAAAGTGACATTTCAATCTGGCCGGAAAACACATTTTAAAGCAGAGATTGTACGGAGGATTGTATGGAGACAGCAATGCATCACTGGCTCCATTCTGTCCATGTGTCATTACGTTTATTTGAGTTTTGGCAGAAAGGGGCATAGGGGTCTGATTGAGCTGACGTTCTTCTATCTGTTTTTTCTATGCTGTCATGTGAAAACATAGCCGTTGATGCATCTAACCACAAGTCAACATATTATAACTGATTCGTGGCACATCTCCATGGATATTGATCATTTCTATGATGGCTTAAAAAACCCTTTGTCAGCAAATAATCAAAGCAAGCAAGCAATCTATGATCCAGAAATAAATGGTGTGGAATCTAAATTCGGGAGAATAAAACTTCCAGTAAATAGTCAAAATGCGAGAGCACGCTTCATCCCAGACACCTACAGGAAAAAGAAAAACTCCTAAATTTACAGCTTATTATTCTGTTATTCTCATTATAGCCTATTATTCAACAAGCACTAGTTATTCAGTAACTACAGTGAAAGTAATGTAGTTAGGAGATTAGGGAATCTACGACTGGACCTGCTGACGGCTCCCAGCAGGTTAAGAGGTTAAAATTTATCGGTCACAGAGAGAACTATTACAACCATGATGTGGTGCACTGGTTTACAGGCATGACTGCTGCTGGCCATTCTGAGTGTGTGTTTTACAGCACACAGCTGCGTGCCTCCATTGCACTGCACCTGGCACACATACCCATTCACTAAATCCTATTCCACATTCGGATATATTTAGAAGCATATGACCATGCATCCTGACCCCTATACCCACATGATCTCTCTGATATATCCACTCTTTCTATGTAAAACTGCCAGGTTCACTCTCTCCCAAGGAACCTATTTCTTATTTTGAGGGTCAGTGTTTCTACTCTGTTATCTGGCTACTCTGTTATTTGGACTTGGTTTCGTCTGGTTTCACAAAGATTTCCAATGCAAGACAAGCTCTTGTAGATGTCTCGAATTTGAGGCCGCATGCTAGACGGAGAAGATAAAAGCACTCCGAACTTCTCTGGTGGTAAAGTCCTTTTCTGAGAGGCAGCATGGCGAAGTTTCAAAAGCACTTCCTACAGCACCTCAAGCACTCATCCTGTCTTTTCAAACCATGACAAACTAAGACGACTGTCGGCTGTTCTGTCTGTTAATTTCAACTTCTGCTAAAAAAAAAAAAAAAAAGTGTTTTAGTGTGCTCATCCTAGCACACTAAATGTTTGCAACAATATGGCAGAGCAAATCTTTACAATTACGAGCAGACAATTTAAACAGATTCATAGTGGTGTTAAAATGGAAGTTAAGCTAATTTATTTAGTAACATCCCAAACGGCATCCTACTGCACAAAATAGTATGACAAAACAATACACAATAAAAGATTCTGTCACTTCTAGATAGCTACCATACTATTTTGACATACTGTTTCATACAGTGTAGGGAGGTAAACAAATACGTAAACATTTACTAGAAAGCTGTCTTTAGAAGACGTACCAGAAAATGTTGTGCAAGCATGAGGTTTTTACTTTATGCTAGAGTAAGTGATTTAGATATGAAGCTTGCAGGACAAAGAAAGGCCAAACCCATTATAACATACAGCATTGATTCAACCTTAGTAACTGCCTGATCAGGTGGTTTAAATCAGGCTACTAGTTTGTTTATATTTTGGGAACTAAATTCGCTAGAATACATCATGCAAATACTGTGGAAGTGAGAAAAAAAAAAAAACAGTTCAGAATTTCTACCGCTGTTTTACCTCCAGTGTTAAGTAGAGGTCGGGTTTAGGATACACCCACTTTTTAATCCTTTTTAAATCCAAATATGGATGCAGGACAATGTGGATATTTGGAGCACTAAGCCTATACAGATACAGCTTGTATTACTCCATTAGCACAGTGAATATGATTTGGGACACACAATGCTGTGTTTTCCAGTTTTCTTGGTTGGTGCTACTTCTTTGTGCTATTCCTCTATTTTCTATTCCCTTCTGGCCACCTACCATGCGGAAAATAAAAAAATAAAAAACTAAATGAAAGAAAAACAGAGGAATACAGCACACCTGTGGCAGCTGCAGGTGTATGCTACAATGCCAAAAATGTGCGCTGGTGGCTCTTGGAGGCTTGTAATGGCCGTATGGGGTGTGAAACAAAGTATAAGAGCAGAGTGTGAATGATTTATGTTAGCCATCATGCTGCCTCAGGAGGGCAGGTCAGCTTTGTTAACCTGCAGACTTTGGGCATGCTGTTGTACATGTTGCCCTCGGCCAACTCTTCGTGGTACTGCACTAAGCACAGAATGAATTAGTGCGCCGTTCAACAGACGCTCATAATGAGATGCATCAGCCTTGCAAAGCGAACAGGTTGTGCTCAATGAGCGCATCGGATACACGGCTGGGAAATGGGGTAATGTTTAATCGGGAAACTCGGCACAGCTATGGCAACTGAAAACACTGAAATGAGATTTAGTGCTGAACACTCCAGCACACTTCAGCTCATTTACACTGACAGGTCTCATATATATCTCACATACCAATGACTGCACACACACACACACACACACACACACACACACATTCTGTATTTTGCACTGAGACACACACTCACACACATGCTGTTATGTAGAATAAAACACAACGGTGCAGATTATTCTGGGAAAATAATCAAAACCTGGTTGGTGAGACGTGGCCTGACATGAAACCCGTTTACCAGCCCGAAGTTGATTATTTTCCTATAAAAGTGTTTTATTCCTCTCATACCACAGACATTTGCCAATGATTAATTTTTTCTATCCATTTATAATTCCATTTTATGTTGTGGAAAGTTACTTCCTGTTATTATTTTACATTCTGAACAGTCATTACTTCTCTTAAAGTCTTAAATCTCTTAAAGTTAATAAGACCAAAAGGCTCTCTGACCTCCAGGTTTCCTGTAGAAACTTCTTTCATAATTGTTAAATAAACATTTTTTTTACAGAACACTTATCAATTATTGTTTTTCTTTGTTAACAATAACAATATAATGTTTGTTAGGTCACGCCACGACGCCGACTCCATTTCCCAGAATACCCAGCGGCCTACAAACATGGCCGCCAAGGACTCCACTTCCCACAACACTTACACACTGCCACGTTCACGTTCACCTTCATTTTGAACACTCACACCTGTATCCAATTCACAGCACAATCACAGCCACTGTTTATAAGGACTCTCAGCTCATTCACTCACTGCGAACTATTTGCTCAGGCACCTAGTTTTCTGTCAGTACCAAGCCTTGATTCTCTGCATTGTCTATTCTGTTCTTTTGATCTTTTGCCCTGTTCACGACCTTGGATTATTGTCTTTGCCCTTTGGATATTGTTTGTACATCGCTCGACCCTGGACTGTTTATTGATTCTGCCTTTTGCCTAACGTTTGGATTTTGACTGTCCCAATACTATTGGAGTTCCTAATAAAGTGACATTTCCCTGCACTTGCATCCCGTTCCGAGTCTGTGTTCTAACAATGTTTAACAATACATTTAATATCAGCCATACAATTCCCTTGTTTCTATATGTTACTATAGAAACAGTAGATTACTAGAACAAGCATATTAATATAAAGCTGTGATTTGAATCACAGCCGGCACTACTGTCAGAGTAGTACTCTTATTAAAAATGAATCAACACCTTCTGACCAATCAGATTTCATGAGTTCAATAGTGCTGTGATATAATGTGCTTTAATGCCATGGAACAGCTCTATACTTTTACTCTCATGAAAAAATACCAGGATCTAGGAATATACGTTAATCGGTAACACTTTACGATAACAGTACATGAATAATCATGCACTAATACCTGAATTGATACTTACTTAAATATGAAGTAATGATTAGTTAATGATTAAGGCATGTACTAATCGCCAACTAATGAAGCGCTAACCGTAACTACGACGCGAGTCTTATGAATTCATGCGTGAATAACGACCACCTTAAGTACATGTTAGTAAATGATTGTTAGTTAATGTATTAATTAACACGCAGGGGTAAACTAAATCAAACATGTTCTATAAGATAGAATATGAATTAAAATTAGTTTATTTATTTATTTTAATTTCAAATTGTAACATAAATAACATAACATAAATAAATGGCGCAAAATGAGTTGAGATGAAATTATTGGTGTTTATTATTGTGCGCTTTTCTACATTCAGTAAGGAGGATGAATGTAAATTATGAAAGTAATCCAGCGTCATCCAATGATGTTTGTGTGCACAGCTGCATATGGCAAATTATATAAACAATTTGAAATTATGCACGTTTTAATTTTAATTTTAATATTCGTTTTTATAGAGCAGGTTTGAGTTTGAGTTTAGTTTACCCCTACATGTTAATTAATACATTAACTAACAATCATGTACTAACGTACTTAAGGTGGTCGTTATTCACGCATGAATTCATAAGACTCACGTCGTAGTTAAGGTTAGCTCTTCAATAGTTCGTGATTTTTACATGCCATAACTCATGCCATTACTTCATATTTAAGTAAGTATTAATTCAGGTATTAGTGCATGATTATTCATGCACTTTTATTGTAAAGTGTTCCCCTTTAATATATCACTAGCACTGGCTAATGTAGCTAGTCAACAAAGTAACCTGTTAATTGTACACAAGTGGGATTTCAGTGTCTGTGACTTGACTGGCATTGTTATATTCTTAGAGATTTTTTACCAAACCCGTCAAAATATGCCAATTTTTTAAAATTTTGTTTATTACTAACATTCTCATTAGTTATTTAGCAGCATGGCTAGTTAACTGCTAATGACTAACTGAACCACTTCCTGAATTATTTATAGGCACTGAGAACATCTCTGTTTTAAACATAAAATGTGACATTTGTGCTGTTTTGAGTTCAGAGGTACTTTAAGGCTATGAGCTATGAAATGAAAGAGGCCAACCTATGGCAAGCACACTGGAAAAGTGCTTCGGAGAAATGAAAAATAAAGAGTTTGTCTTAGGCCACACACACTGCTGTTTAACAAAATACAGTACCACAGGGGAAGAGGGGTGTTTCCTGCTGTTTTATGATTTACAGTGTAATGATATTCTCACTCAGATGGAAAAGTATTTAAATGTAGCATTCTTTATTTCAGCCTTTGCTCTGTCAGACTATTCTATTCTACTCTGCTGTTGTATTCTATACCATTCCATTTTGCTCTGCTGTATTCTATTGTATTCTGTTCCATTCCATTCTATTCTATTCCATTCTATTCTATTCTGTTCTGTTGTTGTATTCCATTCCATTCCATTCCATTCTATTCTATTCTATTCTGCTGTTGTATTCTATTCCATTCCGTTTTGCTCTGCTGTGTTCTATTCTATTCTATTCTGCTGTTGTATTCTATTCCATTCTATTCTATTCTGCTGTTGCATTCTATTCCATTCCATTTTGCTCTGCTGTATTCTATTCTATTCTGCTTTTGTATTCTATTCCATTCCGTTTTGCTCTGCTGTATGATACTACATTTTATTCTATTTCCGGTTTTATTCTGTTGTTGTACTCTGTTTCATTATTTTGATGAAATAATTCCATCTAGTCCATTCTAACCTATTCTATACTATTTTCTATTCTATTTTATTCTGCTGTTGTATTCTATTTTATTCTATTTTTATTCACACTGTTTTTCTCTGCTCTATGCTACTCTGATCTATTCAATTCTGCCGTTATATTCTATTTTATTCTATTTCACTCTGTTTGCTCTGCTCTACACTAAACTATTCAATTCTATTTTCTATTCGATTCTGCTATTGCATTCTATTTTATTCTACTTTAACAGTATTTTGTTCTATTTTATTCTACTCTGCCATTTTATTCTATTTTTATTCTATTTCACTGTTTGAGCACTGCTCAATGCTATTCTGTGCTACTCTATTCTGTTGTTGTATTCCACTCTATTCTATTTATTCTATTTGATTCTATTCTATTCTATTCTATTCTATTCTAACTACTCTCAAGGGCTGAGCAGTTTCTGCAGGGAAAGAAAGAAAGTTAAATGAGCTTACTGATGCTTGTTTTTCTTTCAAAAGAAGAAACTTTCTTTTCTTTCTTTTCAGAGAACTTCAGCTTGGTGATTAATTGAAATCCCAGTTGTAAGATTTGTGATATGATGTTTCATACTTACGCTTCACTATGAGCTCAGCGTAGCTGGACACGCCCACTCCCTTGTCTGATTGGACGATGCAGCGGTAACGGCCTGAATCCCCCTTGGTGGTGTTCACCACGTCAAACGCTGCCATGTAGCGCCTGGTGTTCACTGGCTTCGTGTCCTTCATCGGAGCTTCTCGGCCTCCGATACCCTGAGAAGAATAACAGGAATTTCAAATATTCCTGTAAGAATACAGTAAACAAACACATTCCTGTCTGTTAGAAAGTATTCCTGTGACCCGTGATGTGGGACGGCGTGTAAATTAGCCAAACTGCAAAACATGAACAGTTAGAGGGGCTCAGCATCCCTGAGGGATAATTTAGAGAATAGTTTGAGGCATGCTTCTGATGTCTGATCACGAGGTCTGGACATTCCTCAGGAGTGTTTATCAGTGAATGAAGCAAAAAGCAGGCAGGCAGCTGCAGATCTCCTGGGTAAGAAGTACACACAGCCTTGGACTGCTCACAGAAGAGGAACTTCATGGTGTATAAAACTTTAGAGAGAAAAGCAGTTCCAGACAAACAGACTCAATGGACTTGATACATCCTCGCAAACTCTAATCTAAACTGAGTTTCAATATCAGACTGTTCAGAAAAAAAAAAACAAGAGCTTTGTACGTGTGTGTGTGTGTGTGTGTGTGTGTGTGTGTGTGTGTGTGTGTGTGTGTGTGTGCCTGTTCATTTCTGTACTTCTACTCTGTTTATATAGTGGAATGGTGGATTCTTAGAGAGAAAGACAGAGAGAGCTGTTTATTCTTCTCTGGGCACGCACTCACTTGCCACTGATTTCCTACAGCTGTCACACACACACACACACACACACACACACGCACACACACGCACTCACACGCACTTCAACGTCCACAAACACAAAAACGTGCATGCACATCCGCATGCTGTGGGCAGATGGGGACATTTATTCCTCAGAAATATTTCTTCATTAATGTCACGAGACGCATCTCTCTAATTGACTGTGTTTCATCTTTGCTGTTACAAAAAGCAGAGTACAACATTAATAACCAGGAAATGTGGACAATAAAATAAAGCACGAAACCATTAGAAAGCATGAAGCAGAAGTACAGCGTTACCTGTAACCACAGTTTGTAGTTCACGTGGTCCTTGGGCTGGCCATTGATGGTGCAGTGGAAAGTAGCTGTTTGCCTGGCATTAACCTCTACACCTTTAATATGCAGGAAGTGTGGCGTGCTCACTGTAACACAAACACACACAAACATTAGTGTGTCCACGTATATTTACACACATTTTTATCATGTCTAAATTTTGCACTTTATGATCTGTAGGATTGTCTTATGTGATATAGAGAGCAGTTGATAAGCAATAGTTTGTGTTGTTTCCATTTCGTCTTCTTGCTCCAGCCCCAAATAGATATGATGTAAAGATGCAGAATGACAACTCAAATTCACGAGTATTAATATTTATATTGGGTTAATCATATAGGAATCATAGCTCTTTATATAATCCTCAGTTTCCGTGGATTATAAGTTATTATATGAAAGAAATACATCAGCATTTCTCTATCCACCACATCTATACCATGGACAAGAATTTCAACACGTTGCCATTTACCGAGAAGAGAAAATCATTTCATTCATAAATTCATTTATTATGGTCTAAAAGACTAAGGGCAGCTGTTGAATATCCTTAATAAATAAAAGTGTTGTCTGTGTGCTTTTCTTACTATATTACCCCCCCAACAGAGTTTTTAGACTGATGGTATTCTTAGTCCATGGCCTAGTGAACCAGTATCAGGATGTATTTATTGATAGTCTCTATCAGAGTTTCAAGCACTTCTGTAAGTCACTCTGGATAAGGGCGTCTGCCAAATGCCATAAATGTAAATGTAACGCCCAGTGACAAACTTTTCCCCTCTGAAAAAAATGTGAAACTATGTGTAGTTAGATTTATGTATATAGTTATGTATATTTATACAGAGCTTAATTTTCAAATCCATTTGACTAGAGAAATCATACCAACAAATCTTAGACTTTTATTATCAATAAGTAAATATGTGAAATGTTGAAATTATTGTCCACTGTTATCTCTCATACCTTACAGAACTTACACTAAAATTTTATATACCCAATATATACCCCAAGGCAAATCTGTAGGGATTCAAAAGCAAAATTGACTGTTTTTGTCTTCCAGGTCAGCTGTGTCACAGTTTTCAATTAGGATATTATGCAGAGTGGCTGGTATTTATTCCAGCCAGCGAGTACAGCCTGTCAGCTTCAGCTCAGGTTCAAGGCAACTGAGGAAGGTGTTACAGACACAGCATTAAAACACACTGGGAAACATGGACAAGTAGACTTCAGATGATGGCTAAAACAATTTTTTCCACCCGTCAAACACGAATCTGGGTTGATGTGAATACGTAACTGAAAGTAATATAAAAAGATCACAGGTGAGGATGAAAGTCCATGTTAACTGAATTATGGATATATATATATATATATATATATATATATATATATATATATATATATATATATATATATATATATATATATATATATATACTGTATTTTTTTAATTAGCTCCCCCATCTCCAGATGAGGCAAACCATGATGACTTTGATTGCAACACTAGAGAATTGCACATAGCACACAGTGCGCAATTAAAGCAGACCACAGATTAAAGCAGACCATGTGACCCATACTAGTGGACGGCAGTTACATTTACTTTCAGCGTAGTGTTCAAAACCTGCTACATTCGTGTTAGGGAAAAATTTGGGTCATGAAAACGAGCTGTTATAAAGAAGTGGCGTTTAGAAAAATTATACAAGGTTTTACTAATTTTGATGAAACTATAAAAGAAATAGTTCATAACAATTTCATAACCATTTAAAAATGAAAACAGCACATCGGTTCCTTATTTCACTTTTTTTAACTTAACAAAGTTAAACAAAGAGACACTGATTATTTAAGTTAAACTGAAGCTTTTGTTACACTTTGCCACTGCCTGAACTTTAGCCAAACTTGTCAGTGATTAGCAGTAGAAGTTGGGTTATGTGTGATGTTTCTAACATGGGAGGTAGCTGAGCATCTGGTTACAATTTATTTCAGTAATGTCTGACTGCATATGGCAGGATTCATATCATGTACCTCATGTTGTCAGCTACGTGGTAATATATTATCATGTTAGCACTTCATTAGCATTGTGGAATAGGACCCCACAAAACTGTTTCTAGGAACATGTGAGGAGAAGAAAGAGTATATAGAGATTATTATCCAAATGAAAAACAAAAGTGAAAGAAAGGTGTGGCACTGGATGAATTCAATTGAATTCAATGGCACTGAATGAAAATTATCCAGTTTATATGCATGGCATGTATGGTGAGCTGTACACATTAACAAACAAAGTCAGAACAGAAAATCAGTTATTCAGAAATGAAATCACTTTCACTAGGCTAACTGTGCTGCAGTTGTTGATTTGCTGTTGCATGTTTAGTTTGTTAATGTGTTTTGAATGTACCGGTCACTTATTGTTTGGTAAAACACATGTTCACTAATATACAGTACTGTGCAAATGTTTTAGGTACATGCAAAGAAATGCTGTAGAGCAAAGATGCCTTCAAAATAATGAAATTAAATGTTTCTGCATTAAAAAAAAACAAAAAAACATAAAGAGCAGTAAACAGTAGTAAATGAAACAAAGTCAATATTTGGTGTGACAAAAAAATAAAAATCGTAGTCTCTGGTACAATTAGTGCAGTTTTATAAGAAAATGAGCTGGTAAATTTTATTGAGCATCTTGCAGAACCAGCCACAGTTCTTCTGGAGACTTTGACTTTCGCACTCGCTTCTTATTTTTGCAGCAAAACCCAGCAGCCTTCATTGTGTTTTTTGTCTGAAAAGTGTCTCTTACATAATATGATGCTTTCTTTAATGACATACAAACATTTTTCTGTAACATTTAATTTTGTGCTAGAAAACTAATGTTTGGGAATCTAAAATGTTTTTTGTACTGACTTGATAATGCACAAGTCATAAAATAAATATATATATAACAAGGCTTGTACTAAAAAAAAATAGGGTGCCTAAAACTTTTGCACAGTACTGTATATATATGAAATCATCGTAATACATTGTTCATGTTATGTCTAGAATTACGTAGATTATACCAAAATAAAGATGAAAGATGAATATTTAGAATTCATTTTTGTGTTACACAGTGGCGATTAAATATTAAAACAGATACTTTAAGTGGACACTTTATACTTTAGTATATAAGTGAGAGGCTGTCAGAAAGGAAAATGCAATGAGCTGGAGATATAATTAAAAAATGCAGTGAGAGAAGTAAGTAATGCAGGAAATATCAGGAGGCAGAGATCTGATAGGAAGCTGAAGGAATTATGGAATGACTGATGGAATAAGCGAGGGACCGGCACAGCATGAGAGAGCAGAAGATGAAGGGGTGAAAAGTCAAATGCTGTGAGAGAGAAGTGGATTAGCAGGTGGAAGACAGAAGGTGAAAACTGAGACGGAGTGAAGAGCGGTTGAAAAGAGACACCTCGAACAGCTTTATAGGTATCACTCTTCTTGTTTTCAAGCCTGAGCTGTGAGTAAAGCTTCAAGGTGAAATAATACGGTGAGGAACTTCTTACATATGACCACTAATAACGCACTCATGTAGCCTATCACAAATATTTCATTATTTACTAAAAGATTAAACAGCTTCTGCGAGAAAGGAATTGCATTATCTCATCTCGACAGATATCATAACAGATATCAGGCCATGCTACCAGAGTTAATACTGAATGACAAGCCAAATGATATGGAAATTATAAAGTTAATGCGTCTGTCCTCTCTCATTTCCGCAGCTCTGATATATGAAAATATGATTTTATGAAAGTTTAGAACCAGATAAAATAAATCGCAACATGAATTTGGTGTTCTGTGTCTTTAGTCAGTAAAAGTATATAATTAGTCTACAACTGATTCTAGCAATCTATTTTCATATTAATAATAAATTAGTATCAGGCCACAGGACGGTGTGTAAAAGCACATCAGCAAATCCGTGATACCACTTTTTGTCATTATTTCCTCTGCACAATGACTGTTCTCGTAACTAAGTACCCATGAATCTCCTATGAACCATGCGTACTGAACCGGGGAATGTGGGCGGAGCTGTAAACAGTGCAGAACACTGATGACTCAAACAAAGCTGTCATTCAAACCGAAATTTTGAGAAAAAACCCACTTAGGACTAGTGCAGTGATTTTTTTGGTGCATTAAAAGGAAGGCAACATCACAATTTGTCACAATACCATTTTTGTTTCAGTTTTGTTTGTACTGATTTACCAGCAGTAACATTTTCGTGTCTTTGATATTTGAACAGATCTTGTGCTATCCATTATCCACATAAAATCCACTACCGTCAAGTTTGGCTGAATATCAACTGGCTTAGTATTCGCAACATATGCTAACTACATAAGATATAACATAACAGCAGTGTAGAATGTGTGTAGTGCGTTTGAGATTCAGCCACAGAAAGACAGTCTTTTACTCAAACTTTTCTAAATTTTTGAAAAGTATTGGCACAGTTGCTGTTTAGATCTCTGGCCACCATTGAAACAAACCTTTTGTGCTATTTTACTAATCCAGTGGTGCTGGATTCAGATTAGTAAATGTGCCAAGCCTCATCAGACAGCCATGTGAAAAAGCACCATATGACACCCAACTAGTTCAGTCCTAACTTTGACTAATGCGACGGTGTATACAAAAAAGCTGTAAAATCTTTATTTTGGAGTCTGTGTTTGAAATGGCATATTTAAGAATAGTCTCACGGTACATTCTCATAATATTCACGCTTTGGCCCATGGTATATAGTGGGAACAAAATACATGTGCTTCATGGTGCATAAGAAAGAAAGAGTGACAGAGAGAAAACTTACTGCACTGATGTCCCTGGAGTGAAATGTCCTTAATAGCCAGCAACCCCGGCTGTCCTGAGGTCACAACTTCAAAGATGAGCTAGAGAGAGAGAGAGAGAGAGAGAGAGCGAGAGAGAGCGAGAGAGAGAGATTTTAAATGACTAATATTAAATCAAAACAATTCTCAATACTGTGCATGAAGAACTCAGGTTAATGTTATGTAAATTATTCAGATGTTGATGGGTTTTACTAGAGGTGTGCCTCTCATGGGACCCAAAAAAAAGGTTTTTTTTTTTTTTTTCATTGTTGTGTGTGGGAGCAGGCGGTCACATATGAAACGCATGACAATGAAACATGATAACATTAACATGATATCATGTAGGTTACTGGATTTATCCATTCATTATTAGTAACTGCTTTATCCTGTTCAACATCATAGATTCTGGCAAACAAGTTTGTCAGAAACTAAGTTTGTCAGAAAATATCTCAGGCAAGTGCAAACAATAATAATTGAAGGATTGGTCAAACTGTGGGAGTGGGTGGGAAATTCACCTCCACACACACCTCTAGCTTACCACACATACCTCAGTGTGTTTCCTCTCTGTTATAATAAACAATTGAACAGTAGAAAATGTATAAAAACAGTGAACAGCTGGTTAGTTTTAAGAGGCCCAGGCGGTTTGTGTGCTCCTATATTTTCAGAGGAGGGCTGAATGTGTGAGGGAGTCCGTCCTTTCCATACATTCATCAAAAACAACAGGCGTCTCGCTATTGTGAGAAAACTGATTTCCAATAGGCCTCAGTGGAGCACAGAGTCAGGTTTCCATGACCTCTTTACATTGCTGATTTGGGTTACTAATAGCAGCCACTGTGCGTGTTCTCTCAATTGATCTTTTTTTATAGACAACACTGTGTAGTGTCATTCTCTCACTCTGACCACCAAACCACACAACAGATGGCGAGAAAGAGCGACAGAGGAAAAGGGAAAAAAGGAGGGAGAGAGCAATGTGTCTCACTAACCCTATCACTCAGGAAGCAACTGGTTAAAACACACATGCTGCTTTTTCCTGTGCGCTCAGATTTCTGGAGGCCTGCTAGGGACTCGGTTTACATCAGACTTGACACGTGCAAACAGCACACACTTATCCAATCATTTCCACTGAATGTCTCTCTGATTTTTTTTTCTTCTTCCATCCCTCTACTAACTCAATAACTCTTGAAAGTGACATACCAACTTGCGACGGGACAGAAAACCAAAGGTCAAGTTGGTTCGATGGTTTTTAAGGTTGACTGTCAAGATATGATCATAGTGTGATAAAAAAAAAAAATACTAATACTGAAAAAAACTAATGGAAAACATGTGCTAGAGTGAGAGTGCAAACACGATGTAGGGAAAAAATACAATATTGCAGGTCTAAAGATCTACACGGAGAATGAAAACCCAAACTTTAAATACAGATTAAAAAAAAAAAAAACTATTTACACACATCTTTACGTCTATGTAATACTAATAATAGTATTCACATGCCTTAAATATATATATATATTTTGTATAGAGCTTTTATTGTCAGCTTTACAAAAATCGAGATGTAGATTTGGATCTCAGTGACAGCGACAATGTCAAAGAAAAACTCCATGAGACGACGTGAGATAGAAGCCTTGAGAGGAACCAGACTCAAAAAAGAATACATCCTCTTCATCATAAGATAAAGAACATGCCAAAAGTATATCAGTTGTGCACTGATATACTTCTTTTAAAACCATTTAGTCTGCCCTTGAGTTAATACAAAAAGGCAGCTTTATTAATATAGAAAAGCAGGAAACTGGTCAGCTTGTCTAAAACCTATCATTCCATTTTATAATCCTCTATTTCTACTATTAAAAGGGATTCATGGATCAATAATAACAGCAGGTGACAGCTTTTCCTCAAACTCATTTACGTTGCCAAGTAGGACTCGAGTGTGTCACTCCAATGTACGCTGAACAAAGATCATCCAATCAAGTCATTAGTGAGAGATAACACTGAGAGGCCATTCAAACGTGATGCTTTTTAGGTAATTCACATGGGTTTAAATTGATTTCCATTCTGCTTTATTCTGAGGAACAATTGTAAGTGGCCTGGCCACTAATTAGAGCTTTATGAGGGGCTAATTTAAAAGAAAATGAAAAGCCAGTCTTGGGCATGTTAAATGTCATGGCGAGCTGGAGGGAGATTAAATCTGTGGCGTTGATGTGTGTCACCACACTGCACACTAAAAACGTTCTGGTCCCCAGAGGTCTCTTAAATATGGCCAGTGCGCCACGGGTTTTCTGTTGTTGGACTGTTTTCGTTAGCTGAATTTATAATTGCTCAATTACTGAATCCATTATGGCTTCTTACGAATCTACATTATATATATAAGCAATCACTGTGAGACAAAGGCATATACAGTTGTTTGTTTTTCCCCCTCAGTAGTTATTGCATACTATACATAATGGAACAGTTTGCCTGAAATGTATAAGGGACTGTGATGGGTCTGAACACTACAGTGGACAATTTAGACAACTGTATAATGTATCAATTAGTCTATCACTAAATTTCATAAATGCCTCACTGAAACTAAACATTAGATTTCAGCTCCTTTCGTCATCTTGATAGATGTGTATATATAATTGTTCTTTGAGCTACAAGCTCTCCCCTCTCATTCGGAACTGATCATGCACCAGTGGTCTTTTCCTCACACCTGTAATTGTGATCCAGATGCTATAAACAGAAGCACAACAACACACTTCGGAACCAAACACCACAAAATGTCAGTGAAGATCAGAGAGCACCAGGCCATGGACATTAGCATATTCAAACTGCATGCTGTTATTTATTAAAAGTTTTGAAAAGCGACCAAACTGGCGGAGTAATTAGAGCTAGTAATGTTCTCTCATTGTACAGCAGAAGAAAAGTGCAAAGGGAGATGAGAAAGGATAAAAACGCAAACCCCATAATTACGAAATAAGCGACAAAGTAAGTTCTCAGTACCAGGTGGTTTCATTTTGACAAACACTTAAGATACTGTGCAATTATGCAAACCCATAATTACCTCTCCATCGCTAATTAGCTACAATAACATAGATTGCAGATTCTATTGTTAATCACTGTAATATTAAGAAGTCGCAATTGCATTCTTCACCAATAACACCTTGCTGCAGCATAGAGAAAGAGAGCTGAGAAGATGGAGATGTGTCTCCTGCTACCCACAAATACCAAGCAGGTGGTGGTTATTTCTCTGGAGACCTCGCGTCTCGTTATAATTCCTTCTTTTCTGGAGAGTTGCAGCCATATGATAATATATTACTTTATTTCCTCATTTGTAAGTCGCTTTGGATAAAAGCGTCTGCCAAATGAATAAAATGTTAAATGCACTATTACATCATAAACATGTCTACGTGCTGCTTCTCTGTTGCTGGGAATTCGCTTGACTCTAGATCAGGGGTCGTCAACTGTTTATGACCCATTTACATTTATAAAAATTATTTAACTGGAAGCTTGTCAGACCAGAGACCAGCTATAAGGCTAGAGAATTCCCATAGGTTTTTCATTTCATTTACCGAACAGAGAAGACAGAGAAGTAAGGTTTATTTTCCTTGCATAAAATTGTAAATAGATATATTTCATCTGTTCATTTACATTTACATTTATGGCATTTGGCACACGCCCTCATGCGAGCACTTACAGAAGTGCTTTGAGTCTCTATCATCAAATACATCCCAATATTGGTTCTCTAGGTCACGGACTAAGAATACCATCAGTCTAAAAACTCTGTTGGAAGGTAAAATGGTAAGACAAACACACAGACAATTTTTTATTTTTTTTTTAAATGAAAAGTGCTAATTTAAGTACTTTATGTAAGTACTGTACTTAAGTACTGTTCATAGTTCATGGCACTAGTCAAAAGTGGTAACGTGAAGCACCAGTGCAAAACCAAAACATAACCCCTTCAAACTGAAATAGACATGAACTAATAATCAGTGGTTAAGCATTAAAATGTAACCGTCATAGCCATTCAGACATGTTAGTTGGTTAGCCATACCTTTTTTAGAAAAACTTCACCAACTGTTGTTGAATAACCCTGCTCCAGCTATTGAATAGCCATTTGCATGAATGTTTCAGGTTTTTCTATACAAAGCTAAATTCAACCCCTACAAACATTTTTGCTAGCAGAATAAAATCAACAGATGAACACATAGATTAGCATTAACACATCGTAGTTTCGATCTTGAACTCTGCAACTTTATATGGTTGAATGAAGGAAAAATATTGATAGAGGCTACTAGACGTGGGCGAGTAACCTTAATTACCCCCAGTTACTGTGGATTATATTGATGAAAATTGGAAACTGCACAAACGCACATGCTCTAACTGTAATGAAATCAGAAGTAACAGTATGTTAAAGCATGTGACAAGCATTCCATGGCTATTTCATGGAACTACATATCCAACTGTGCATCACAGAGTCCCTCCTTATTCCTTCCAGTCAAATTCTCAGAAATTTTGAATGATCTCCCTTCTGACCACCTGGTGAATCAGTTTTGTAAAAGAACCATTGAAGTCTATGTAATAAGTGCCAAAGAAGTAAGTCCTCTGCAGTCATTCCAATTCTTAACCTTAAGTTATATCCTGACAAAATAGTGAGTAACACTTCCGTTCTCTGACTAAACCTTGATGCCTCTTTTCCCCATTTGTGCTGAAATGTTCATCTCCAGTTGAGTCAATGAAAGATCTATTCCGTCACAAAAAGCTCTCCTATGGTGCCACTTCTTTACACAATGACTTTTCAGCCATTAAAGGTGCATGCTGGGTCCTTACTGAACGACGGAGGTGCAGAGACTGGTTCTTATTCTGCCTCTATTCAACCAAACCCGGAGGAGCAGTCTAGAATCAGCTGCAGGAGTGCCAGGAGTCCATTTTGCAAGAAGTAATTGGGATTTTCTCTTGCAATTAAAGTGGATTCCCTACGAGGATCAACAGGCAGTGCTACACCAGCATGGCAGGTGTCAAATCAGCCTACCTGGGCAGCTTAGTGGTTACATGTCAACTGTGAATGAGCTCTTTATGTGAACTGAATTAATTAAGATTCTCTGCAGGGTATGATGCCAAAAGAAGCTTGTTCTGCTATTGTGAAGATGGAACACCATGAAGCTGAATCTTTCACATAATGAATTTCACAAACATTATGATGACAATAGCCCCATGTTTTTTCCCTTTAAGGTCAATGATGATACCAAGCCCAAAATTAGGAACCATTCTGCAGCCATTTCCCAAGATTTTGACAATTGTATGCTTTGTGGTACCCACAAATTTTCATCTCATTTGTTCATATTTTTAGTAGTTACCCTTTAAAATGTAATGAGCGTAACCAATTTAAAGCCTTATTCCTAACAGGCATCAGCTATCATAAAGACTTGATTCTGTCAATTCTAACACCTGTGTCAAGTTTCATAGCTCATTATTGTATGTTGGGACAATGCATTTTTGTAGCTCAGTGTTATGGTGATGAGTTATGTGTATTTCTCTGGCATTCTGGTAATTGCTTTGATCTCCGCGTCCCAAAAGCAGTTTATGCCCAAGTCCCATAATCTGATAATCTTATCTGGATACTGTAGACTTATACTTAAGAACTGTGGTAATCATAAAGTGCTCGTTCCAGGACTCTTACTCACAATATACTCACACTAAACATCTATTCAACGCCCTTAGTACTGTTTACCTTTACTTTTCTCCAGCTATATACAGTAATCATTTATAATCCCACTATCCAGTGTGACCCAGAAGAGGATGGGTTCCCTTTTGAGTCACAACATTTTTGACTTGTGTTGTCTCAGAGAGGTTTTCATTGCCAATGTTGCTTCTGGTTTGCTCATTAGGGATTTCTAACTATATGTAGATTTCTGTTCGGCTGCTTTATGGCAATATCTATTGTTAAAAGTGCTAAAAATACAACTGCCCTGAAATGGATATCATGACACTGTATTGAGAGATTTAAGTACATTTTCTCTGACCTTAAATCAGAGTTTGGTTTTAATGTTTGGCATGTTAAATCATTGGCATTATGTGACTGATAAAGCGAAGCACACGGTGCAACAACGCTAATCGTCATGTCATTTTAACTTAAAATAAGTCTCCCAGAAAGTGTTATAAGAACCATACTGTATATCAATAAAAATCAGGCATAGCTGTTGACATTGAAATTGGCATAGCAGTCTTTTTATAACAGATGACACCTTTTGGAATTAGCTTTTATTAATATTTATATAGGTTTATGTCAGTTGTCATGTAGGGCTTATGCATGTGTCATAGCCCTATGAACAAAGCCCTATGAATAAAATATTACTGATAATTACACCTCTTGCTGAACTATACAGATTAATAACGGTATACTGATGAGATATACTAGAGCTAGAAAAGTTCTCACCTGGTAAAAGTTTGGCCAGAAGGTGCTGACTGCCAGTTCAACTTGCCTCCATGTATGAAAGGCAGGTCCAGATGAGTTCCACACAGGGAAGCCCACTGGACTGTTGTTCTCTTTGACATAGATGTAGAGCTGGCCAGGACTCGAGCCCTCACCACTGGCTCCATAATACTGGAAAATAAGGCAGTGTGTATCGTTCTCCTTCAGCTGAGGGACAACTAGTTGAGCTCTCTGTCCAGGGAACCTTCCAGAAGTGTTGACCATCATAAAGGCTGAGCCTGCACAGAGGAAAGGCCATATCTGAGTACATTTAAAGTTATGTATGTGGCATTTAATAGACTCCTGTCACATGAGAAGACAACAAGCAGAAAAAATATGCCACAGTAATTAGTTTGTACTATATTGCCAGAGTTAGTCTGTGTGTGTGTGTGTGTGTGTGTGTGTGTGTGTGTGTGTGTGTGTGTGTGTGTGTGTGTGTGTGTGTGTGTGTGTGTATGTGTATATATATATATATATATAGTACTGTGCAAAAGTTTTAGGCAAGTGTAAAAAAATGCTGTAAAGTAGGAATGCTTAAAAAAAAAAACATGTTAATACTAGAGGTTGGAGAATATATGGCAAGGGATCTGAGACCATTCCTCCATACAGAATCTCTCCAGATTCTTCAAATTTCGAGGGGACTGGGATGGCCATGGCAGGACCTTGATTTTGTGGTCAGTAAACCATTTTTGTGTTGATTGTGATGTATGTTTTGGATCATTGTCCTGCTGGAAGATCCAACCACGGCCCATTTTAAGCTTTCTGGAAGAGACAGTCAGGTTTTCATTTAATATCTGTTGACATTTGATAAAGTCCATGATGCCATGTATCCTAACAAAATGTCCAGGTCCTCTGGCAGAAAAACAGCCCCAAAACATTAAAGAGCCACCACCGTATTTAACCGTGGGCATGAGGTACTTTTCCATATGGCTACCTCTCTGTGTGTACCAAAACCACCTCTGGTGTTTATTGCCAAAAAGCTCTATTTTGGTTTCATCTGACCATAGAACCCGATCCCATTTGAAGTTCCAGTAGTGTAACTTACTAATGACACACACGCAATGAGAAATGTTGATCAATACTGTTAGCAGACTTGTGCACACACATTAACCTATGCAGCTGTTTGTCCCGGAAAGACAACACTCACTGGACACATTGTTCTCTGCACCCCAGGGTGGACACACCAAGGTCACCAGAAACACACACTTCTTCCTCTGTCCCAGCAAACACAGAAACACACTTCAGTACAAAATGGGCATAAAGCTATGCAATCACTCAACAAAGTTAAGTCTCAATGTATTTTTCCACATTCACTCATTAACTGCAGTGAGAAATTCAAGGTATGACCAGTGAGCTGAAACTGAACTGAAATGTGCCAGTCAGTGATCTAAACCATATGCTCTAAAAAGCTCGAATGTGTGAACAGTTTGCTCGGCTAACACCATGGCAGAAGGAAGGGTTCAAAACACACAGAGGAAGTGTGCCTTCGGAATGGTTAATGAATAACCTCTGCATAACATTAATAGCAGCTTTTTTCAAATCCTGGAAACCCGGTTATTGACTCTGGAGGCTGGTGTGTTGACACAGCTCTGAGAGAGATAGATAGAGAGAGAGAGAGAGAGAGAGAGAGAGAGAGAGAGAGAGCGAGAGAGAGAGAGAGATGGACAGACTCACCAGGAGTCATTTTCACACATTTTAAGTGCATGAAATGAGCTTGGCATGTTTGTTATGGTATGTCAAGTGACAAGATTAGGGGGAGTTGCTCTGGCTTGTGTCCCCCTTCACTCTTTACACAGGAATGTAGATTAACCCTTTAAATGGCTTAATTATTATTCATATTTGTTACTGTGCATCAGAACTGTGGAACTCAACGCCGCTTTGCATTAAAGCAGTAAAGCTTCTGTACACTCTTTTTAAAGGCATTAGAAAACATATCTTTTTAATTTGCCATTTAATTGTATTATAGAGTTATTTAAAACAATAATTTATTTTAAAACTCTAATTTTTTACTTTATTTATCCATTCATCCCTCCATTTCCCATACCGCTTATCCTACACAGGATTGCGAGGAGCCTGGAGCCTGTCACAGGGCACAATCGCACACATTACAGACAATTTGGAAATGCCAACTAGCCTACAACGCATGTCTTTAGACTGGGGAACCCAGAGGAAACCCCCGAAGCATGGGGAGAACATGCAAACTCCACACACATAGGGCAAAGGTGGGATTCGAACCCCCATCCCTGGAGGTGCGAGGCAAACTGACTAACCACTTAGCCACGTGCCCCCTCATTTTATTTCTTTTCTTCAAAAAAAAAATGTATTCTACATCTGTGTACTTTTTCTCTCCTTATTACACTTTATCTTTTATTTTATCCTGCCAATTAACTACTATGAATTATTCACTATCTACAGTAAACCCAATTGGAACGGTATGTAGTTACAAGAGTGAGGAATTTACATTTAAGAGGTTAGGAGAGATAAATTCTCTACAATGGTCCTTAATGCTGAGCTTAATGTAGGAATTTCACTAAACCAACAATTCCTCTTGACAGTGTTTCTTAACCGCATAAAAAGGTACGCAGTCTCCATAGCCTGCAGGCATAATCATACTACTGAAGTGTCAGAGTCACACAAACACCGAGCATATTCATGGCACAGCCTTCAGGCAAGGGTTAAGTCAGAGCACATAACACACATATCATACATCTATCACATGTAGATCTGAAACACTCCAAATCTCTGTGTACACAGATGACAGATACAGACAGCCCTACAGTGATGTTATGTTATGTTGAGCCTCAGCCTGCTGGAAGCATGCATGTCCCTGTCAGTGTTCAATTTGTTTTCTGTTCATTTCACTGCATATCGGATATAAAGGCATCAGTCTAAGTAGCTGAAGCCTGCACTGTTTGCGTTTATTTCAGTCTTAAAAATTCCTAACAATTCATATTTATATTAAACATTAGAAAGGATAAGGTTGGGTGTCATTATTAGGTTGTTATTATTATTATGGTCATTCGTTCATTTTCGGTAACCACTGTTTAGCTAAAATCCTATTTTCTGTAGCTTATTTCAAGAGTGAATACCAATGCCAGATTTGAATGCATATCATCTGATTCCCAGCTAACAGCGTGTGTAAAGACTGATAAACTGTTCGTGAAGTACAACGTCTGTACTCCATATGCCACAAGTCATCACACAATGAACTCATTACTGAACTGCTGAGACGGCGCTATACTGCAGCCATCACCTCTTAGTAAGTAACCCAAGACACTGTGTGTGTGTGTGTGTGTGTGTGTGTGTGAGAGAGAGAGAGAGAGAGAGAGAGAGAGAGAGCGAGAGCGACTACAGTAATTCCACATGACTACATTAAAGCCATAGCCCTAATGTTGCCTGGATTATTTGTTTGCTCATGATTGCAACTTTGTGAATGAAATATACCAATGTGCCCCAACATCTTTTAACAGCTTGAATCCACATAGACTTGTCCAAATCTGGGCCCCAATCCCATCTCACTTTGGCAGCCTTGTTGCTGTCTCAAGACAGATGTTCCAAGTTCCTTGTCTAGCTCTGGACTTGTTGTTTGCCTTGTTACAGTGCCCCTGTTTAGAGCACATGTGAACACTGTTCTGGTAAGCATTAAATTGTTTTTTTGTTTGTTTTTTTCATATAGCAAATACTCGTTTGTCTGTACTAAGCACTTCTGGAAATCAGACGTATAGAGTGTAGGTCAGCCAGAATCCAGTTCACCAGAAAGACAGAAAGGGAAACGGAGTATTGTTTAGTTTCAGGCCTTCACCTGCCTCAGCTGCATTGCCGTCCTGCAGTGTGTACCATGGAAACAAGAAGTGTGCAGCAGGTACGCAGCAAGCAGGTTAGTCTGTATTAGTCCATTAGTATTTCATGGTTACCTTTCAGACATGGCCTTGAGCTGAGGCCTAGAGAGAAGATGGATCAATAAGACCACAATACTTTCTCAAGAGCAGTAAGGGGCAAATTGAGCTTGAGAGGCTCCATGCCAGCTCTTGATAATCGCCACTCTGTGGGTCAAGGGTTATTACTGAGGGACTCTTTTCTATTTCAGGATTATAAATCCCTAATCACAGAGCTAGGCGATAAAGAAGAAACTTTGAATAATGGATACATAATGTCCATTTTATATTTAAAAAAAAAAATGTCTGAAGGAGGAAAACAACAAAAATTGTGTGCACATGCAACTAAACCCAAGTGCTGGGTAGAGAAGCAATATCAAATAAGAAAAAAGAAAAATAAATAAATAATACAACTGAGCTCTAATTAATGGGCTAAATTCAGGTATGTTGTGAGAGTAGAGGATGCTGGGAATAGTAGAAAACCTGCGCTTTGGAAAAGATTGGAAAAAATTCTCTTTAAAAGTCTCTTTACTGCATCATAAGTATACAATTGGTCATCTATAACTTTTTCACATGCTAGTGTGAATGCAGTGTAATTCGCACTGGATTTACATCCATTTAAATCCACAATAGAATATGAAAAAGAAAAAGAAAGAAATTATACAACTGAACTCTAATTAATGCTTCAACATGCTTTTATTCTAAAAAGGAGGTTTTGTAAGGTCTAGTCATGGTGCTAAATAAGAGAACCAATGCAACTTACAAGTGAGCCGAACAGGCGAGGGTTAATGGCATTGCTCTGGCAGAGTTGAACTTATAATTTATTGGTGTCTGTCTGAGAACCTTAACCAGTTAGCCACCACTGCCTTTAATTTTTTAAATCGTAAGCAATAAAAACAACTATATTCACACAACTCCTTTAGTCGTCTCCATCACAAGAAAGACTTAAAAACAAACTCCCGGTATAAAGCCCTTTCAAAGGGTCTAATGTATAAATAACTGTTCAAAGAGCCCTGCATTCACACTAGCAAGTGACAAGTCGCTCATGGCTCTTGTAATTTGTCTTATGTGGGTGTGTGTGTGTGTGTGGTAACCACAACCAATGTCACTTGTACACTTGTACACTGTCTGGCTTTTTTTTTTCTTTTTTTTTTTAAAGTTCTGACACAGTATGACACAGTAGTATCTGCAAATGTATACAAGTAAACAGTAAAAAATTTAAAACCTACACCATGGTCATGCTAGTTTGAATGCAGTGTAATTATGTGTTATATGTGTTATTATTAAAGCATTTTAAAAGTGAGAAAAAAATTCCACAAAAGCACAGAAAACTATAACAATGGACAAGCTTCTGCCAAACATCAGTTGTCTGGTTTGTAGCCCATTCTGGAGTGGCTTTTAATCAGTGGGAGATTTCGACACTCTGAGTTTCCTCTGTTAGGGTCTGTACCTGGACTAAGCATGTCTGGACCTGTACACAATACACGTGTTATTATAAGGGGAAGAAAGCTGCAAACAGACACCTTTACATCAACTTAAGGGCTCCTTTGCGGTAGCAGCTGCAAAACAATGACAGAGGCATGACAACATGCTCGGTCTTGTCCATTTGTGCTTTCCAGTATCTGGCTGAAATTGAAGGTTGGGGTGTTAAGTTTCCCCCTGGATGATTCATTTCCTAGACAATCATATCGTTGATCTCTTTTAGCCTCTGTGAATTGCAACGGGTAGTGATTTCACCATCCATAACCATAGTAATGCTGCAGCATCGTAAGAAAGCCGAGAGGACTATGATAAAAATGGGAGAAGAGAAGCTTAGGCAGGAACTGACCCCTCAGTAGAGATTGAACCTCCCTTTGAGATCATTCATTAAAACCTTCTATTAAAACCTTATTGCACTGAACTAATTTAACTGCATTTTAATTATTGACCCCTGAGAGAAAGACAGGAGAGAGATTGAGAGGGAAAAGAGAGAGAGAGAGAGAGAGAGAGAGAGAGAGAGAGAGAGAGAGAGAGAGAGAGAGAGAGAGAGAGAACACATTTAATTCAGCGTCTCTTTCCACTCTAACATGTCTATGACATTATCACATCAGCTTGTGTCCCTGATATTTCTGGGTCAAAAAGAGAGACACCAAACTTGATTATGAGAGTTCTGAAAGCTGTTTAACCACCAAAAAAATAACCAAATCTCTTGAAATTTCAAGTGATACCTAAAGGAAACACAATGCCTGGTGGGAGCAGCTTTGTATTGTATAAGGGCTGGATAATATGAAAATACGTTAACAATATTGCGATATAATATAGCCACTTTTCTAAGTAATGTCATTATTGTTAGGTGTCAGTGCTTTGTACTACTTAATAAATAGTAGCTGAATGAACATTCAAAACTATACCTTATTTATACCTTATCTCCTTTGATTTGTGACATATTTTTAATTTGTTGCACATCAAAATATACCAGCCCCACTAAATTGTTGGTGTTTTTCAGCAAAACCACAGCAAATGTGTGTGTGTATATATATATATATATATATATATATATATATATATATATATATATATATATATATATATATATACACATATATATATAGGCAAAGATGCCTTCAAAATAATAAAAATAAATGTTTCTACATTTAAAAAAATACCGTAAAGAGCCATAAACAGTAGTAAATGAAACAAAGTCAATATTTGGTGTGACAAAAAAATAAATAAATAAAATAAAAATAGTAGTCTCCAGTACAGTTTGTGCAGTTTTATAAGGAAATGAGCTGGTAAGTTTTATTGAGCATCTTGCAGAACCAGCCACAGTTCTTCTGAAGACTTTTTTGCAGCAAAACCCAGCAGCCTTCATTGTGTTTTTTGTCTGAAAAGTGGTCTCTTACGTAATATGCTGCTTTCTTTAATGACATACAAACATTTTTTTTCACAAACTAATGTTTGGGAATCTAAAATGTTTTTTGTACTGACTTGATAATGTAGAAGTCATAAAGTAAAAACATCTATAACAAAGTTTGTACCAAAAAAAAAAAATAGGGTGCCTAAAACCTAAATAGACATCATAAAGATGTCTTCTGGTATTGTGAAACGATATTTTTGCACTATTCCTCACACACGTGAGACCTGTGAGCCCTATGTGAATGACAAAATAAAATGAAATTATTTATATTTGCAATGTCTCAAATACATATTCATATACTTACATACAGTTACAGTGTACTTCAAACAGATTTAATTTATCAGCATGTATAATTCTTCATTTCAGTATGTAAAACCCTGTATAAATATAGAAGCAGAAGTCGTTCATGTTTCCTCAAAACTGTCTTTCATCTGTTTGCAGATGAACAGGAAGCTCCATTTTCAAACACCTAAAAACTCAAAAAGAATACTTTCAAATTTGCACCATGATTCCCTTTAATCTCACTTTGATAGCTACTTCATTAAATTTCAAATTCAGAAAAGAAGGAATTATTATTAAAATACAAAACCAGCTATTTGATTTTCATTGGAGCAACATCCTTACGTACTGGCTTACAAATCTGTTATCTGATCTCACACAAACACAATAGCCTGTGCTCTCACTGGGTGGGAAATACACCTTATGTCTCTCTTCTTTTGGGTACCCAGCAATGCGAGTCGATCAACAAGATCTGAGACGAACACAGCAGTCCGCTCTCTCCTCAGTTCACATTCATCCGCCATGTGATGTTTAAGTGGGAGTCAAAATCAATGTGGTGATTTACTACACATGTTACTGCCGTGAAACATGGAAGACCTGCAGTGAGTGGTAATAGACTGGTGATGAATATGGGAAAAAAAAAAAAAAACACCAACAACAACAAACACAGATTCATTCCAAGATCATTTGGCTGATGATACATTTCATATTTCTGTAGCACTTTCATGAAAATTTTGGCCGTACATAGCACTTTTTGACAGAAAATACATTATCACGAAAGTGAGCCTGATAATCAAACTGAAGTAGTTTGGAGTATAATTACACCAGATTTTCATCCAAAATTACCTGACTACCTGATACCATTTTAATGACTTGCCTTAGATTATACTGTATATGCTGAGTTTGGATGTTTGATCAACTCAGAGTTTGGGAATAAATCTAAATACATTAAAGGTCTTTAGTGTATTCTTCAACCGACTTGGCTCCAACATTCTTCCTTTCTCTCGTACACGTAGTGTCTCATTTCGAAATGCCATGGAAGCTTTGGCTGCTATAAAACCCGACGTGTATAATCTTACATTCCTCACCTAAACTAATAGTGATAGTGTAATGTATTGAATTGTGAGAATTACAACTTGCTGGACATGGCGGGCTATAAAAAATTGCATGCTATAAATTCAATTACAATAGCAGATGTGCTCATGTTCCTGGTTCCTTATTGTTTTATAGCTCAGCTAATGTACTACAACTGCTTTAGTGGTGCTATCAGGTATCACCGTCTGGAGCAGAAGTATTTTTTGTTGCTTTCCTGAGGCCTCTGATGGCCTGCACATTCAGGAGGCATGAAGAAAAGCCCAGCCCTTGAAAAATGCAATTACGGCTACACTGCGAATAATGGAGTTGGCATCATCTGCATATTACACACCTGCCACGTGCCATTTTTATACCTCATTAGACTAACAAAACCATTTTTCCCCATACCCCCAGAATAACAGAAGCAATCTGTTGGTGATTTGTGTGCAATAACTTGCAGGACCCGATCGTCTCAGCACATGGCCACTTCTGTTCATGTCATTGTTAACAGCGGGCGAGCAAAAGGGTTATGCATACATTATGGCTGGCCACTCTTAAAAGTTTGCAGAGGGTGAAAATGCCAGAACAACAGAGGCTGGCGATAGAGGGCTAATAACAGGGAGAGGCTATCTGTTCATCAAATGGAGAAATTAGAGGCTGCTGGCGTGTGCTGACAGTGAGCCAGCCAGGCACTGGCAGAATGGCACTGCCTAAGCATCTTCTGACAGGAGAGAGCTGAGTGAACACCCTCATTACTCCACATCTGCACATCAAGAGGCTCTGCAGAACGCTATCTACAGCCATGGTGATCTCGGATCAACTCCTGGGAAGTGTAGTTACTTGGGGAGATGCTGACATCCAGTCAAAGAGTCCATTGTCTCTTCTTAAATAAGATATCGTATGTGTTTTCTTTGTGGCATCAGTACAGCCTTGTGTGTTATTTATAACGTCAACACGAATGACAGAGATGCTCTGAGAGAAGGACGAAAGACTGCAGAGACTGAGCTGCTCATTTAGCTCTGATCCCAGGTGTCTTATTCACAGGATGGGAGTTTCCTGTGTGTGATAGCAATGGCCTCAGAGTATCATTTCCCTTACCATCCAATTTAGAAGATGCAGATAACTTTCTGCTGTTGATTGCCATCAGACTGTTTTTGTCTTCCCTTTGGGATGTGTCCATTTCAAACGCTCACAATGAGGTTTACAATGGAGATGAAAACCAGTGAATGGGAAGGCAATGAGCTGAATGACCTTGGCCCCCACTTGCATCGTTATAGTGAAGACATCATTAGGTGAGTCTGGCTCTCCCTCCCCTGAACGGCAAGAACCCAAACATTAGTTCAGGTTTCACAGGCCTCGCCCCCTCATGCTTTCCACCACAAAATGGGTCGGGTAATTTCAGCGGTGGCATGCAATTTCCAAAGTATTTTAAGAGCAAATGGATTTTAAAGGCAAGTGAAGAGCTGTTTGTGCATTTCCATAAAGCACACTTTAAACTGCACAAATCACAGACTAATTGGTTTGTACTTTTCTGATGGAAAAAAAGATATTAGAGGTGTTATTTCCATTAATGACCAGTAACAGAATGAAAATTTGCATATTATAAAAATTGTATGAGTAAAGTTGTAGTAAAACATACAGTTTGACATAGTACCGTGACATTGTATACAATAATATAAGTGTTTAGCTTATTCACCACCTTAGTCACCAGCTAGTCAGGGCTAAGATACACTTTCTGTTTGAATATTCTGTGTCTTTAACAATGAAAATAGTATGTACAGTGGGGGGAAAAAGTATTTGATCCCCTGCTGATTTTGTATGTTTGCCCACTGACAAAGAAATGATCAGTCTATGATTTTAATGGTAGGTGTGTTTTAACAGTGAGAGACAGAATAACAACAAAAAAATCCAGAAAAACGCATTTCAAAAAAGTTATCAATTGATTTGCATTTTAATGAGGGAAATAAGTATTTGATCCCCTATCAATGAGCAAGATTTCTGGCTCCCAGGTGTCTTTTACACAGGTAATGAGCTGAGATTAGGAGCATTCTCTTAAAGGGAGTGCTCCTAATCTCAGTTTGTCATCAGGCCCGTCTGAAGTTTGCCTGAATGATTCAGAGGAGAACTGGGTGAAAGTGTTGTGGTCAGGTGTGGTCAGATCTCTTTGGTATCAACTCAACTTTCCGTGTTTGGAGGAGGAGGAATGCTGCCTATGACCCCAAGTCATAACACCATCCCCACCGTCAAACATGGAGATGGGAACATTATGCTTTGGGGGTGTTTTTCTGCTAAGGGGACAGGACAACTGCACCGCATCAAAGGGACGATGGACGGGGCCATGTACCGTCAAATCTTGGGTGAGAACCTCCTTCCCTCAGCCAGGGCATTGAAAATGACCTTAATGATTTGTCGAAGGGGTCAAATACTTATTTCCCTCATTAGAATGCAAATCAATTTATAACTTTTTTGAAATGCATTTTTCTGGATTTTTTTGTTGTTATTCTGTCTCTCACTGTTAAAATACACCTACCATTAAAATTATAGACTGATAATTTCTTTGTCAGTGGGCAAACGTACAAAATCAGCAGGGGATCAAATACTTTTTTCCCCCACTGTAAACAAAATGTAATGATCTTTTAACATGAAACATTTCCATGTTGATGTTGAACTAGAATGATGGTAATACTGAAAATGTCGTCATTAAATTCATTTGCAGTGCATTTAATTTATTCTTTGGATTACTGCTAGGGAGTTTTCTCAACACTGGCACTTAGTCTTTACATAAGAAGGCACATATTTTGTATCTTTATTAATGAAGCAATACGCCAAAGATGTTCAAAAGCAATCAAAAGGAGGCTGTATACTCCAGGTGATGACCACAAATGTGAGATTTCTAAAGATGGTGTGTACCAAAAGATGGACCAGCTTTTTTTCCCCCCATCCATGACATGCAAACTCTTTTCAGAATTGATTTTAGCTAAGTGCTATGTGCCTCTTAACGGAGCAAGTGCATAATGATGGCTTTAATTTCAAGTTAATGGAAGACACTGTTCTGATGCATGTTTTAAAAAAGCATTATGCAAAAATGCACTGCCCTGCGCTGTCTACAAGGCCAAGTTCGCCAGTGCACTTAAATATTTTAACGAGTTACATGATTGCACAGGTTAAATGTGGGGACAGAGCCTGTACATTGTGAGAAAGAGGGGGCAGGGTAATAACGTTGGTCAAGTTGTACAACTGTCTTGTTGGTTCCATTCCAGCGAACTTGTTATTGCATGTAAACACCTCCTCACGAATGAGTGCCATTGTTAATGAGATTTTTCTACTTGGGAGGAGACACCAGCTTTCACATTGACATGGATCAATGATTCTGTATCAGACAGAAAGGATTAGAAGGATAGGTGTGCTACAATCTGGGCTGTTGTCAAAGCACCACCTTTACAACAGTGAGGGGAAAGAGTGTGATTAATGAAGATGTGCCTGCATTATTTGAAAGTAAGATCAAGAAGGATACTACAAAAGCCTTTTTTAAGCTTGCAATACAGGCTTTTATTGTATCACTATTGGCTAGTATTTACACTGACGAGAAGAATTAACTCTTGGCAACAGCAAATATATTATTAACAAAAAATTATTATTATTGTTAATCACCTCCATTAATTTATGAAAAAAGGGTGGCAGGGTGGCACAGAAGGTAGCCATGTCACAGCTCCAGGGTCCCTGGGTCAAAAAACAAACAAACAAAAAAAGATGCCTACTTTTTAAATACAAATACAGATCTGAATATTTGGAGCACTAAACAGATACAAATACAGATACTAAATTTGAAAAAAATTAGGGGAAAAAAAAACATTGCCTGGTCTTTTTCCAGTCTTCAGCTGTCCAGTTTTGGTGAACCTGTTCGATGTGTTGTGCTTTCTGAGATGCTTTTCTTCTTACCATGGTTGTAAAGAGTAGTTACTCTAGCCTTGATGTCAGCTTGAACCATAGTCTCGCCATTCTCCTCTGACCTCTGACATCAACATGGTGTTTCTGCCTGCAGAACTGCAGCTCACTGGATGTTTTTTGCACCATTCTATGTAAACTGTAGACACTGTTATGCGCGAAAATCCCAGGAGATCACCACTTTCTCAAGTACTCAAACCAGCCCCAAGCATGCCACAGTCAAAGCCACTGAGATCACAGCTTTTCCCCATTCTGATGCATTGTGCTGCTGCCACTCAATTGGCTGATTGGATAATTGCATGAATGCATAGGTGTACAGGTGCTCATAATAAAGTGGATGGTGTGTGTATAAAAACTCAATAATATATACACTATATAGCCAAAGGTTTGTGGACACCTGAACATCAAAGCCACACAGTGGGTATAGAAAAGAATCACCCCCCTTTAAAATAATCACATTTTGTTGCTTTTCAGCCTGAAATGAAGACTGACACAGTTTTTGTTTTATCCAGCTGTATTTACTCAGTGCAACTTATAACATCCAAGTGAAAGATATAACACCAACATGTCAGAAAAAAAATTTAAAAATTAAAAAACAGAATCACTTAGTTGGAAAAATGTCCTAAAAATGACTTGTAAACTCAATAAGGTGTAGCTAATCACCTTCTCAATGGCACACAAAGCCATTTGACTTCCAACTGTGATCAGCTGTGGTCATTTTGATTAGCTCAGCATAAAAAGAGCTTTCCTGGAGCATTTTGTAGTGCAACTGAAGCAAACAATAAACTATGGGTGGTGAGGCACTGTCAAAAGATCTCCGGGATAAAGTTGTGGACAGGCACAAGTCAGGAGATGGATACAAAAAAATTTCACTAATTTTCCCTGGGATAGACTCTAGGCTCCCGCACCCCTGTGTAGGATAAGAGCTACAGAAAATGGATGTAGGGATGGATGGATGGATGGATATTCTAGTATAATATTTTAATCTAATATTTTGCCTATTTTTCCCTAAAATATTTCTGATTGTTTTTCACTTCGTTTTTATTAAATGGAGACTCGGAAAAGGACAGACGACGGTTGAAGTGATATTGCTCAGTGCGAGTGCTGAGGGTCAAAACAACCCTACACTACACAGGTCTGTTCTTAGCATAGAGCACGAGAACAGAGCTGCATGTATTAATGAAGGATAACAAGCATTGGCAAGGACTGAAATCTAATTAAACTACATTCATAAAAAATCAATCTCGCTTTTCATTCAACTGATTAACGTGAATAGTCCTTCATCTGCCATTTTAAACCTCTGTAATTATATAAGAATAGAGGCGAAGCCGAATACGTGGGACAGCATAACCAGCGCTAACCTCTATCTCACAAGCCCCTTTGTTCTATAACTTACCATCATTGCAAAAATACTTGGAATCAATAGCATTTTGCAATTACCAAATTGGAAATTGCCACAACAAAAGACACACACGACACGCTCTGGAAAAGTCTTGCAGGTTCATGAACATGAACAAGAACACACACTCACAGAACTAATTTGCCTCAGTGGCTCAGGGGGATGCTGATGAGCACATTTGTTTGTAATTAGATGGGTGTTTTCCCCATTTTTTCATGTGGGATTAATGGTTGCAAAGAGGTCCCTGTGCACATGTAACAGGACATTGCTGCACCTGCTTTATTGATTAACCTTCATGTGTAAAGCACTGTGTAAATTGAAGCCGGGCTTATTGGAAATGGGATTGTGCATAAAGCCGAGGTGACAAATCATTTCCATGTGCAGGATGGGACCATTCGGATCCATCGGGCTTTGGAGGGAGGGGTGTTTGCCTGAAGCGGGGTGTGGTAATTGAGTTTATAACTCATTTCAATACTAGCTTCAAGTGTAAACATACACAGGAGCACAGGAGTCCTATTATGCAAAGTGCTTTGCATACAAAGAAGGCTGGACAGTTCTCAGCTGACCTTTACTGATCTCTGCCCTTAGTTTAATGGGAAGCAAATAACATGCTAATGTTGCTCAGATTCCATGAGAAACTACATGGATCAGCAGATTGATTTTTCAGCATGCAAGTAACATTCATTTGAGCAAAACTATTCTTTGATGCCAAATGATTTGAGTATTTTTTCCCCCACCTCTCAATTGTGTTGCTTAAAGTCCAAACTCTCTGGAGATGATTCCAGCCAACAATCGCATGCTCACAGATTTATGTGTCAAATGTGCATGGCTTTGCTCATCAACCAGTAGCTTTTCCATAGTAATGCTGGCTGGTACTGTCCACTCTTGGAGACCAGCTGCAGCTGTGGGCATCTGGGTGGCAGTGATTCTAAGCGCTCTTTATGGAGGCTCCCTGATGGAACTCAGAGATGGCTGTCTGCGTTGGCTGAGCTCCACTCCTAGTGGGACACCTGTGGCATGGGCTCAAGGCCTCAGCCTGTGGAGGAGCTGTAGCTTCACACTGGAACCAGCGTGCCAGCAATGCCCCACTGTGCCAGTCCAAAACGAAAAGCCATTTTCATCAGCGCCCCATCCAAGCACTCGATCCTATCCGACTGCAGTGCCACATCTGATTACTAGTGGAGCGAAGATTTTTTTTTTTAAACACCATTTCTACCATGGTTGTTCAAACTACATAGGCAACTCATGCATTCGCCTAAACGCATCATGAACAGTATCATGATATATTCTATTAGCATCCCATATTTCATTTTATTTTACAATAAGAAAAAGAGCTTTGTCTCATACTTTGCTTGGGGTTGTGTTGGGATTGTGAGTTTTTAACTCTTGACATGACCAAATAAAACAGTGGTGCACTGGCTTCACAGTTAAACCTTTAAACTCTCAGCTTTTTATTTTGTTGTATTAACTACTATCAATTACTAAAGTATTGATACTGATTAACTAGCACAGTAAAAAGAAAGGCATGTTTCTATGAGAATGAAGAATGTCCTTATTACATGGCTGGTCAGAAATCAGGATTATACAGCATAAAAATAGGATTAGTTTCTGGGGTTGGACATCCACCTGGCTGAATATCTTACCCCATATCCTATACATGCTTATACAACATTCTTGTTTGCTTTCGTTTATCTTCTTTGTTATAATGAGTATTTATATCCATGCTGGTGGACATCCCCCAGATGCATTAGCGCTGTGCAGCAGGCAGACGGCGGACCTTGGTGGATATAAAAGTCTCAGCCGCACAATGTGGGACCCCACTTACTCACACAATACAAGTGTTGACTGACTGCTTTTAAAATAAGCCTTTTGTTGATTGAAGGAAGTGTGGCGGTTATGGAGAATGTACACAGGCCATCAGAGATATTGTCTCTCGCTGTTTCCTGCATGTGGCCCAGTAAGAGTGCAGGAAACCTGATTCAACAGAACACATAAAGAGCAGCCTAATCAGGCAAAGACAAATAACTCCAGTGAATGTGCTACAGGAAAGGTTGACTGTCCACTCCAGTCCATCATAGCATCATGACAATGTAAACATAAAAACATAGGTGGTGTAAACATAGGTGACATGTTGCTCTGTCACCTACAGAACTTACTGTACTCTGTGCCTGATAATAACGCAATAATAGTAAAATCTCTTCCATTATAATAACAGATCTTGATCATGTTTGAGATGACGCAGCCCCGGTCATTGTGCATCAAAAGAATGTTATCATGGCTTCCAAAAGAATACACAATATAAACCATAGAGCAATAACAAAGCTGGAACTTTGCCTTAAGTACAACCTACGTTATACTCTTTCTAATAAACTACTGAGGGACAACATAATGGTTTATTCTCAAGCACACTTCAATACATTTCATTACAACATCAATAACCGCTGATCATCTCCACTGAGTATAGACGTTCCCTTTCATTTCATTAAAAAGGTGTCCTAGATTTAAAACTATGGGAGAGCATTAAGATTAGGAAGCGGGGCTTGCACACACTATGGCTGTGATCCAATATCAAATCATAATAGCTTGGGTGTGGTCCAAGGATATTTCCTCCCTCTCTGTTTATAATAATAATAATAATAATAATAATAATAATAATAATAATAATAATAATAATAATAATTTATTATGTTTTGTTATTATTATTATTATTATTATTATTATTATTGTTGTTGTTGTTGTTGTTGTTGTTGTTATCTCTTGATAACTCTTTGATCTGTCAATCACACATAAACATGTTGCCACTGGACCTACATGATGATGGATTGAAGGAAAGAGTTTGTGCCTTCTTATGTGCAGCAAGCAATCTCAACAGCTTCCTTTCTATTTTATTTTGCATCCTTTTTGCTGTCAACTTCAAATGATAATTAGGAAAGTCTGGGCAGCTAATTAGGAATTTTCTGTTGCCTACACACAACCTGCTCTTTCAGCACTCTGTCCAAATGTTTAGTGTGACTGGAGATGGGGGGGGAAAGTTTCTAATCAGAGAGCAACTTTTACATGACAGCTCATACACTGTCCATTACACTGGACTGCAAACTGAGCTGAGGAAAATTACATGAAATTAAATTTAGAAGTTTACTTTTTCAAAAGCCCAGCACACTGATGATCTTGAAAATCACCATGTAGACTCAAAAAAGCAGGCACGGCTTTTTGAATTTACATGGAAAAGTGATAGCTAACGGCCTGCATGACATGATTTCAGTGCCATTGTTTGAAATTGGTAAAAGAGGTGTCCTTGTGCAGGGAACATACCTGACATGTCTTAGTTTCTTACTGAAAAATGGGGGGAAATTTTAGCTCTTTGTGCATGAATACCTCATTATAATCATTACAGTTAATTTGTATATTCTGTGCTTTTTTTCCCTTTCTTTTTTCATCTGTGAGATGTTTCATTTTGCCCGTGCAGCCAATCGCCCCCCTGTGCGCGCGGGCACACACACACACACACACACACACACACACACACACACACACACACACACACACACACACACACAGAAGTGTTGAACTTCTGCTGCCAAATTCAAGAAATACCATCTGCTTCCTTAGAGGTGACAAGCTTACTCTAGACTGGAGGTACTGCAGTGTGTGCATGTGGAAAAAAGAGAATTCACAAATGAAAAGTGTGTTTATCCTCCTAGTGCCCTAAAGGTATAAATTGTAGGATGTCTTCAGTTGTCTCCCTAGTAGATTCCCCCTATTTACAATGTAAACAGGCTAACTGGTGCTGAAAGGGGAGAGGCTTAGGGAGGAAGCAGGCCCAGGCCATGACAAAGAATGCCTTTATAAACTAGCCTCAGTATGCCTAAAGGCAGAGCAGTGTCTAGCCAAACCTGTTTTATTTAGGGATATCATTATTTCATGAAGCTGCCAATGGAAAGATGATACCAGTAGAACTCTTTTCCAGTTTTATCTGCATTTTATGGCAACAGAACCAGATTTCGTTCTGATATTTTTGTTCCTGTTTCTGTATCATGCTTGTAGGAATATTCAGTGTTCCATGACCTTCCATCATCATATGTTTTGGCTCTGTACCAGGTTCTGGCTCCAGATCAAGTGGACCCTCCCCTTCAAATAGCCCCTGCGTTAAAAACCAATAGACGAACACTTCCATTTAGTCTTAATCCTCTAAAAGCATCCTGGTCACCCCTGGGCTCACCTCTGGCTGCATGTGAACATGGGCAGGAACCTGAGAGGACCACGAGTCTGACTCTGTCTTCTCCTGCTGTCACCTTCAGCATCACCTCTCTCAGCATTCTGCCCCGACTCCATTTCAATCTGGATTTGATTCGTCCTTTGAATCCTGAAGCTCTCTCCTCTCCTCTCTTCACCTCCCCAAGACTAAGTGGATCACTCCGAGCTGGATATGCTATCACTTAAGTCCGATCTCATATACACGCATACATCAACTCTCACACAAACACACTTCCATATGAAAGAAAGCGAAGGCGTGACAGAGATACAGATGCACTGTTCCTTTCATCATCTGAACGAAAAAAAAATATTTAACCTGATGATAATTAGATGGTTTTTCTTGAACTGTTGCGAATTCACTGACGTTTCTTGTTTGACGACTGAGCCAACTCTTTTTCTCCAAGGACTTACTTTCAACTCTCTGTCTGTGATCCATCATTGTCTTATTAAGCGCTAAACATGGAATTATTGCTGGTAATTGTGCCGTGGCGTTGGTGATGGTGTGAAGGCCAGCTGCAACGGCGGGCTCATCTCAAACAGCATCTCGTTACTGCCTTCTGATGAAAGCTGCTCTTTACTGGCTCCACTCATTACTGTTAAAACAGTCTTACTCCTGAAAGTGATTAGAAATAATTGGTGCAGGTTGTTGCTCTTCCCATATTCAGACTCCCAAATCAAAGAGACCACAGGAAACTTTGAAACCTGAGCTCAGATCAGTCTGGGTATATATTTGCTCACTTATGCCGTAATTATACAGTATGGACCTTGGAATATTAATGACCTTAATAACCTTGCTCTTATTCAAAACATAAACCATATTACAAAATAGTTCATAAGTAAATGGACATTTTTTTTGCTGTTTTGACTTTGTACTCCAAAACAATGAGGTAACATTTGAAGGTATTTATGTCTATTTCAGAATCACAGCTTTATTATATAGTGTTTTTAATTCAGGACACCAAAATTAACAGTTGATACCAGAGCATCTTCCCTGGCAAAACCCGATCTGTAATGAAGTCATTGTTTCAATTCTTGGTGTTTCAGTGTTATTTGGCCTTAGATTCGAAAAAAAATAAATAAATAAATAAATAAATCTGCTGAGGGGAATTGGGAGGGAACACAGCTGGAAATGTACTTGTAATCATTTTCATTGGAAATATGGCAATGAAAAAAGTAAACAAACCTTTGTCGAGTGTGTGTATAAATCATTGAATTTAACCAAGCATGTAAAGCACAGAAACGTTGATAAATATGATTCAGTAATTATATAAATTACTAGTTTAAAACATCAGTAATTTTGTCCAGCATTTCTTTTCTTTTTTTGTGTTTTTTTTTTTTTTTTTTTTTTTTTTTTTTTTTTAGATATAAAGAAAGCTCAGTCCTCTGGCTCATATCAGCATCACATCTCAAAAAAATGCAGCTTGCAACAAACAACACACAGCATATGTGGTTCACTTCCTGCAGTTTGGTTGAATGAGGGCCGAATCATGTTCTCACTGCAATCGAATCACGCCACGGTTTGCTTAGCGGACGACTGAGACCACCTCTCTCAGGCTGTTTCAGTTATTTCGGTCCACGCCCGAGCGTGATTTGCCACGTTCTCATCTGCCTAAACAAATCTCACCAAGAGGGTAAATTGAATGGACTACATGCAATGTGTGAAAATGCCCAAACAAACCACTTGCATGAGGTATATACAGCTTTCCTCTTTTAAGTGTGGTCTGTACATGTTCTGCAAGGTCTTGGTCTGAAAGGGGGCCTTGATTAATTATTACAAATAGTATGATCTGTATGTGTACTGGTTCCTGACTGAGTGAATGACACCTGTTCCACTGACAGGTGACTACAGAGTACTTTCATTTCAGTATGGACATGACCCTGCAATAACTCAGTACTGAACATAGTGCTGCTCAGACTGGCAGACCTGATGCACTGATGCTATTTATACTGCCACAGTCACTCATCCTTCTCCAGCCCCGATGCCAACTCATGTGCGTGAAGGGTTTTGTCCTCACATGCATCTGCCACAATAGGAGCCATGAACTGATAAAGGCCTATGACTAGATACTTTAATTAATAAAGCAGTGAAAAGGAGGGATAGAATGGGCAAACAAAAGGACACCTGGAGTAGCAATGTTCATCATTTCTGTCCTGAGCATTACCTTGGGCTGCAACACTCCTGGGGCAAAAAATCCAACAAAACTAAACTGGCTATTGCTGCCCAGCTGCACCTCCTGTATGACAAGGCTTGAACTGGATGCACAAAGTAGAAAATCTGACAAATTTACCCTGCCTCACATGGCCTTACTGCATGAAACCGAGTGCCTGCTCCATACACATGTACACTGCACTATTAGCAATTTACTTCAGTTTTGAAATTCACTTTCTGGAAACTCAAAAGAAGCCTGATGATGATAATTGTGTTATTTTATGTAACTTGGCACTATTTCCATGGATATAATAGCATCATGGTTATAACAGCTGACAGAATAATGCCATTTTATATCTGAATCTTGCAGATATGTCTGACTGAAATGAATCAAACAGATCCCATTGTATGAGGTTCTATGTCTAAAAAGATTTTTGCTTTCTATGCTTTTATTCTCTCACAAATTTCCAATAAGCATCTTCAAAAAATGGGAGATAATGGTGAGAGAAGGCATTGCTTATTATTCAAGCAATGTCTCCTGTCCCATCTGCTCTGGGGTCTGAATGACCGTTTTATATTCTGGCTTTGGAGAGATATAGAGAGCGACAGATACTAAAAGACAGCCCAAAAGAGAGAGAATGTCTTTCAGAGCAAGAGACAAGAGTGAGTGATGGGTATGTCCTCTCTGCTTCATCATTGCCAATGAGGTGCACTAGATACCCCACATGTAACAAATGCTGGGAAAGATTTTAAAAGCATTTTGCTTGGTTCTGTATCCAGACTGATTATCCTAATAGAAATGGGCAAAAAAATAAATACATTAGCTAGACCCCAGGCAAGTTAAAGTGTGCTCCCTGGAAAACCTAATCCACTAGGCTAAAAAGTACTAGATAACATAATGTAATAACATCATTAAAAAGCTAGCTAATTAAGTCCAGTAATACACTGTCAAGTAGTACAGTGCCCTCCACTAATATTGGCACTCTTGGTAAATATGAGCATAGAAGGCTGTGAAAAATTGTCTGTATTGTTTAACCTTTTGATAGTTTGTTAACAAATTCACAAAAATACTCTGCTCTCATGGATATCAAACAATTGCAAACACAGCACAGGTTTATTAAAAGAAAAATTTTTATTAAATATAAGTGTGCAACAATTACTGATCATATGAGAAAAATATATTTGAAGAATATTCCCATTGATATTTTACATTTTTTTAGTAAACCTGGTTGACTAGGAACAGGAAATTGTTCAGCCTTGACTTCCTGTTTCACAGGGGTATAAATATGAGGTAACACACAGGCCAAATTGCCTTAGTCATTCATAACAATGGGTAAGACCAAGGAATATAGCTGTGATGTGCGGCAAAAGGTTGCTGAGCTTCACAAAATGGGAAGTGGCTATAAGAAAATAGCAAAAGCACTGAAAATGCCCATTTCCACCATCAGGGCAATAATTAAGAAGTTCCAGTCAACTTTAAATGTTATAAATTAACCTGGAATTGGACGTGCGTCTATATTGTCTCAATGCACTGTGAAGAGGATGGTTCGAGTGGCCAAAAAATCTCCAAAACTACAATCCGAAGTCACCTACAAGTTGTTTGGAAGGGTTTCAAGAAACAAGCCTCTCATCATCAAGCGTCTTCAGTTTGTCAGACACTACTGGAAATTCAAATGGGATCGGGTTCTATGGTCAGATGAAACCAAAATAGAGCTTTTTGGCAATAAACACCAGAAGTGGTTTTGGTGCAGACAGAGAGGTAACCATATGGAAAAGCACCTCATGCCCACGGTTAAATATGGTGGTGGCTCTTTAATGTTTTGGGGCTGTTTTTCTGCCAGAGGACCTGGACATTTTGTTAGGATACATGGCATCATGGACTTTATCAAATATCAACAGATATTAAATGAAAACCTGACTGTCTCTGCCAGAAAGCTTAAAATGGGCCGTGGTTGGATCTTCCAGCAGGACAATGATCCAAAACATACATCAAAATCAACACAAAAATGGTTTACTGACCACAAAATCAAGGTCCTGCCATGGCCATCCCAGTCCCCTGACTTGAAACCCATAGAAAACCTGTGGAGTAAACTGAAGAGGAGAGTCCACCAACATGGACCTCGAAATGTAGCTGTATTTTCCAACCTCATCAGGCATTATAGGAGAAGACTCACAGCTGTTATCTTGGCAAAGGGAGGTAGCACAAAGTATTGAATAAAAGGGTGCCAATGATTGTTGCACACTTATATTTAACAAACATTTTTTTGATGAACTATGAGCTACTTGTATTGCAAGTGAAAATATTACTGAGTCAGGCTAGCGTATTTATTTTGCATCTTTAACCACAAAATGACTGCATGTTGCATTAGCGCGAATGTCATATGACAGCTTTGCACTGCACTTTTTGTTTTTGGTTCGGTTTTCACCACTGTTTCTACATACCTCTGTGTTTCTGATTCTGAAAAGATCATCTGTGTACATGCTATACTATTGTTAATAGGGTTGTCACAGTACCAACATTTCAGTAGTTGGTTAATATGGCTTTAAAAACGTTAGTCATATTGTGCTTTGGTGAATGTGTTTAGTAAAGCAGGTGGTGCGTCACCCCACCATGAAGTTTAAACATACATACCAAATGAAAACATTTGCTTTGAAAAAGTCAATAGGAAGTATTCACTTGATTGTCTGAGTTTATTTTCCTTCTCTGGTCCTCTGTGGTTAACTACAAAAAAAAAAACCTAATAGCCCAGGCACCCAGGGTATGACTTTCTCTACCCTTGCCTAATGTTTCAAATTTCATTTTAGTTGCATCTACCAAATAGTGTGACCTGAGCAGAGCTGCTTGTTTGTATCTTTCTGTCCTTTCCCCATCATAACCGCACTGTCCTCTCTTTTTCTCCTGACTTGGCTCACCCAAAGTCCCACATCAAATCAAAACATGCATCCTCCCTCCCTGAACCCAAATTACATGCTGGCTGCTGAAGGGAAAAGGTTTCTGTCAAGGGCCAATCTTGCACCAGCTGCTGATGTTAGCGTTTGCTCTATGGCACAGTCGTTCCTGCACTATTAGCCATTCCATTAGGCCACTAACCCCCTACACTGGTCTCAGTGCCCGTCCTTTTGAAGATGAGCTCCTCGGGTGAGCAGGGTGACTTTCACACAACATTATAAAGTGATAGAAGACATGCTCAGTTAGTTATAAGCATGGGGGGAAACAGTGCAATGGTAAACTCCTACAGCACGAGCAGATAGCCTCAGTCGGGTTGCCAGGGACCCTACAGGGTGATCATCGCATTATCAGTGTTTGTTTGCGTGGAATTAGTGGGACTGGGTTTAATTACTGCCATGTGCTTGCTGATTGGTGACTATGGAAATCAAAAGGCTGGGCCTGTGGCATCAGGGTGAATTAATCCGCTCCCTCATGACAGACATGCAGCTTTCAAAGCCACTGCAGTGATAGAGGGGTTGCATAGTCATGATAACGGGCTTTTGACACGGAAAATTAACCCCAAGTTCCCAGCACCCAACAGACCCGCAAATAGGTTTTTAATGTTGCGCATAAGAGCGAATGAAACAGCTCTCAGGTTCCAGCATGCCTAGCATAGATGTCTTAGAATGATTCCAGTAAGATGATATTATGGAGGAAAAGTTATGCTCATCTGGTAAATGCAAGGTCCTTTTAATAAATTCAACATGAAACACAACCCACTTTGGTTTATACAGCATTAGCAATTTGCAAATGGAAATGGAATCAATAGCATTCAAACTTTTGATCTTGCAGAACAGAGCGGAAACAAATAAGCCTACGAGTCTGACACAGGTTTCATTATTTCTATAACAAGGTTTTGTGTTCTGATTCACGCTCTGGTTTACTGAACTCCATGCACCAGTGGAGCTTGTTCAACCTCAGGTGTAAAACACGAGATCCAGCTGTATAAATGCAGTGGTGCGTGTGCACCCAGTACTGTAATCTTAGTGAAATACACATCCAATCAAGCAACAGGTAGTGGCCTTTTTAATCAGAGCTTAAACAAATCCCACTGCCTTCCACCAAAGAGGGAACCTGTGCTAGGAATAGAAAAGGGCACGTGTGCAAACAAAAGCACTTTCTCCTTTCTACAGTGCAGTGCATACAGTAAATACTGAAGCGGCATTATATAAGGCTTTTATTAGCTATTTGGTTTGTGTCTGTGTTTCCTTTCAGTTTGCCATTTGGTGTGCATTAGCAGTTGTTCAAGAGACAGTGGGCCAATAGTTCAAGCTGAATCCATTGCTATTACATGTAATGTTAGCAGTTTAATTATCTAAAACACTATGCATTGCCATTAAATTTTCACAAGGATCAACACACGTATGCGGGGGTTAAGCACAGAAGTGGAGCTCTGGCACTGACGGTATATGTGAACAGCAAGTAGAGCTAAAATCCATCTAGCCATTTCATATGATACACTGAGATGACCTTTAGACAGCTACAAGCGACACACTAGCTGCACTAACTCCCCCAAACTGTTCCCTTGTGATGATTTGAAACCCTGAACTTCTCCTCTTATCCTTCCAATTTTCATAACTGTGCAAGTACATTCCTGCTGTTTCATAGTAATACACTACGATCACATTATCAAAGTATTACTTTCTATGCTGTTGTGCTTTTTCCTGCTACAACATTATCCATAATACTTTCTGTTGCAGCTACAATACTGTATGTCGCCAGCTATATTAATAGCTAGCCTTCTTTCTTTGCGGAGTCAGTTGAGCTTGCTAGACATGAGGCAGTATACAGTATATCATGTGAACAGACTTTTGATATTACGTCACATCCAATAGGCAATTTAGCAAAGAAAACATCTATTAATTGACTGTTATGCTAGTATTTCTTTGCTAGCTTAACGCTTTACTGTAAGAACTAACTTTGCCAGGAAAAAAACAGCAAATATTTGAAATATTATTTTAATACCCAAATAAATAAACAATCAATACTGGAAATGTAAAGTCTGGCTACCCAAATTTAGTTATTTAAATTAAGATCTTGGATCTTGATGGATGAGAGGAATCACAGCTATTAACATGCAGCACTAAAAAAATAAAATAAAATTTAAAAAAATCTGGGGTTCTGGATACTGCTACCACATTTTTGGTACCCATGAAGAAGGAGAATTTCCTGACCTCTTAAGTCCCAATTTTCAATAATCCATTAATCCATCTATTTTCCATACCGCTTATGTGACACATGGTCATGAGGGAGCCTGGAGCCTATCCCAGGGAACTCGGGGCACAAGGCAGGGGACACCCTGGATGGGATACCAATCCATCACACACAGTCACACACCCATTCACACACTATGGACAGTTTAGAGATTCCAATCAGACTACAACGCATGTCTTTGGACTGGGGGAAGAAAACCGGAGTACCTGGAGGAAACCCCGCAAACTCAAATTCAATTTTCACTCATCAAATACCTAATCAGTGTGCTCTGTGCCTGGGCAAAATACAATTTCCTAGGACACAAATGTTGATTCCAGCTTTGTCCTTCTTCTCATATCCTGATGACTATCATAGATGTATGGGACAACTGGTCCAACGTCAGTGCTTTTACTCTCAGTGATCCTCTGTGTAATACACTTCACTACAGTGTGCTTGTCTGTATTCTGGAGGAGTTCCTGTACAGCAGGTCAGATAGAACAACTCTCCCCTCCTTAATTCCCACTAATGTAATAAAATGCATCAATGGCAGCATTAGCCTGGCAGATGTCAGTTATTTGGCTTATGAAAGCAAGGTCTTTAATCACAGGAGGCAATAAACAGCAGTGTGTTGCTTTTTTTTGTGTGTGCAGGTGTGTACGCGAGCTTCTTTGGATGCTGTGTGCGCTGCACTGTGACATGTCGTAATGTAATAAAGTCATCTTTATTCACTTGCTGCTCCCAATTACTCCCCCAGCTCCTGATGGGCTATCGTGTCATCTCATCTCCCCTGGGAAGAATATGCCTTGCCTTGCCATTTACACAACATCCTCTTCCCTGACACACACATATCCCACACACGCTTCCGTCCCCTGCCATCCATTTTTGCTCATTTGCATAATTTGCACTCTGAAACCTTCCTAGAGGCCAAGTTACCATCTCAAACAAATATTGTATGAGCAATTAGCCACCCCATCCAGGCTATCTGGGGTGAGTCAGGAGGTGGCTGGAAGGATTCCCAGAGGAATGGATGAAGAGTTAGAGGTCAAAGAATAAAACCCATGAGAAATGCAGCAGATAATCTGATGACCTCTGTGGAAAAATCTGGACAGAGGTCACAGAAGCAAAGTGTGCTGGCGACTGCTGAAAAACTGAAGTATTAAAGAGCCTAAGAGTGGCTGGCAACCCTTTTCCACCAATAACCTGCTACTGCAAAAGAGACTGTTCTTAACCGGCAAAATTGGTTCTAGCACCAAAATGCTGCAGATCTGGAACCATGATCCAGTGATGTCAGTGTTTGGACCGATCTCTTTACTCTGCCATAACAACAAGCAAGCAAGTTCATGTTGAAAAGACATGAACAAGACATGTTAAAGGTTGACGACTGAAATTAAAAATTACAAAGCACTGGTCTGCAGAGGAGACAAACCAATATCACAAATTCCCCCTACCACCATGCATTCCCAGCACAATGAGCACTACTTTCAGGTCATGTGTTTTGTTTTGGGTTTGCCATGTGTTTTTGTCTCTTATGCCCTGAAGCCTGTTTCACGAAACCAGTTTCGGTGGCTACCCAGTTAAGTTTGCGTGTAGTTTGAGCAAACTCTTTTTTTTCAGTCTCAACCAGGTGGATTGGTTTTTAGCCGGTTTCATCTCCATGGTAACTTCCGCTACACGGCTAACCCGCTCCGGGCCAGGTTTTATTCTGGGTAAGAGAACTCAAAACCAGCTTGGACCAATCAGCTGTGAGCAAAATGAGATAGATCTGATAGGCTAGTTGACATATAATGATCTGCCACTCCCAGGCTAGATACAGATGGTTGGGCTAATTGCCACAGCACTGGCAATGTCTTTTAGAAATGTTAGGGTGAGAGTTAAACTGTTTTCATTATAAGGTGCACGTTGAGGGTCAGTCAGTGATGTACAGCACCTGCAAGTGCTTAATTGGCAGAGACAAGTGCCATCATATCATATGGCAGCTTAATTGATTTGGGTGGGGTGTCCCGCACCGACGTGGAATGTGAGTGGAAGACAGCGAAGACACCGAAAACTGACAAAATTGCAGCCAGAGAGTGTCTGAGATGATTTGCAGTTGATGCTAATGTTGCGTGGTTTGAATTATTTGCTAAATGTTATGTGTTTTAAAGCCATTGTATTATGTGAAGATGAATCGTATTTACAAAACGCTGCCAAAATGCACTCACGGTGTGCTGGAAACAGTATTATCGGAAGCTCGTTACGTCACGTCTTAACAAGCAGATTGGATTAGATCCACTACGCACTGGATGTTGTAACACGCTTGCACCGATGCCAGACACAGTATGTCACTAAATAATTCATCTACGGTTATGGTTAGGGTTAGGGTTGGGGTTACGGTTACAACATCCAGAACGTAGTGGATCACGCTACAGGCTGCATTGAGGACACACTCCTGATTTTGACTCTTGTATTTCTTGTATTTCGATACTGATTATATTATACTAGTTTGACATTACCTGTTTGTGTTTTGACCCTATGGAGCCCAGCTAGGGTTAGTGCTAGGGTTAATATCATGCTTCTTTTGAGTGGCTATCCACCTATCCACTTAAACTAAATAGCTGAAGCAATAATCTGTCACTTAATCTGTGTGTAATCTGTTATCTGGTGTATAATCATTGTCTATGAATGTATCTCTGTGTTACACATTAAAAATATTGAATTAGGTGGGTAAAATATTTTCTCAAGGATTGAGTTAAACTCTCTGTAGTTATTATATTTATAATGTGTATAGGGAAAATGGGTAAGAAGTTCTTAAAAAACATCTACTGGTTCCCAGCACTGGCACTATGTGAAAGGAAAAGGAGTCTGGATGACTTCCTGCTGGGATGAGATCTCTGCACTTTTAAGTTTTGAGATCCTGTTTACTGGAGTGAAGATTTCTGGGTGTTAAAGTGTGAATCTGAGAGCTGTGTGGATAGGTCTTTGCTTCAGTGGTGAGTGAAATACATTATTCTGTATCTGGCACTGGTCACTTTAATTAAGTCCTATAAGCAAGACTGTAGCCAAAACATTAGCTGTCAGCATTTTTTGCTGCTGTATTGTAAAGGATGCCAAGTACATTGCTCCAAGTCTTTCAGTGGACCTGTTTATCGAACCTGTCTTCCTAGAGTTTTTCCAGGGAAGCGGTCCAATAAGAATAGAACATGAATTTGCAGCCTACACGGCAAGCATGACACATAAATAGGCAACAGCAAATGGTGGGCATCTATATATAAATCTGCATATGAGTAAATCTATTTTCATATCTGGCATCCAGCATCATTCATGTCCACTGCCTATTTTGTTGCTGGGTGCTATATTGGCTGGCTCTGGGTGGTGCTCCCAAATGATGTGCCAGAGCGCGGTTTTGTGCTGCCGTTATTGTGTGGACACATAAAAGGGCCACTGTGTCGGACTGAACCGCAATGTTCACTTTATTTACTTGTGAGCAGCTGTGCTTGCCCTGATAACATGGCAGATTTAAAACATTAATAAGTGCAGGCTCTGAGCCGAGCACTTCTACTCTGCACCGTCCTCAGACATTTAGGCTTGCTTATTGCATACGCACCATGTCTTCTGGTCAAGTATAAGAGATCCATTTGGTCATGCTGTTGCATTTCACCATGAGCGTGAGTTATAAAAATCATTATAGGAATTATGGGTAACCTGAAAAATTGATTACTAATTGATTAATACTGATTAATAATTGATTGTAAGCAAGTGTTTGACACAAAAAGGTGAAGTAATAATGTGATAAGATTAAAGAAAGAAAGAAAGAAAGAAAGAAAAGAGAAAAACAAGTCTGTGGTATTTTGATTTTGATATCACACAGAAAACGACCATCAGAAAACACTACCAAGCAAGTACATGCTTGTACTAATAATGTAACCCAAACTGGGACAATAACCATAAAAGCATGGTGCATATATGTTCAGCATTCATTTCTGGTTTCTTGACAGTCCACCCACAGAGGTACTGTTAATTCCTTACCCAGTAAAGTGGTGTTTTCACATAAAAGATATTTCCTCTCTATCACCTCAGGAAAATGTATTAAAGACATATTATTTAACTAAGGAAACTGGTGGAAAAAGGGACTGATTTGCCTAAAAAATGGTGGACGATGGACTACAAGAATCCATCAGAGTTCAGTCAGCTCTGGATCAGGCTTGACTTGATGGACATCTGCTATAGTGCCTATTACACTTAGCTAGCAGATGCGTTACTATAATACAGTATAGTGTAATGTGATAGGGGCAAGCCCTGTGCCCATAGTTGTAAGAGGTTTATCAGATGTCACTAGTAGGACATAATATAGTTCAGTGTGTGGTAGTATCACATTCTGCACATAATCTACTAATAAACTTCCTTACAGCATATGCTATTTAAGACAGTCAGAATAAAGCCTTAAAATGGACCATCTCAAGTATACTAGTGTGTACGTTTCATCCAAAGAGCAGTGCTAGATGCTCATATGACTTCCTTGAGCTATGAGCCATGCGTTATTTAATGGTAGCACACTACAGCCCGAAGGATTTCTGGGCTATGCAATTGAGTCCTCTGATAAGTAGAAAAGTGATAGCTGAATGTTGAAAACACACCTATTACTGTATGGCTTTGAGATGATTACTGGAACAAATTTCCCTGCACCATATCAATATTGGGTGAGAAAACCGATTATGAGAAAATCACTAGTATTTCATTCCCCCCCAAATATCTCACTCAGTGTTTCTGCACAAAGCTTACAACCCTGCACAGGCTACTTGAGTCCAAACCCCTTAATCATGACAGCCAGCTCGTAGTCATTTCAGCTGTCATAAATGGCTTATTTTTCACATTTATTACAGCTGGTTTTCTCTTTTAGGAGGTAGGATAATACCAGATAACCCAAATGAAATCCACACATGGGAAAACATGCAAAACAGCACACAGACAGTAACCTGAGCTCCGGATCACACTAGGGCTCTCTGGAGCTGTGTGGCAGCAACGCTTTCCACTGCACCACCCTGCCACCCTTACACCTAAAGCTGTTCATATTAAAGCCATAATGGACCTAAATCATGTTTGCCTCAGTGATAAAAATGTTTGATATTACCTCTTGATATTACAGGCCTGATACAAACAGCTCCAAACCATTTACACTAGTTACACATTTACACCAGTCCTAACTTTAACACTTCATGCTTTCATGTGAAGTGTGTCATAGGAAAGAAAGAGTGAAACCCTGTATTTGTGGTGGTGGAGTTCACCTGTTACAAGAGCAGCATGAGAATTCTCACAATTGGCATGTTAACCCGAACCTGACACCACACCCAGAACAGCCAAATCAGAACCCCTGAGATGCCCATAGGGATGACCCCCCATCAAAAAGAGGTATTATTTGGCAGACACTTTTATCTAAAGCAACTGACTAGTGAGGTGGGACAGAATCCAAGCAGCTGAGCAGCTGACAGGGTCTTGGGAAAGCAGTGACTCTCTGGTAACACACAACCTTCTGGTCCCTAGCACAGAATCTTTACAGCTGAGCTCTCACTTGACCATGCAGGCTCTAACCTTCAGGTCAGTGGTTGTAAAATTTCTTAACTGTGAGGTCTGAGAAAGTCTAAAACGACAACTCTCCAATGTGCCATGTTGAAGTCACATGTAGCTTTTGACTGCCACCCTTTTAATAGAAGGTAAGAGGCCATAGAAAAACCAGGCCACTTTTCTGAGCACTGACCACCTTGTCCTGTTTCTCCCTCACAGTCCCTGTCCCACATTCCCAAGCAGGGTCATTTGATTTATTATGTGGCCAGGGGGCATGCTGGGCATGCTATCATCAAGAAGCTAATGAGAAATAAAAGAAACCTAAAATGTTCTGACTTCCCTTAGAGGACATTACTTTAATGGTGACTAGAAGGAGAACCATGCCAGCTGGTACCTTTTCTTGTGGAAAGAATACAAAGTTGGGACATGCAGTAGCAAAAGGATAATAGTGCTTTCACTGGACTCAGTTCTTGTAGCCATCGCTGATATACACCAAATGAAAAAGACCAATATATCATATAAGAGTCCTGACCTCACAGGTAGTGCAACAGAATCAAATAGATAAGGCCTGTCATATATATATATATATATATATATATATATATATATATATATATATATATATATATATATATATATATATATATATATATTGGGGGGATGAACTATTTCAGACTGACTTGCCACGCTTATATGAGCTTCAGGTATTGATTACTGCCAAAAAACACTTTCATTACGTTGCCATGGCACTTCATGGCGAGAGCGGGTGGAAAGTGGTGGGAGAGCTGTCATGGTCACTGAATCTCTGGAATGAAGAAAGCGCATCCATTCTTTGATGGACTTGAGCCTCTTTAAGCACAAATCACACTGGACATACTGACTAAGAGGAAAAGCAGTGAGGGGAGACACCAGGGTGGCAGAATGTATAACTGTCCCCATTTCATGCCAAAAGAACCACTTTCCTGGCAACAACAATATCACATTCAAATGCAGCACCTCTGTTGGTTCCGGAATGTGAAATCAGTGATATGAAATGCATGGAGCAGCGTCTAACATGTAGGTCACTGCCCCACCACCAGGCTGGGTTTTAACCTTCTGCTGCCTCCTGGGAGGGAAACATAAATCAATTATGGCAGAAAGGTAAACACTTCCCATTTTTTTTGTTCCTCTCCTGCCTGCTCTCTGTTGTCAGGTAATTTCTCTGAGAGTCAGTGGTACGTGCTGACAGAGGCAAGATGAAATTAGCCAGGTCCTCACAATTAATTCTGCTGCTGCAATTGGTTTGGAGGAGTCAATGAAGGTGGTGCTCGCGCGTGGTTAGGCATCGGATTTAAGAGCTGGAGCAATATCGCGGGGTCTAATGACCAAGTTTATTAGGGTGTGACAAAGTGAATCTTTGATCAGTCAGATATGAGCTAAGGGGAAAACACTTGCCCTGATGCTTGAGGAATGAGTCATGCGCATGTTGTAGAAGTCTCCTGCAGCATTGCATAGCACTTCACAAACTGTTTAACCTATTGTGCAAATTAAAATAATAAAGTAGATAACTACTAGAAAATAAAATACTACTGAGTATCGTGGTGGAAAATTAATATTTAATTGGATTGATTTAACAGTGCCCCAGAGTAAATGTAACCCCGGAGTAAATACAGTTCATTTTAATGTTTGCTTACTCTGATTCACAGATAGTGCATTATTTATCTCATCTGTTAATTTACATAGGCTCGGCGACAGATGAGCCACTGTGCATTTATCTTTTGTACACTTTTATGGTCGCAAACTTCAGGATCTTGAAGGCTCTCTGCAGTGCACAACAAGCTCTTTAGAGCAGCAGTCACTGGACTGAAAATGTAATAACAAGTACTATTTGAAGCTGCTAGTGTAGTGTAAATGAGATAAGCTTGCATGTTTGCAGATAGGCTATGGAAAAAAAAAGTCTGCCATTTTTGTCTAATGACATTTCTGTGTAATGTAGTCTGTACTTGGTTATACTATTAAATCTTCCACGCTCCAGGTTATTTTTGACCACATTAGAATCTGTACTTTGAGTTATGGAGAAGCCATCTACGCTAAGCCGCTAAGATGGGTCGGGACAGTCGGGACCACAACATTTACCCTGACTGCCACAACAACCAAGACTCCACAGTGCTAATGAATTAAACACCTAACAAACCAGAAGGATTGATGAAGACGCACTGAGCCAAGATACATACCAGTGAGGAAACATTCAACCAGACCCTTCTTACGCTCAGCGATTACTGAGTCTTGAATCTGATACTGAGAATAGGGAAAGCATATGTTGGTCTACTGGGACTGTTGGTCTATATGTAAAAGACTACTTTTATTCATAAAGCTGAGTTTTTGTCTTACACTTTCTTCTGAACAAACAGTATATGGTGTACACATGGTGTGGCAGCTTGAATTCTATATTTTATATTTAAGCCTCAACATCTGATAAAGGCACTTGAATGAGTGACGAAACATCTTGACAATTAAGCCGTAAGTCTATTCAGTTCACTACATTCCAAACAAACTGGATAATTAAAACACTTTCCTCTGTAGTAGAAGCTCTCACTTACAAATCTAAGTGTCTATAGCTGTTTTTACACTTGCCTGAATCCAGGATCAATTCTAACTTTAGATGAATCACCATTACAGGTTTATTTTCATTCAGACAAATCACTTTCGAACAGTGCTTTTTATACATCAGCTGTGTGACATTTTTGGAAAAAGGGAGACAACAAGAATGGTTCCTGGTCATTTCTTGATTTTTTACTTAATGTATTATTTAATTAGATTTTCTCATCTCTTGCTTGATATGGATCAATGGTTTGGGTCAAGTTTTCCAGTTGAAGATGCACATGTATGCACATGCACTGTATATACAAAATAATCTACCGTTTGTATTTGAATGCTCTCCTGGCTCCATCTCATCTGCTCTAAAGACCACAATATGCTTTTTACTGCCATTGTAATGTGACAAGCACAACCAATGTAATGCTTTTCACTGCCAAGTAATGTGACACGTCTAGCCAATCACATGATTTGGTACCTGGCTCCATAAGTGTACCATGTTCATGAAGCAAACCTCAGACCACCATTTCAGGTGGACCACACATCAGTTCCCTGTACCATTTCCCAGTTTGAGAACTTTCTAACATAAACAAACATACTGAAAATTTGACGCAAATGTCTTCAGGTCTGGAATTAAAAAAAAAAAAGTGAACAACCCCCCCCCCCCCCTAAAATAGTACTGAAGGCTACTGTAATGTGAACTGTGATGGCTAGATTTGACTGACCTGCTGGTATCCAGGGGTCTGCTGATGGCCTCAGCTTCGCGTTGACCTGTTCCCAGTCAAAGTCATCATCTTTACCTTGGCTGTAGCCACACTCTGAGTAGGGCCTTTCGAAGTTACAGTCTCCTGAGAAAAAAAATGGATACATAATGTTGATTAACTGAGGGTACGCACACACAGTTCTAATAGCGGAGTCATCATCAATCTCTGTCAGCAGAAAGAAGTCCACTAGTGTTCAAACACAGGGCCTGTCACCGTGGAGTATTAACGCTGTATAAGCAGCAATTAATCTAATTCCCTCACTGCAGGTTCCCATGGTAGAGTATAATCACCGCTTACTGGCCTGAATTCAATAGCTCTGTCACTCAGATCACCTCAGCACTAAGATGAAGAGCAATGAGACCCAGCCACAGTGGTAACAATTGCTTCCAGGTATGCACAAGATCTGAATGTATCTACAATGAGTGTCGTCTAGTTCATTAATGAGAAGGAAAAGATGACAAGTGGTGCAATCACATGGTCCTCTAAAGCTCGTTCAATCACAAGGATACAAACAGACCCATAAAATTGCTTTTCATTGTGGGTTTTGTTCTGAATGTATGCATTACGCAGTTCCATTTGCTTTACATGCAGCAGAGGAATATGACCCAGTTATGATTGGCATTCAGTTCATGCATATTTTCATCTCATAACCATGTGTGGGACACAACAGTGAGCCGTAATAAGACACAGCTTTACTTTAACGCCTCAGAGAACTCCTCAAATATTGTTCCAAACTCGGCGTGACTTTCTGCGAATTGGACAGAGGATATGAAGTATCAACATTCTTCCCCGGAAGGCACAAAGTCTTCCATATAGTCAAATCTTTATAAAATGCAAAAATAAATCCCTTTTTCCAGCTTTGCTATGAATATACCCAACAGCGCTATCCAGTATGTTATTTATCATTCTTCCTCAGTCTAATGTTATGATTCCTTGTAAATAAATGTTTCCAAGTCCCATAGGCTTTTGACACCTTGTCAGAATTTGTATGTAATCACTGCAAGATGCATGTAATATGAGCACTTGTAGGGGGAGAAAGCTGTCATCACCTACATGACTGCCACAACAGAATCACAGCAAGACTCTGATATCTACTTGTTTATGTTGACAGTGTCGATTTCCTCCACCAAAGTGAAAGAGAGACAGAATCTTATTAGATAAACTACTTTCCTGAAGAGATATCAAGTTTTATCCACTGGCAAATCACATTCATTTGGTGGGATTATAATTGATATTTCACTGTGTATACACTTGAAAGGACTCATGTGGCCTTTAAGCCCCTGGCCACCAATCAAAAACACCAATCAAAACTTATTTTTGCTTTTTTAAGAAGGTCCTCCCGGATTTTGCCTTTCAAACTAATGAATTCCAAAAGCTTTGGTGGAGCGGTAAACAATCTATTTTGTTCCACGCTACATGGTTTCTGGCTCAAATCTCTTTACGGAGCTTCTCAGAGTTCTAGTCCTAGAGGATAGCGTCTCTGTTTTGTCATATTCTAATACATAGGCCAACTTAATAATGAATAAAGAGTATTGGAGGGTCAAAAACACCCCTTTGTAATGTTACAGCCCTCCACTAAAGATTAAGAGCTCTGTTTTAAAGCCCTTACACGTCGTCACCTGTAAGTCAGTAGAATCAATTGTGTAGAGAGATCTCTGAGTGTCGGTCCAGCCTAGTGAATCAGTGCAGGAAAAGACAAAAACAAAGTAATAAAGCAAGCACACACAGAGTATTCATTTACTTTTGTTCACTCATTCATCTACATTAAGCACTTTCTTCTGGTCAGGGTCATGGTGGATCTGGAGTCCATCCCGGGAACACGGGGCATGAACACTACATGATATACCACCCTGCTGCCCTACTTTTGCTAATCTACTTATTATTTCTTAACTTCTCCTCAATGGTCGAGCAGCCAAAGCAGGCTGTTTAAAGAGTTTCACAGGGGCATGAAAGCTAGCTAGGCTAGTTCGTTTGGCTACATCCAAAACCGCATCCTACTGCACTAAATAGTATGGCAGAATAAATGCTATGCCATTAGACCATAGGTCTATATGGACCAGTGGTGTCATCTACTCGACAAGCAAGAATGAACTGTAACCAAAACTGTTTCTTCCAGGTTCTCTTTTCAAAATATGAAAATAGACCACGGCCACTTCCTGGTATGGAGACTCTCCTTTCATTCAGGAGCAGGACGTACAGTATGTTCATGATTTCTGTAGATAACTTTCTGGTGTGCTTGAGTGCAGGATGTGAGGTAACGGTGAGGCAATGATGAGGCAATGATAAGGCAATGGGAGATGATCATTAGCTTGCCTTGGTCGGCGCTGGTTGTTTGACAACGCATGGTGTGTCACAGCCTTTACAACATCTGTTAGATAGTGTCGATAACTGGTAGATTATTTCATGGAAATGACACCATCCCTAGTCTAAATGTTCTGAATAATTGTGTTCAGGGCCTATAATTGTAATTAATGTGCCTAAATATTTTAATTGCAAAAAGACATAAGAGCCTTTAGGTGAGCTTTGATGATAAAGGAACAAGGCAGTAAGGTCTAAGTATTCAACAATGTGAAAAACCTAGAGAGGAGCTGGTCAGTGGCTATCAAAGACCACAGCCATGATAATTAGACATTCCTGAAATAAAAGTAGCTAATTATCTTGTCAAAGCACACTCTGAACAGTAGCCTTTCTCTCTATATGCACATTTCAGGTTCATTAGACCAGATAAACACCATGATTCTCCATTCTTTTTGGATGGCTAGTGCATGGTGTGTGTGTGTGTGTGTGTGTGTGTGTGTGTGTGTGTGTGTGTGTGTGTGTGTGTGTGTGTGTGTGTGTGTGATATGTGGAATGTCTGAAATGAGCATGGCAGTAACACATTTATTCCTTATCTTCTTCAGCCTCTCATTCCATTCTGATCAAACCAATCTGCTCTGGCCTGCATGATGCCATTAAATACATCAAGTGAAAAAACAGTGTGTAGACACAGCAAGCTAACACACAGGGATCATCCACACATATCCTCTCTCTCCTGCTCTGCCTTGTTTGCTCTTGTAATCTCACTCTGACTCGGGTGTTCTCAGACTGATAGCCTTGTCTGATAACCAGGATAATCTTGAGTCAATATCTTCAAATACTGTATTATTGGGGGAAGGAGTTTAAGACGAACTACATGTTGCTCAGTGGCTAAGACTGAGCCAAGTCTGCAGAAGGATACATATTTTAACATCCTTTTGTATTAGGGATGTAACTGATAAACATGAATACCTTATTTGGTATGAACAGATAAAAAGACGTTGATGTCTGTAACAAAAAATTAATGCAAACAATCAAAGACTATGTTAACATGAATGTCCAGCATTCATTCATTCATCCTTAGTAAGGATTTAAGAGCATTTTGGCACTGTGGCATACTCATACCTGGGTATACTGTATAGCCTGGCACAACACACATTGTCGTCTATACATATAACAAAGTCCCTTCCCCAAGTATACCAAGTCTTTCTTGGTATAATTTAAATAATCACCCACAATTGGAGCTACATAGTAAAGTCCCTCACAGTGTTATCAGAGGACACAGACGGTATTGGAGATGGCTCGCTGCATCTGGTCTGAAATGATGCCGACGTTTCTATCAGCCCCCGAGGTTAAAGATGATTACATCTCCACGAGGGGTGCAGAAGCACACCAGCCATTTCTAGTTAGCCGTACAGACAGACTAGAAGGCTTTCAAACAGCACAGTGTCTGCATCCATCTAGCATCTCTTCAAAATCAAAGCAAACCTATCTCATGGGAAAATGATGGTGAATATATCCCTTACACGATATTTTGTGTTGTTATAAAGATGTTGTTCTATACAGCTCATTAAGAGACTGGTTTTTTTTTTGGTCTCTGTTCTGACAAAAACAGTTGTAGGGTTTGGAATAGTGTTTTGCTGCCCAGACACATTTTGTTGTGTTTGTGTGATTTGCTCTGTAGGACCTGGTGGCACATCAATAGATCCGTGCCTCTTGGCGGTCACACACATCGGTTGGCTGCCAAAATCAACAACACTGGGATGATGTAAGAGTGGTAACTAGCTCATCGCCTCAACCATGCGGTCAGCAGACGGTTTAATTCAATTGTCCATAGATGTCAATAAAGTGCTCATCAGGTGTTGGATGAAATCACAGAAACATTCATATCTATTCAACAAAAACATGCATACACATCTGCACACCCACATATTCACATCGGGGGCCTCTGTTGTATTGCTTTCTAAGGGCCTGTATCTTGCCGTGAACAGAATCTAAACACTATAGACAGCTGCTTTAAGTGATATCTAGCAGAGAGATTGAGCTCCACTCTCTGAGACATTGGGCTTCCACATGAAAGGCTCTATGAGTCTCCATGGGACTTCTTCCCTTCACCATCTCACCAATCGATACTTTCTACCCTGTCATCTGTATTCTCTTGCAAAGAAAGTAAAAATGGCCTACCAAACAAAGCCGACACGAAAGCCTGTACAAAATGCATGCTGTAAATATTTCAAACGATTCCAATGTGAAGAGAGCAGGGCCATTTTCTTAGTCTGGATGCACTGTGCATTTTTAAAAACCCATCCGTCTTTTTTCACAGGCCACAATCAATACTTCTCCTACTCACCTACGAATTTATTTCATCCAAACATTTCCAAGACCAACTTAAAAGAGATTCTATTGTTGCACCTGCCACTGGAGTACACGGAAGTCCACTGGGTTGAAGCACTTTCAGGCTTGCAATCATATAACACCATGAGTTCTGTTTAAACCATCTTTTTTGGTGTACACATTCATATAGTCTTCCAAAGCTTAGAGTGGAGTGTCAAAGTGTTAAACATACTGTGAGCAAATTACATTTATTATCTTAGGGTGCTTTCACACGTATTAGTCTGAGTCGGGTGCGAAATTGATCGTTTTGGTTTGTTTACTATTAGGTTTGGTTTGGTTTCACACTGCACATTATTAAACAAAGCAAAAAAGCAAAACAAAACATTGGCTTAGGGGTGTGTAGGGCTGAAAACGTAATCATACAACTCTTTTATTAATTGGTGAGAAAAACGGTGGCGGAAAAAGATAAGCGATGCTCTGCCAAGTGTGAGTAGAAATCAACCAAGCTAGACAACACTAGATAATTACATAAATAACTAGTTTTTAAATCATTTTGTGTGTCGCATCCAGCCAAGCCCAAGACTGAGACCAAGACCACCTCATTCGGTTGTTTTGTTCCGCACCTGAGTGTGATTGCTATGCTCTCACCTTCCTAAATGAACCACAGCAAGGGGAAAACACTCCAGGGTTCAATTCAACCAGACTAAACTAAACACTGCATATGTGAAAGCAACCTGAGTGTCCCAAAGCAGTGTCTAAATTGCTACGAGGCAGAGAGCTAAAGCCGATACAGCTCAGCCTTTGGATTATTCAGTGTATTTATTGTGTCTCCCACCTTGATGGTATTGCTTTCCCGTTGCACTGACACCACTAACAGGTCCTCCTGTAATAGCTAATGCAATAGAGATGGCTGATAACCTTCCTCGCTACCAGATCAGCAATTGCATCCTCTGCAATAGCCATTCTATGCAACGAGGAAGGTTTTGTTGCACATTATCATCCCACAGGTCTTGCTGGCTAGGATGCTCTTTTATGAGCGTCGTGTCTTCTGCAAGGACACAAGCTTTAAAAGTAATATTGGGTAATTTGACCCAGTGCCTGCAATTCTTCTCTCTTCAGGTAAAACTGTGTGGAGATGACAGGCCTATTCCCTACTCCAAGCTCCATCAGATTACTTATCAACACCTAAGTACAAGGGGTTTCACACAAGCCTTGAGGGCACGTTTTTCTTTTTTTTCTTTTTCTGAACACTAAGCAGTGTTTTAGATCCAGGGTCAGTGACTGTTCTCAAGGACTGCACTCTGCAGATACTACTATCCTACATCGGAGGAAAAAATAAATCGCATGACCAGGGCAACACTGCCATGGCTAATCTGTATCGGTAAAATGAAATGCCAGCCGTGTACACGCGCACAAGAGATAACGGCGCAAGTCAGGAAATGAGAAAACACACAAATGCCCAGGAGGAAATTAGATATCTGTCTTAGTATTGATGTATTTATGACTCCTCAGTCTCAGCGATAAACTGCCACACACACACCCTGCTTTCACTCACTAAATAAAGTTATAACGCTCCCTGAGACAAACAAGAAACAAGCTCTCACTGCTACACTGGTTCACATTACCACCTCATGATGATGTGTTCTGGCACCAGAACAAGACATTACTCGAAAACTGATGTCTTCTCAATTGCCCAACGGGGTCTGCAGTATAGTGTATGTTTTGAGTCAAATCTCCTAATATTTGCAGATTATTCAACTGGGAAGTGAGTCATGCATTCACAATGTGTTTCTCAACTCCAGTACTCAGGTCACCAATTCTGGCATGTACAGTTTTGCGATCCTTCACTAACACACCTAATTTAACTCTTGTGCTTGTGTCCTTGTAAAGGTCCTTGTACATAAATTTCAATTGTTTACTACCCACAATGTTGACAATCTATCAAGTCTATCATGATTCTTTGAATCTAAACAATTATTTAATATCAACTTCAACATATCTGGACCTTTACGGCGACCTTGTGAATACTGTGTATGTGTAAATATAATATCTATGGTAATACAGTGTATGTGGCATTAAAGTTTATTTTATTAGCATTAAAGGGAACGAATGATCAAATGAATTGTCAGTATAGTGCATTAATTGTAGGGTAGCAGTGATTTTTTGTCTCTGTTTTTTTTTTCTCTGTTGGCTCTGTTAACTATTCTTGTTTTCTGCCTTGCAAGCATGTTGGTCAGCAAGAAACAAGCATTTGCAGAATCATCCTTGTATGGACAGAATATGTGAGAATGAAAACCAGGCACTGTGTGGAAAAATCATGAAGGTGAGAGTGTGTTAATGTGATTGTATATTAACACTCCAAATGTTTGACTATGGCATATTAAGTGGCAGGATAAGCAAACATTTTTCATTACCCAGTTAACAAAAGTGCATAGATACAGCATGCTGCAAAGAAAATCCGTTAATGTTTCACACAGAGAACCGTCTTTCCAGTCCAGTTTGCTAACTGGCATTCGCTTCTAGTTAGTGAAAGATAAGTAGCCTTCAGGATGGCTAGATTTGATTACTGTAAATGATTGTGCTACTGGAGCCTATCCCAGGAAACTCGGGGCACAAGGCCGGGGTGCCAAACCATCACGCAATTGCGTACACATTCACACACTATGCATAATGTGGAAATGCCAATCAGGCACATGTCTTTGGTCTAGGGAAGGAAACCGGGGTACCCGGAGAAAACCCCCGAAGCACGAGGAGAACATGCAAACTCCATGAGCACAGGGCAGAGGTGGGAGTCAAACCCCCAACCCCAGAGGTGCAAGGCAAACGCGCTAACCAATAATCCTTGATTAAACTTGATACCGCAAAAAAAAATTTTTTTTAAATAAAAAATTCCCTTCTCAGTGAATTACCAGTATAGCAGAAGGGAGATAATCAGAGGATGAAGATCCAGAGCAAGAGGTTCACAAACAAGACTATTATATTTTACCAATAATTCTAGCCCAGTGTGAATACATTGGAAGTTGGAATTTTTCTACAAGTCAAAATAATCAAAGTAATCAACCTTCAGTACCACACAGTGAACTCAATTTTGTCTATAGCAAATGCATTTGTGTAGAAACTCTAATATATACAGCCAAATAACACTGTAATTGCAGAAATATTACTAAGCTGCATTGTTGTGATCAAAAATGTTGTGCATTGTTGTAATCAAGAATCCATTAACATCAAATAATTATCAGAACTAATAATTATGAACGTTATGATTACTTTTCATTATCATTTTCAGTATGATGCATATTCTACATGGTCTTACTGGTCTCTTACAATAAAGAACGCACTATGTATTAAAACTGATTGCTCTGTTAAACACAGTACACACGGTAATCATCACATAGTCTTAGCTAAAGCTCTCAAACCTTTCTGCACCTAATTTGGACTTGTAATTTCAATACCGGTTTTGTGACAAGTGATAGCATTGACTTTCTTCGCTATTCTGACTGCCAAACTGTGGCCGATAAACGATTTGCCAATATATCCCTGACCTGTTTAAGCACAATAATGTGGTGGGAAAAAAACAAGACCACTTTGAGCATATTAGCAGGGTGCGAGTAAGTAAGTAGGTGCAAGTACAGTAAGTGTAGACAAAGCTCTCTCTCTCTCTCTCTCTCTCTCTCTCTCTCACTCTCTTTCACACACACACATATACAGCCTCGAAGTCAAGGTTTATTATAATTTTGAAATTATTTGAAAAAAGAAAAACAGTACAAAGAGAAAGGGAGTTTCTTTCTCTATATATGATCCCAAAATATGCTATTTAAAAAAAAAAAAAAAAAAACTTGTAGTAAGCCTCAACACAATATACAGAGCATAAGGAACATGCACTGATCCATTCACTCACAGCTACACAGTTAACTGCCCCCATGACCAGCCCTTGCTAGTCGTCGCTCATGTCTGTGGAATACCTGTGGGAAAGACTAATCATTGACTCATCGACAAGACAGCATGGCTATTCATGAGTCAATTATCAATAAGGGCACATAAGTATGAATTTCCTTCCAGGACTTTCATGTTTAGGCCCTGACCCTTGAAAAATGCTTAATTAATCATATTAAACTCATATTGAGCGCATGCCACCCCATGCAGAAAGTATTCCGTTTATGAAAGGAATGGTACAGCGTTGCTTGCATTTTCTCTGCTTTTTCTCTCCTGGGTGCCATAACAGCCATGTTGTCATGAGGGGGTAAATGAAAAAAAAAAAATCTGTGAAAACTCTTCCCCTTTTCAATAAAGGTTAATAATGTACATAAGTGCATGTGATTGGCCACAGCACAGGACCTGCTACAGAAGCCATGATGGTTCATGTTTAAAAACTGGAACTAAATTAGTTTTCGGTATGATCAGCTGAAATACTTTGCTGGATCCACTAACTGACAACCCGTGCACTATAGGGACCAGCGCATTAAGCCAAAGGGTACAATTGCAGGAGAACTTGTTTCCTTCTTTTAAAATCAGTTGATACAAGAATAGGTGTCAAGAAGGAGTTGGGGTAAAGGAGAGAACCCCTTGGTACCCTTATTAAACTGGAACACAACAACATTGTTTATGAGGTTAACTTAAAATACAGAATGTCCCAAAATCTCCATACATAGGGGAAATTAGCCCTTTTTAGCTAAATGTCTTCCAAAATTTTTCATACTTACTTTATATTAATTTTCTTCCAGATATCCTTTGAGAATGCCTTTGACAGAAGAAGAACGTATTGAAATCATTCTCATGGCTGGATCGGGAAGCTGTTGCAAGGTTGCGGTGGACTTTAACAGGAAACACGGCAAGCACATCACACACGACGTTGTTGCCCAACTTATTAACAAATTTAAAAAGACTGGACGTGCTGCTGACCAGCCAAGAAGTGGACGTCCATGAACATCCACTGACGAAGGCACAACTCACATGGTGCTAGCGTACATGAGCTCCCTGCATGGAGACTTTTGGGACACCCTGTATAATGGATTAGAACAGGCTTTTATATGGTTATAGGATTTAGATTTTATGTGATGTAACAATCAAACTGTCAGGAAACCCGGAATAAAGAAAATGTTAAGTATGCTTTACTGTCAGACAGAAGCCAGATAACAGAGCTATTGAGTTTGAGTTGTCACCTCACAGGTTATTACTACAGTCAGATTATCAGACAATCTGAGAAACGCTGAAATATGATGAGTTGCCGGAAAATGTGTGAGGCTCAGCAGGTGATCAAGGCAGCTTCCTGAATGCACCTAAGAAGCTGTGAGAGATGGCAACCCGTCTTTCCAGCCTTAAACCCATTAAATGATGATGGATGAAAGCGGGTCCTAACACAGAGCTCGTTTCCCAGCTCCCTCTTCCATGACACTCATGAAGCACTTCCACCTCATAATTATGTCAGATCCATCTCCATTTGTACGACCTGACACTGTACAATTAGGATGAATCTGGGCCTCATTGGTGTGGCTCAGAGTGCCAGCAGGAGGCCAGGCATGAGTGCTCAGAGCTGCACACAGACACAGCTGTGCAGCAGGCAGGGACAGGCCTGGGACGGAGACTAATTAGATTACGCAGCGAACGGAGGTTTCTAAGTGAATAGTGAATATGGGAGGCATGTTCAGGCAGTATATCATAAAGCTGCTCTCCAGCTGAGGTGATGCTGTGAACACCAGGGAGCCATTCTCACAGGCTTTAATGTACCAAATGCTCAAATCGGTGTATTTTACACATTAAATGTCACTAGCTCGTTTAGAAGCCAGTACTATACAATTACAATTTAACTATACATTCTTAGGACCAGGTTTAATGATTTTCTACAGTGGATATAAAAAGTTTACACACCCCTGTTAAAATGGCAGGTTTTTGTGAAGTAAAAAAAAAAAAGACATTTTGATAAATAATATCAGATCTTTTATCACCTTCAATGTGAAATTGCTAAGTATACAAATAATACAAATAAAGAGAAAATCAATGAGAATCAGCTGGTATCAGCTGGTCTTTATTTGGGGTTAATCAGAATAATTTCACTGATGACAGCTGTCAGGACAGAGGACTCTACACTCTACAAAAGAGAAGGGGAGGCTGGTAAGGGAATGTTTGTTTATAACTGCTTTAACATAAGTGATAACAGGAACTAACTTGTTTCACGGACATTCCATTCATACAAAATTAACTGTAACTATAAAAGGTTAAAAGCACATCATTCATTGATAAATTAACAATTGTAATCTTTGGAAAAGATGAATGCTGAATGCTGTTATTAGAAAATAATCAACTTTGTGGTAGTAACAGTAACTCTGTTGATTATTTACTGTTACATCACTCCCCATCATGTTTTATTCCCTACATATATCATGCATATGTCTCTGTACATGTTTAACAATTTGATACTCAAATATGATACTTTCAGAAAGGCTCCCTTATCTATAAATGTCTAGAATTATAGTATCAGGTGCATCCTCTATTCTCTTTCTCATATGTGCTTCAACAAAGTGTATCTGACTTTCGTGTGCTTCTATGTATATTAGTAAACGCTGCTATGGTTGCCCTATGGGTTGTTCCTTATGCCAGCACATCTGTGCAACATGGGCTAATGATGTTGGCTTATTCTCAGACGTTCAGTGTGGCAGCAGCACGGAGGCGCCAATAAAATATGAACTTGCGCCTCATGTAGTGCAAATTACACCCTAAAAGCTCTGCACAGAGAAGATTCGGTGCTATTTAATGTTATTTTAACATATGTTTTTCTATTTGACTCGACTTATCCATTACACACAGACACTGGCATGAAAATTAACTTGACAGATATTTTATCACTGGTTTACCAAAACTATGAAAAACAAGAGTTTAGCTGCTACACTTTTACAATGAGCACAGCTGTTGGATTTTTTTATTTTTTTTCCCTGAGCTTCTTAAGGCGTTTTATCAAAACACCTATCAAAGTGAGACAAGGATTAAAGAAAGAGTACATGGATGGAATAGAAGGAATAAAAATTAGACACAAGGCTCCAGCTTGCTTATTATTCACTCCCTTACACAATGAACTACAAGATTTCACACAAAAACCTGCTGAGATATAACACCAGAGAAATGGATAATTTATATGTATATTGGATAAAAAAAAAATGAAATGCAAATCCTCGACTCAATCCAAAGCTCAATTTTCCTCCATTTATACAAGTAGGGTTATATGAAAAAGCCTGACAAGGGCAGTCTGTCTGCTCTGGCTCTTACTATAGTGAATACAGCAGTTCAGTGACCTTATAATGGACTAATATTCCTGAGATGAGAGTGCAGTGCACCAGCATTGAGTTCCTCATGGTTCTTAGTCATTAATGGTCTTGAGTTCAGATGCGCACATGTATGCAGGAGCTTATGCGAGCTCCCTGTAGTGTCAGAAAGACGAGAAAATTACCCTTAATTCTTCATAAATGCTCTTTTCAAACCCAGTACAGAAAATGTATTATGCTACAACCCTCTGAAATTAGACTTGCTCAAACAGGGAACGGAAAGCAAGCAAAGTGCTACTTGACCTCTACTTCTCCTGGAGAGTATTTGTAATTTATTTATGAAATTTGTTTCATTCTTTTATTTCTGTTCACTAAGTGCCAACCAGATTCTAGCTCATTGCTGTGGTTTCCGTACTTGTTTTGAAGTGAAAGGCCAGTGGACTCACAAATTTCTCATTCATTCATTATTCTTCAGTAAGCACTATATCCTGGTCAGACCAAAGAACCTGGAGGAAACCCACATGGACATCTGGAGAACACGTGAAACTCTACACAGACAGTAATCTGACCTCAGGATCAAACCAGGGACCCTGAAGCTGCTGTCACTCATACACAGTGCAGATTAAAATTTAGTTTTCCAATATCCAGTGTGATCACCATTCATTTTATAAAATGAAGAGCTCTGTGCGCCAGGTAGTGTGGGGTTCGAGCCTGAGCTCGGGCTTCTGTCTGTGAAGGGTTGTCTCTCTGTCTGCGACCCTGAGCAGTGACTGAAGAATGAAGGAATGAATTAAGAATAAATGTCTTTTCTCATTTCCAATGTAACGTGTTGAACAATGCACAGTGAAGCATATAAACCATGCCAACAAATATTAACAACTCGACTGCTTAAACAGCAGCAACCTTGATGAACAAACACGAACAAAAGCCTCACAGCACACACACAGTTGTGCACCAGATACCGTCTGTTACACTCCTCTTGTCCTATAGTGCATCTTCCACTGTGCAGTGTAACAAACAGGCCCAAACAAATCAAACGTCCCACCAACGCAGCTGCACTTCCTGCTGCCCCGGCCTCCCCATGGCTCTGGCAGCCAGGAGCATGATGGATGGTTATTTTTGTCGGGGCTGATTCACTCGGCGGTGACGGCTCAATATCAGGAGGCTCCCAAGATGATTTATTCCCGGCCCGCTCCCATTCGATTAGCCGTAGGCTGTCGTGGGGCCGCCGGGGCCACGGCGCTCCGAATAAGAAGAGGGCTCAGCGTACGATGTTGAAGAAGGGACTGGGATGGCACCTCACTGACCCTCCCTCCTCTGCCTGGCGAGTAAAACTGAAATCTCATCCCTCCTGCCTGGAGGCAATGAGGCCTCCCATTGCTGCAAAACCCACACAAAGTCACAGAGATAGGCAGAGCATACCAAGTTGAAAGCAGGGGGAAGGTGGAGCTGCCGCTGTGTTTACACATCTCTTCATTTACCCCTCGCTACGCTAGGCCTAATTTGTCCAAGCCTGTGTGTTACTCTGCCAACAATTACTCTGAGGAATAAAGCTTTTCAGATAAGCAGCGCGTTATGTTTGATCTCATAATCAAGAAGGTAAACAACAACACTAGTGGGCTTTTTTGCATTTGGAAACTAAGCTGAGTAAACTTTCATATAAAATCCACTGATAAGACCACGAGTTATTTTCCTTATTTGTATTTAAAACACACACACACACACACACACACACACACACACACACACACACACACACACACACACACAACTGACATCTGACTGTACATTTTCTGAAATGTCAGAGAATAATGTCATTGTATTTTTCTGTAATACATGTATGCTGTATAATATCCATTCAGGGAAGCAGTATAAATGTGAGTGTTGTTTTATACTTGCTTAATATGTAGCTAATTTGTTTAACAAGGCAAGATTTTTCCTATGCAAAAATGAACACCCTCAATTTTTCTTTGAAAGAGAGTTAATAGGAAAACATTGAGTTAAATTACCCTTTTTTACAAAAACAGCTGAGATTCTGAGATTTGTTTCTGCCAATTTCATTAAAGCTGGCTTCAAATTAACATCAGCATCAGTATGTGGTTTCTTTTCTTTCTTCCCCCCCCCCCCCCCTCATTGAGTCATCACAGATCTGAGCCATAAGTCTGCTCTTCACAACATTCTTTTGGTATTCCCCTAATTTTCATTCACCTCGACTTCCTGACACTCTAAACATGGATAAATAATAAATTATGGTTTACTTTGAGTTCAGGCCCATATAGGTCCATTTATCATTTTATTTTTTATGGAACCAATCCCATTTTTTCCATTTTTGGGCTCTGAGAATTGACAAATACCCAATACTGACTTTTTACTGACATCTGCTTACAACCTGAGCCGAGTTTCTGCAAGCAAGCGTCTGTTGCAGATTTATACAAAACATACTACTGGTTTAAAAGGTATAAATGTGTGATGATTATTGGCTAAATAAATACCTAGAGCCACAGCAGTGTGCTCAGAAAGATTTAATAAGAAATAAAAATGTGATTCAATCATCTTGTTTGCTGCAGGGATGAATACACTTGTTATAAAAACCTTAAACCCTCCATTGAATTGGCAGAGACAAAAGATCACTCTCTAGTGGAGTAAATAGCATGCGTCCAGTCCGAGTGTCCTGATATATTTAACTACAAGGACAGCCATTATGAACTGAAAATGGAAAACATGCTCATAAAAACTTCTTGTCTTTTACTTCTTTTGTCTTTTAATTCAAAAATAAGGACAAGAATCTCTCATTCATCGGTCTTGCAGTAACAAGGTTATTAATTGAGTCTGATTTGTCCTTAAGACCCTAAAACTGCTTAAGGTCATAAGTGAGAGCCATCGCTTGACCCATTTTCATCTGATAAACTGACAGTCCATTCTTCATCGAACCCCTCATACTAGCCATCTGCCTTTACTGGGAGAATTTTAATAGATTCCTGCACATTGCCCTCACTGCTCAATCAAGAGTTTAAGCTCCGGGCACCATCTTGGCGATCCTTAGGGATTATAACAGAGGATTTATGGAGAGAAAGCAGCTCTCTGTGAAATATCATTATGGCTAGAGAGCTGTCTTGTAAATTGCTGTATTGGTGAAGTTTAGTGTCAGTCACTCTGCCAGGCGGCCTGATTTATTCACGTGTTTAAAAAAAAAAAAAAAAAAAAAAAAAAAAAACACCAGCTCTCAATCTCAGGGATGACTAGACTTCTGGGTAATCCTTTGGAATTGAGCCTTGACTGTATCATGTGTTAAATATGGCCCACATCGTTTTAATGGGCTCACTGTCAGTTTTCATAGCATCATAATTAAAATATTAAGCTTCATTATATTATTAGCATGAGTAGAACAGATTAGTACACAAGAGATCTGTCAGCATATTTTGTTGTTTCTCATTAATTACATTAATTCCTTTTTATGTGAAGTGTAAAATTGCCTTGGATGGTCTTTGGGTAAATTGTTCACGAAAAATAACTGCCAATTTCACTACTAAGATACTCAGTGGAAAAATCCTACTTCTCCAAACTTGTGCCAAAGGCCATGACAAGGTTTAAATTCCAGGGTCAAGCAAAGGGACAGGTGTTAAAATCAGGTCACTTTACAATACCAGATAATTGTAAAGTAGAAATCCATCAACTCTTCATATTTAAAAAAAAAAAAAATAATAATAATAATAATAATAATAATAATAATAATAATAATAATTGGGTTATTAATAAGATGTCAGGCAACCATTTCAGAAACCATCTTGCTGGATGAATGACTGGTTTGATGGTCCATCCAGCGCTAATCACTATTAATGGCTAATATTTGTTCTTATTTGTTCTATTTGTTCTATGTTATGAACATATTCATCCTGACTGATATCAGTGTCTACCTTATTTACTGCTAGCATTGAAGAGGCTTCTTAAACTGAGATATCAGTGTCTGGGATCTTCCGTCTGAAAGACTTCCTCAAATCTGTGACAGAGCACCCCTCCTTCCTCACCCTGCACTATGTGTGTGGGAGTGAGCTGAGGGGGCGTTTTCTTTGGTTTATTCCTAGTCGGAGGTCGGACATTGCAAGTAGCACATTTCTTATGTATAATATCTATATACTGAGAGACAAAAAGTTTCCTATTGGTTACTAAGGTTAAGGTTAAGGTTAGATTTAGGTATAGGCATAGCATTAACTAATGATGTTGTCATCAGCTAAAACACAACACAGGTTACTTTACTTCCTGAACAAGTGTGGACCCGAGTACGAGTTACGTTCACATTCATGGGAATCGCGGCATAGTTCCAGTGCACCCGAACTCAGACCACTTCCTCCTGGTATTCCTCCAGGTACTCTCGGGTTCGGTACCACGGTGCATTTCCCGGTCCGCATGACAGCTTTCACATTACCAATTGTTCATGTAAACCGTGCTCTGTTTCAGACTAAACTGCCAGGGTGAAGGCCCCCTGAGACAAATGTTTGTGTGTGGGTGTGTGTGTTTGGGGGGAAGGGGTGGAATAGTTCAGGAATAAGCTCCCAGTTGTTCTTGTGACTGAAGCTATTCACAAGCTGTTTGCCTCATACTAACAGTTTTCTCCCTGTTACATACAGTGTACACCTGTTGACTGTGGAAAAGCTCTGTTTTTATTTAGTCTTGCCCTGTGATATTAATACACTAGGCCATTCCTGGGATCGCTGGCAGAGAAACACTACACACTATGTCCTGGAATGACCCACTGAACTACCCTCAAGCACTCATGTAGGTGTTAAATGTTAAAGAATGAATGAGAATGCAAGGCTCTAACTGCTGGAACTCTCCTTTCTTACGGTCTGATCATGCCCCTCTCCACCCCAGTGACCTGAACATTCCAGAGAGGACTCACTTCAGTGTGAGAATGAATCTTCAAACCCCCCCCACCGTGCTCATAAATTTCCGGTTAAGCTTTTGGCCAGAGTTTACAATCATGATTAAACTGTGAAGGCTATAGACATGCAGAGACTGTCTCCACCCACTGAGTCTAAATGGGGCTTTTCAAATGCCCCCTTCCTTAAGAAGTTACAACTCTCGCCTTTGTGTGAATGACAGAAAACATTCAAGGCTATGTGTCAAATAGGTTTCTCATGGTAACAAAGAAAAGTCGCCACATTGTTCGCTAGGGCCTGAGGTAGTCCGCTAATGAGGTAATTGTCTGGGGGTTTTACATTATAAATAAATGAGGAAAGGAAGAATATGTCTTGCTATAGTTAAATGTAAATCACATAAAGTAATCAAGTTCCCCACCGCTTTATTGACTGGATTATTGAGCTGCTACCTTGTAGAAAATCAACAGAAACGATTGCTCTGGGTCTGTTTTTTCCTAGTCCAGTTTCACGTGACTGAATTGCAAATTCAGTGCAAACGTCCAGTCGAGCTGGGTCATGAAAGGCCCACTGTTCATCAGGCTGAAACCAAAAACATGCTCAACGTGTCTTCTGCAACTTAAAAAGGGAGCCAATCGTGAGTCTTTGGTCTCAGTCATTTTGATGTTGTACGAAAATACCATTAGAAGCTTAATATTTTCCTGTTTGCTTTGTGTTGAGTTGTATTCAGCTGTTCATTAAAAGCAATATACAGATGTGATCAGATAAGCAGAGACGCCAGCATTGCTAACAAGAGAATCCTAGGAAGCAGAGAGAAAAAACATTTCACCACATGTCGATGGACAATTATTATTATTATATTATATTATTATTTTTTTTTTTTTTCCAAATGTGAGCCTAGCAACCGTAAGAAAACAGCAAAAGAAATGTCCAGTGTGATCATTACTTTATAATAAGCAACTCCTCCATTTTTTTGACTGTCAAAAGAGACCACAGCTTTCTATTGGCTCATGAATTCACAAGTCAAAGTAGATGAAATTGGCAAAAAGCGAAAGTAACTGCTACCAATAGCAAATGAGCGTCTTTCATGTCCGCACGTCCTTTCCCCTTCAGTGAATTGGCTTAAAAAAGCATAGTAGTAAGGAGTAGCAAGGAGTCAAAATTCATACATGCTATGACTAAACCATACATGTTGGCACCTCTGCAGAAAACAGCTAAACTGTCTGTCAAAGCAAGCTTAATCTTAACAGGAAAAACGGGAAAAAACTTCAATCTATGTATGTGTGTTTCTCCAGATGCTCCCATTTGTTCATGTTGGATCGTTCTCTGTTCAGAAGCACCACACCCTTTTGGCCAGTCTGGGACACTTTATTACTGACAGAGCGAGAGAGAGTGCAAGAGTAACACAGTGATTCCTACCAAGGCTCACAGACTCCCACGCACATTTCAACACAGACACGCTCGTCTCTTTCCTCCCTTCTGCGTTCCAAAGTTCAGGAGGTTCCCGGCCAGCTTTCTCACACCCACACAACGTAAAATCACACTCACACTCCGTGCTCAGCACAGATCTCTCCTTTACTTCCAAGCAGTACAGCTCCGTGTCCTTGACTGGCAGCTCTTGCTTGCTGCGTACGTTATGAGGTCATTTCTGGTGATTATTTGGAAAGTGTTACTCAGGACATGAGGGTACCTCTTTCCTCCCTATGAAACCCATTCCTCCCAGGCCCACTCCCTGCATCCTGCAGATAGTCCACAGGCGAGTGCAGCCATGAAGGGAGGAAAGGGAAAAGCCTGGTGCAGTCAGGCAGAAAATACCATGCTTGACAACAGAGGCCACCTCATTTTTCACCCTCCCCCATTCCCCATATACGTGCAAAAAAAAAAAAAAAAGAAAGAAAAAGAAACGCTCCTCAAGACATAACTGCTGCATAAACACAAAGCTAACGAAATTAAAAGTAAAGCTTGAGCAATTAACTGTTTCTTACTCCGACACTAAATTAATTTATGGCGTCTCGCAGAAGAACACTTTGAAGAGGAGGAAGGAGAAATGAAGTGCCTTGAAATGTAGGTAATAAATGGATGACAATGCAATGGACAAGGTACGGAGCTGTGATTTATGAGCAGAGAGATTTAAGAACACAGCAGAGAAAATGAAAATGAGGCGGCTGCTGCTGAAGGAGAACACTTAAGATGATCCGACAAGCAAATACAAAGATGAATATGTAAGAGGCATGTTTTTTTGATTAAATCTGTCCCGGGAGGAGTCACTGAGACGGGATTAAATTTTACTAAATCCTAATGATCTTTAAGAGAGTGCATAAATTTGTCTGAAGATTTGGGTTCTTGTTTTGCCATATGTGGCACCAGAAGTTGAAGGAGCTTTTACCCCCTCCCCAATATCCCCAATAATTTTCACTCACTGTGGACATCACTAGATTACTCATAGCCCACAAAGAAAGGATGGAAATTGCACTTCCTGGAGAAAAATGCTATGTATATGGGCACACACAAGAACCCTGACTGAAAAAATGCGTTTGTATTATCTACTTTACTCAACCTCGACCCTACACACAATCTGTTTTCCACAGTAATTTGGTCATATGCCATGCCTGTTCCTAGACGTTAAGCAATTTCATATCTAAGAAATTAAATAGGGAATGCAACCTGCTTGCTGTGTAATTGTGGAGAAGTATTTATGCTGGCATTGCTCAGTAGCGGGCCGTGCACGCCCGACAGGGTGCTCCAAACCTGAAGAAACTAATATCCATAAACACCAGCACCAGGGGGAAAATAATTGCATTATTTCAGGAGGACTGAGCAGCAATAAAGGTCTCCTCTAATTAGCGGGAGGCATGAGGCAGTGTTTGGAAAGTGTCACTCATGACAGCAGATTGAGTGTGACACGTCTCTGGCTGGTGACATGCGTTAGCGGCGTCTCCGTCCTGAGGGAAAGCTTGGCACAATCGGCGCAGCTGGAGTGGATACGCTGTGACAGCATGAGAGGGACAGCAGCACAGCACCATCACACACTCTTTCACTCTCCTCCTCCAAGTACACACCACACTGTGGCCAGCCTACAGGCTCACGGACTGGGGGGTACAATCACGTGCAGCTGAGAGGTCTGTCACAATTATAATATAATGGTCTAATCACATTTATTAAGTAATCGTTAGATTCCACAATCATGTGTTGTATTATTAGTTTCCTGATGTAGTCAAAATCATAAAAATGTTTTGTCATGGAACACAGTTATATTTAGTATATATTATATTTAGAGCTGTAATTTATCCACACTGGGGGAAAAAATTGCAGTCTGTGCGGAGTCTTGCATGTGTTTCGCATCGTAACTCGGAATTTCAAATTCCATAATGCATCGTAACTCGGACCTCAAATCAGCATGGCTGCTCACGGAATGGATAGCCAACAAAGCGGTGGTTCTTTACTTTTAAATGAGTTATGCTGTATATACCACTATTTGTTTTAGATCAGTCAACATACAGACATATTATCTTGTCTAATCTACAACACAGACTGAACAGTTTGCTGTTTTGAGGAGGTAAATTTACATCACTCATCACAGTTAGTGGGCTATATTGTTGCTAACAAAAGGCCTCCATGTTTTTCCCCCACTTTTTCAGGTCGCAAATGACATGATTCCGAGTTTCGATTTCACACTTCCGATTTGTCATTGGCGGTTTCTCAATATGCGTTCTTATGTGATCTTGCGTCATTGTGTACTCGTTATACGTTAGGGCTGGGCGGTATGATGGTATATACTGTTACCAATAAAATGTCTACCGTTACAGATTTTTCTATTCCGTGTATACCGCGAAATGTAAATAAGTGGGCGTGGTTTACTTTGTGCGTATCGCTCCTGCACGTGAGAACGATCGGGACACTGTAAATAAGAGTAGCTGTGAGAGGAAAAACATGGAGAAAGATAAGCACGCTGGTGAAGAAGTCCCACAAACCAATCCTGAGCAGGAGGAGGAACTTGTTATGAAAAGAGGCGCGACATCGGTGGTATGGACGTGGTTCGGGTTTACAAAATCTGACAAAGAGCAGAAAAATGTTATTTGCAAACTGTGTCGTGCGAATGTTCCAGCTAGCAGCGGTAGCACAAGTAACCTGTTTTATCATCTTAAAATGAAGCATGTCAAAGCATACAATTGATTTACAGTTGATTTACCAGAATGACTTTTTTTTTTTACATGATATATATCGTTACCATGAAATAAAATTACTCATTCCGTGAAATAGATTTTTGGTCATCCCGCCCACCCCTATTCTACATCATCATCAAGTTCAATTACAACACTCAAGAATGCAAGTACCGGGGAGGCATGAAATTATGTGCTGTTGATATCGAGGATCCAATGGATACCTGAGCGCACCGAACCCGCTTGAAGTCCCAGAAGTCCTTGCGGCAAAACAAAAGCGGATGAGGGAAACCTGAGCCATACCTGTAGTTTTAACATTTTTTTTTAACGACAATAATCTAAATAAATCAAAATGCATCTAAAAAGAATGCTTTTGATATATGATTTAGATTCAGATATATATGAGGTTGTTGAAAAGTTGAATTTATCCTTCAGTATGCTTAGATTTTAGTTAATGTGAGGTCGCAGTTGCAAACAGTGAGCTTACTACATTAAAACATGCTTAATTATTTACATATTGGTTAATCAGCCAGTTAACGGTAAATCTATTAACCGGCTGAAACATATTGCTTAGTAACTGAAGAGATGAGGACCCTGTCCCATTACTAGAAATGTGCCGGGATGGTTCATTGCGCAACAGGAAGCTCACAGCACATGTCAATTCTCACAAGGATGCGTTCTATGTCTTCCTGACCTTCTGAATTCGTTCTTTCAAGGTAGCCTGGCAAGACCGGTCTTCAGGAGAACGCAAGTTCGTTCTTTGCATTCTTAGAATTGAGAAATTAAGTCAGTAGCATTCGTCCAGATTCTCTGGATTCCTTCCACCTTTCCCCAAAAACATGCCTGGAGGTGGATTGGTGAACCTAATGTTTTTATTATTAGTCTTAGTGATTATAAATGCCTCTATCTGAGCACTATTATTATTATAAGAAAGAGGTGACTCAATCATTCAGCAAGTACTCAAACTCAGACATGCTGGGAAAAGACAGGACTAACAAACTGAATTAATTCTAGCCCAAGGCAGGAACTGAGTGTGCTGGACAATGGGTGACAATGGTGGGACATGAGTTGGTTTTGAAGTCTGAAAGGCCTCTTTTGTCTGTGATAGTGCATGTTGTGACATACTCTACAAGCTTCTGCAGATTCCTTTCAGCACCACCACAGACATGAGCTAAGTGGCAACAATGGTAACATTTGTGTTGAAGTTGGTACAGTTGCACTACACACACAAATGCATAACTCAGAATATTGTGAGCTGTATCAAACAAAAAAAGTTGAGGCAAAGCAAAAGGCGAGAGGGTGTACTCTCCAAACCAGATAATACAATACTTTCCCAGTATGAGAATAGTGACACTGATGGCTGCCTACATTCCTACCCTCTGTGGCTTTGTATTGGCTTTCCAGTTCTCATACTTTTTCTCATGCTTGCTATCTTTCTTCTTACTTCCTATGATCTCTTCATAGCCCTCCTATCTGGTTCTTTGTATCCCGGACATGTTTGGATGGAGCCAGTGCAGTTGGCAGGCCGCTGTGCGGAACCGAGGTTCACGTTACAGTAATGTGCACACACTGTCTCAGTCCAACCCACTCCCACACACTCCCTCACACTCGCCTTCTACATTGATTTCTATAAACGGAACATTGATTGCGAACAAAGTTCAGGAACGAGAGCCAAAATTCCTCCCCGCTAGTTCCTCCCCTGACAACACTCGCTACACACATGCACACTACACAGGACCAGAGTTTTCCCTCTGTGTTAACACTTCACTTCTATGAAAGCCACCCTATAATGGGGTATTTATGTGTGCGTGTATGTGTGTGTGTGTGTGTGTGTGTGTGTGTGTGTGCGCACATTTCCATGCTTCAGCGCACTGCTCGGCTGATACTCATCCCTTGCACTTCTCATGAATGCTTTTCCATTCGTAGCCACAAGTTAGACACGTTTGGAAATGTTAGGAAAGAGGAGTGGAAACCTCTTGCCTAAGGCCCTTGATAAATTCAGGCAAAATATCAGTATAAAAGTATAAAGTTTTCTGCTGACTTGCTTTACATGGTGATCTACGCAAATGGAAGTAAGCAGTATAAACAAACTGCAGTGTACGTACAAACACTTCTGACGCACATAAAGGTCATCTGCCCCTGCCTTCTTTTATAAGAACACACAAACACACACTCAAACAGACACAAAAATGTGTCCTTAGACTCAAGCACACATATATACACTCACAAAACTCCTCTCTCTGTCAGATCTCTGCTTTCAAGGGCATAAGAGTTCACTTTTCCAGTCACTCTCTTCCCGTTTTCTTTCAGTATTGGATAAAGGGGGAAATATGTTCACCATAAACAAACACTAATTGGTAGCTAATTTTGTTAGCTCTTGCCTGACTGATTTATTGCCTCTGGGTTGGTATGAATAATTCATTGGAGTGGCATGCAGCAGGGCGTTTGCGAGCTGGGAGGGTCTGGATTCATTACGCCACCATGTCGAGCCTCTTCTGGCCTCCCTCCACTGCTATTTAAATAATATGCAAATAAACAGCCTCTGTCCTCGCCTTCATCATTTCCTCATCTTCATCCCATTCTCTTCTTCTTGTGCTTCATCAGGTCATGGTGTTACAATCAATAACTCAGCCCCACTGGCACCGCTGGCAGTGAGAACCAAAAGGCAAAGGATGCAGGGAGGGGAGCAGTGTGTCTGCGTTCACCCATTGGTCAGAAAACAAGGAGAGACCGTCTCGAAAGACCAGTTGACATTTTGTTGGTGCTCGAGTGGAGGGAATTAGGGGCAGGCTGCTCAGCATGGGAACTAGCTGGTTGTTTTGCTGCTTGTGGCCAGCACGTACGAATCCTCTCGGAGAGCTGAATTTGTGCCCGAGATCACTATAAACAGCCAGCTCAATTCAGCACTTGCTCAGGTCATGAAACCCCTAGCCAATGTTCTGCAGCATGGCCTAATCAGTACTACACTGAAGCAGCCCACAAACTTTCTTCAACAACACTGTCGTAATGCTTGGCCATAACAAACAGCTTCTCATATAACTGAGGTGATTGAAGCCTAATACCACAGGACAGAAAATACTGATGTATGGTATGCTGGCCAGAATCTCAATATGCTTTAAAATAAGCAAGTTGTCATGCAGGAAAGATCAAAATGTAGACTATAGACTTTTTTTTTTTTTTTTTAAACTGCTCATTGTCTGGCCTTTTTTCCAATCTTCAACTTCCCAGTTTCAGTGAGCCTATACCTACTATAGCCTCAAATTCCTGTTTATGGCTGACAGGAGGTGGAACCCATTGTGGTTTTCTGCTTTTGCAGCTCATCCACCTCAAGGTTTGATATGTTGTGTGTTCTGAGATGCTTTTCTGCTCACCAAAGTTATACAGAGTGGTTATTTGAGTTACCGAGTCTTCCTGTCAGCTTGAACCCAGCCTGGACATTCTCCTCTAACCTCTCTCATCAACAAGGTGCTTCTGTTTGCAGAACTGCCGCTCACTGGATGTTTTTTGTTTTTCACACCATTCTGTGTAAACTCTAGAAACTGTTTTGTTAGAAAATCCTAGGAAATTAGCAGCTTCTGGAATACTCACACTAGCCCATCTGCCACCAACAACCACGGTCAAAATCACTGAGATCAATCTTAGGGTCTCTGATCTGCTGTTCTGTGTCACGACGTAAAACATTTAAGTCAGCCACAAGTTGTGGAAACCACTGGAGTGTATGCATGAGTAAAGAAGGGTGAGGGATGATAGAAATATCAACAGTGAAAAAGTCTGTTAAATGGCAGAGACTGCCCAGTGGAGGAATTTGCACCCCCTGAGTGCTGCTTGTCTCCCTCAATATGTCAGACTCATGAAGATGCGCCACCTCAGGAGAAAACCTGCTGCAGCCCCTGGCAGCCACAACTAACCTTGCCCTTTTTCATCCTTCATCCATCTCCCCTTTCTATCTTCTTCTCTCAACTCCAATCCTTTCTCTCTTCTCTATTCTCCATTTCTAATTCACTCACTCTATTTCTCTTCAATTCCCGTTCTCTGTCCTTATATGCCTCAGGGCCATGGAGGTATTGTGTGTGGTCTCTTACTGCGTCTTTCCACCTTGCTTATTATCACACAGTATCAGGCCAGCAGCCGAGAGTCCACATCAGAGACCTTATGACACAAGCCTAACTGTGTATCACCACAAGTGACAGCTGATACTCCCTTTCTCTCGCTCTCTCTCTCTCTCTCTCTCTCTCTCTCTCTATCTCTCTTTTACACACACATGCACACAGGAGCAAAAGAAACGTGCTTCACGATCATAAGCATTGCCCCAGGTCTTGTTTTTCAACTCTGTAAACATACCATCCTGTCTTTTTCTTAACATGTAATATCTCACTGTCTGTATTCTAAGGTACACTCTTCTAGATTTGGTGTTCTTGTCTGGCGGTAAATGGGGGGGAGGGGGGGGGGGGGGGGGTTGGGGGAATTATTGTGGCAACTACAGTGAGTCATTTGCAAGTATCATGCAGAGTGAGAGCCCAAAGACAAGTCTCCTGACCTCATCCCAAAGGATCTTGCAGAAGGATTAGCAAACCCACCACCTGGCAATCATCTCTAGCCCCAGATTAAGACATATCATGAATGTAGAGAAGAAGGACAAAAATTAAAACGTAATGTCTTTTCTTTAAAGAGGATCATGTGACTCTACAGACTCTTCCTTAGTTGCATGTCTTCATGGAGATAAAGAAAGACACCTACTAGCTTTTCTACTTTATCTTAATCTCCCAGCTAATGAAAAATGGCCCATTTAGGGATATTAATGACATACTTCAGTCTGGAATGTGCTCGCAGATGCAGATTAAATAAGAATTTCCTGCAATTGCTTTCCTTGATACGAGATAATACACAGACGAGCAGGCTGAATCCCGAGGCTCCTAATCCTGACCTTCATTGAGTGGGCCCTTATTCAATAGCCAGACAATGAGGAAGACACTTCTCATGAATATCAAATAATTATTAAAAGTGTATTTCACATCAACTGTCTCTTCCTTTCACATACAGCATGCACGACAAACAACAAATTACCACTGAGGTCTCTAAGAGCATTACCATTGAGGTCTCTAAGAGCATTCCAAGGTCCTTAGACAGGACAAATTGCAAGCGACTGCTAAAAATGTGAAGAAAGGGCCTAGTCTAAATTTGTAATAGGAGAAGGGTATGCGCTAAACTTCCAAAAATTAGCACATTCTGTGGTCTCGATGTGAGTAATGATGCAGAATATTTTAACTGACTATGTCTTGCTGTTTTCGTTGGCCTGCTCCGGTTATTAATGACTCAAACAGCGACAACACAGCACCAAAGAAATTCTTCCCCATGTGAGAGCACAACACCCCGATCAATAGGCCATGCAAAGTACCACAGAGCAACCCGCAGGGTGCATATCCATGTTTGGCCTAGCAGAATGAATCTATATGTGAAATTTGTGCTGTTTTTCTGTTTCTGCTATTACCATATGAAGGTGTTGTTATGCTGCTGCCATCAAAAGCGACAGTAATTAAATAAAGGCAGGTGTACATCCAGAACAAAACTGAAAAACACAGAACGCAGTGAATTTGTGACCAAAAATATACATGTTCGTGTTAATATATATATATATCCTGGTTAGGCTTGAGGAGGCTAGTCCGGGAAACTGGGTGTAGGGCAGGAATACACCCTGGATAATTCTGAGTCTGCCTTGGCAGTGGGAAGTCTAACCTCAGAATTATGTCATTTTCATTTGAGATATAAAGTGAGAAATAATATATTTTTTTAAAGCCTCAGTGAAAGCATGTGTTTTGTTAGCAACAAGCTAGCCAGCTAACATTTGTGATCATGAGTTTATGATTCATTTACTTAAATAAAAACAGTGAACTCTATGGTCAATGTTATAGATTTAACAACTAATGTGTCTATGTTGATTGAGCTAAAGTAATTACAGTAAAACCGTCGTTTTAAAGGAGTGTGAGTGAAGAGTTTATTTTCTGTTGGCAGTGTGAGAAGCCATGCTGACATGACATCACATGTTGAAATCGGGGTTGAGGAGACTTTTCGGAGTTGAGCGGGGCAATTTATTTGGTTTTTCCTAGTCAGTGGTCGGACGTTCCGAGTTATGAGCTTTAATCAAATGCAGCATGAGACACGCATTCACACCTAGGGTTAGTTTAGAATAGCCAATCCACCTACCAGCATGTTTTTAGGAGGTTTGAGGAACCTGGAGAACCTGTGGAAAGTCCTTGGACAATATGCGAAACCACACAGACAGTAACCCAAGCCTAGTATCAAACTGGGCAGCCTGAAGCTGTGAGGCAGTAAAACTACCTGCTGCACCACCATGCCACTTAAAATGATTCATAAAAATACTGGGACTGAAGATCCTATGTTTGTCTTCAGATTTTTATTTCAGTTTACAGTTTTAATAAGCAGTGTCACTCAATTAAACTTACAGACGGTAGGAGGAAGTTCACTGTTTTAGGTTCAAGGATGATTGCATCTTACCCTGAATAAAAATAGTTAAATAGTGGTCACAGTTTGCAGGCAAAGTGTGTGTGTAGGGAGTGTCTCCTCACCGACTCCTACAGACTCAGGATCAGCTTTAATGTAGCTGTCTACAAGTTGCCATTTTGGGCCGAAATATTACAGCAGCTGAAGGTGCAGGAGAAAAGTGTCATTCCAGCTGGGACACATTTGCAGGAGGGAGTGCTGATTCAAGCCTTTCCTCCTGCCCAATGGAGAAGGTTTATTAAAAAAGCAGGCGACAGTCAAAGCCCACTGGGGAAAGCGACTGACCTCTGAGCCTCATGACCCTGTTCACTCAGAGAGAGACATGGAGCAATCCAGCCCAAGAGCTTTGGACTGATGTAATACTGAACCTCTCAAACACAATGACACACATGCACATGCACACATACTCTCACTTTCACTCTAATTTCCCACTGAGGTTGTTCACCAGGCACTCTTACAGGCTTTTCTCCCCTAGAGGGACTTTAAATAAAGGCCTCCAGTTCTCTCAGTCCGAACGCTGCAATCAATATGGCAATAAATGAAGCTCGGCAATTGACTCCAGTGCATTCATTTATTATTAAAATCTCGCACTAAATGGACTTGATTTAAAGCACCAGGCTTTTGACACCAAGCCTCGGGTTTAGGGATCTATTACAAACCTTAACACAAGGAAAATCGGAAAACTAGTAGCCTCTTCAAGCCAAAACTCACAGCAGCAAACTCTTTGCATTCAGGACATGCTGACTTGCTGTTTATCTTTTTATTTTACTAAGCATGGAGGGCTGCCATATTGAGCTAATTTAAAAAGGCAGTAAGACTAGGATTTTTTTCAGCATCGCATCCTTTAAACACCAGCGGGGTTTAATCATCATAAACTCTCCATTTCACTGACAGAACACTTCGACCAGCTGTAATCAATATGAAATAAGATTCAGTGGAACTTGCGTGCCATGTTTTAGTGCTTCAGCAGATTGTCACTAAATCTCTGTGCAGCGAGCTCTTCCCTCAAGGCTCTTGTCTCCCCACCGCCCTGTTCTTTCCTCTGTGAGGTTTAGCTCAGCTTCGTGGGATTAAGGTCACAAAGACAAGAATTCAGAAAGGTGTATAAAAGGCATTTTCGGCTGTATCATTCAGAAGCCTAATTGAGGATCTCTGCTACTTGTACAATTCCCTGTGGGAACAGAAGCGAAACACTGTCAGGGATTAGCACTAAGGAGGCATGGGCTATCCGGCACTCTGAATATAGTCTCAGTGTTGCGCATTAAGCCGAGTGCACACTACATGACATATAAAATCACAGAATCCCTCAGCCGAGCACACGACACACTTTCATCACTTGCAATCAGTAGTTTTGTGGATGTGCATACTACACGAGTGATCACAGACAATGCTCACACACTACACAGTCTTTCACCTGGAACGATCCACAATGAAATGAAGCATGCTCGATTCCCAAGTCCTGCTTTCTCACAAAAATAAACATGACAGCTGTCTATCACAGTGACTTTGGCTGTGGTGATTGTTTCTGCAGTATTTTGTATAGAGACCAGAAAAAAACAAGAGAAATAAAAGAGAAATATGGAGGAAGAATTGGTTGGAGAGACATGAGCAGTGAGGATTGTCTGTTCTGCAAAGAACTATTTTTATACTGTTTGCCACTAGGAATCACGTCATGTTTTTATATTTGCTGTTCCTAACAACCATCTGGGTATGACATGCCAAATAATTTCTTATACCATTGTGCTTACATTTGGCTCTCACCTTCTCAAATAAACAGACTGATGATAAACTGGATTCAAGGAAGTGCTGCGCATGGGAATTTGGTTTCCTCTCGGACTCTCATTGTTTCTCAGCGCTGTTCGTCCTACTTGGAATGGATGTACTCACACTATACGAATCATCGCCGAGACTATCAAACATGCTTGAAAATAACAAAATTAGCAGGTGGCTAAAATTATGTAGTGTGCATTTAGCTTTAGTCAGCAAGACCTTACTTCTGCAAGTAATTAAAATGCTATTGTGATTTTGAGTGAAAACAAGAGTAGAGTAGTCTGAGAACAGAGGACAGTGTGTTGACACCCTTTTGTGAAACGGTGTGTCCAAATGATGGTGTCGAGCTCTTGATTTCCACTGCATGAGCTCATGGCCTGATGTGATCTCCACCGCTGTTTCTCTGCTGTGTTGTTTCCTTTGGCTGGCTTCCTGTATCTCCCTGCTGCCCAGAGAGAAAGCTGATCTCACCGGGCAGCAGCGTGCACTCACTCTCTGCTACTTCCTGTAGAGCTGGAAAGTCTGAGAGAGCAGCAGGGGTCATGGGCTAAATGAAAGATAGAAAAGCAAAGTGAAAGAAAGCGTTCGGTGTGTGGGAGAGAGCTAGAAAGAATGAATGAGGGAGGAACAGCAGGCAGGATTGAAGAGAGAAGACGAGATAGAAGACGGGCCACGGTGATTTATCTACCCTGTGTAGCATAAATCCCCGGAAAGGCATGATTCCCGCAAGCACGAATATATCAGCACATGGCATGCCTTTTGGGCTGTGTTCCGAACATCTGATGTAAGGAGAGAGTGGCACTGTGTGGGGTCTCGATCTCAGAAACATGTAGTAGGTGGTTTGACAGCATTCCATTAAAACACACTTTCATGCACGTATACGCATCCAGGCAAATGTCTGTAAAAGGTCAGAGCTGCCACCCCGCCTGCCCCAGTGGAGACACGATCCAGGAGAGCCACAGCTCTCACCTTTTGTTGGTGGAGTGATATTCCTGCCTCGCTACGGCTGTGAGAAGGTCATCTCCAGCCGCCAGCAGGAGTCTGGCTGCCTCTGAAGACCTCCACCTATTTGCCATGACTCACAAAGGTCTCCTCCCGAGCTGCTTCATTGTGAATCTGCTTCTGTATCACTGGCTCATACTGAACAATGTTGTCAAGCAAATGCAGTTCATATATGACAACTGTCTGCCTTGTGGGAGTAAAAAAAATAAATGTGTTTTAAAGGCATAGAAAAGGTCTACATTTGAATCATAAATATGATGAAAATAAGTGTAGTCAGGGAAAAAAAGTATTGTAAAATGAGTCAGGCAAGAGAACATTTAATGTGACAGTTCTCTATAAAACATTGGGCCGTCACTAAGAGACTGAAGTCTTTCACCATGAACGCTGCGTATTAAGTTTTGAAAGAACAACCGTTAAATCTTTGCTCACTGTCAGACTTGATTGCAGTGAAAGCATATCGCTGTCTGCTGTAATCTCCCAATATGTCCTATTTGCCTATATGTCTCCTATATGTTCAAATGTTCTTTGTAGGTGATCTCTGAATCGAGTATGCCTCTGCAACTAATCCATGGACGTTCCATTGTTAGTGGAAAGCTGCAATATGATCTACACTAAAGTAAGCAATGGTTTATAGAGTATATAGACACATGCCACACTACCCCAGGCAGATAGCAACAAGCATACACAAAGACACATAAGAATGTAAATGCTGAGCCCGTCTTGCTCTGTAATGTCACAATCAGTTTGCTCTGTTCCTGCTGTGTTTATACTCTCAGCACTGCCTCTGACAGACAGAACAGAAATGATCCATCTCTGCTTGCCTAACAGAGTGTGGCCGCGTAAAGCCGACACTAACCACTAACCATCCCCAGTCTCACAAGTCTTATTTGCAATCTAGTCATCATCTGGACGTTCAAAACCATGCAGAGATGGACTGAGCCATGACAGTCAGTATGGCATCCTGTGTGCAAGATGGATCTTAGAGAACGACACAAAGGACAGGACACTTGATGGCTATGCTGGTGAGAGGGAGCAGCAGGGCCATTTTGTGCTGCCACACTGGTGACAGTCCATAACAGGGCCCACAGCCCTCCCTCTTCTCTCCGGCAATTAGTAGTGTCACAGTTTCATTAAAACGTCAGCTATCAGCTTAAGCCTGTTCTTTAGAGTACAGATAATAGGGGATCTGTTCATGCCTTTGTTGAGGAAGGAGGGGACAAAGCACCAAGAGTGACAGTGAGAGAAAGTTGAGAAAGTTGAAATGTCTGCAGTAAGGCAAGCAATTTTTGATTTGTTAGACATTAAGATATCAGGATACAAACTGCAAAACCATTCAATCCAAATGATCAGAAGTGTTTCCTGTGTCTCAGTGGGGCAGTGAACCCATATGGCAATGGTTGTTTTTTGTTTTGGTTTTTTTTTAATATGATAGGTCCAAGAAAGAGCAGAGATTCAAGATTTTTTTTCCATTTGAACCCAGCAGCTTAAGTGTGACATTTGGATGAAAATGAAGTCTTCTGATTTTACATGTTTAGAAGCCAGAGCAAAAAAAACAAAACAAAACAAAAAACATGCTGGCCCGGTTGTATAAGCGTTAAGAAGCCATGACTGAGTTTTTCAATATTTAACCTTTCATCACGAATCATAAAAGTTACCTTGAACCTTGAACCTAAAGTTACCTGGTTCCTAAAGGTACATTGGAGTTAGTGGATAAAAAAAGGGAGCCGGTGAGATCTGAATGTTCATCACGTTTCTGCATCCAAGCCTTTGAATTATTTAATAAGCTATGTGTGTATTTGTGTATATGAGATTGTACAATGCACCGCTCCCTCTGAGCAGGCAGAACGGTCGTCCCTGCTGTTTCATATTTCCTCTCCTCCAGTGACTAAAAAGGGAGATGAAAAAAAAAAAAAAAAAAAAGTTGATGGCTGAAGTCAGCTGCTGAAGTCTTATTAGCCGTGAAAGAGCACTCTATTCACCTCGGCTAAGTAAACCCTCCTTGGAGGCCCGGGAACCGTTCACGCTTAAAAGAGATGCTTAAGAATCTAATAACGAACCAAAGCTCTCCGATTTAATCCATCTCTTGCTTCAGGAAAATTAGCCATAAATATATGCCTTAATTACTTGTCTTCAACATGACCACATATACACAAAAGGTAGGGCTACAGTTCTTTCAGTGATTAGATTTCACGTTTTAGAGTATCCAAACTACATTAAGAAGTTTGTCTTATAAAACTTGCTACAGCTGATCAGCAGGATTAAAAGATGACAGAATTATTCTCTTGGGATTTACAGGATCATGTAATCTCCTCTTCATGTTTTAAGATGTTGCAGATCTCTGCATAAAGAGCTGTTGATAAAAATACAGATTAATGATGGCCTTTAATCCAATATTTTATCATTACTCTCATCGCCAAGCGAATTTGGTTACGCTATTTGACAATAGGTTTGCCACAAGCTTTTTTCTTTTTACAAATTTTTACCATTATTTTATAATCTTGTAATAACAACTCATATAATCCACCCATTCATTTCCCATAACACTTATCCTACACAGGGTCACGGGAGAGCCTGGAGCCTATCCCAGGGAACTAGGGGCACAACGGGGAGCCAACGCATCGCAGGGCACAATCACACACACACACATTCGCACTCTACAGACAATTTGAAAAGGTCAGTCAGCCAACAAGGCATGTCTTTGGACTGCAAGAGGAAATCGGAACACCTGGAGGAAACCCCTGAAGGACATGCAAACTTCAAGCACACAGGGTGCAGTTGGGATTCAAACCCAACCCCAGAGGTGCGAGGCAAATGTGCTAACCACTAAGCCACCATGCCCCACAACTTATAGTCTGTAATAACTCAATAAATTAAAAATAACAATGTATATGCTGAAAGTATTTCTTTCTCCGATCAGGCCACTTCCATTATGTAATAATAATGTTGACCCATATAGTCAATTTTACCACACAGGACCTTTCAGTTGTTTTCCATTTGTCCATGTCTCAAACTTGCAACACATATAGTACTAAATAGTATGACTACATATTACAACACAATTTCTTACTTGTGTAGTAGTGGTGTACTACTAGTGGTGTTCAATCCAGAGCAATAATGTAGTATGTGATTTGAGGTGTATCTTAGCTTGCTATAATCATTTTCTACCAGTCTGTACATCCTCACCTTCATCCTCAATGACTATTTCTGTATGGTTGGCTGCAGTTGTGTCTCTATACATAAATAGCACATAAAGGACCTGCTCCATAGTGGCTACGGTTGTTAGCGTTTGTTGTTAACACCAGCTTCACATAGGAAATGGGAGAACTTCAGAACTTCTACTTTCACATGAGGGAAAGCGACACTGGTACTCAACACAGGTATGGACAGTTCTGTCCAGTGGATTAGTGCTTTGTAACACATAGCTTAAAATGCATGCTAAGGCCTTTGGTATTCCCTGCTTTACCCCTGACAAAAGACAACCCTTTTCCCAAATATATGTGGGTCATTTTTCAATATGGCAGCCCCCAAATGTGCAGTATACAACGGATGTCTGCACTAGAAGCTATGTCAGTACACGGATGAAAGCCTGGAAGGCTGCTCCTGGGCCTGTCCCTGTTAATGTAGCGCCGCTGGACAAGCCTGTGGCTCAGTGACACCTACAGCATGCATGCCGGCATGTCATTTTACCTCCCTGTCTGTCTCTCCCAATGCCTGTCAGATGGTCCCTGTAGTCACTGTCCTCCCTCTCTCTTGCTCTCTCTATCCTACTCTGCCTCAAATTCCTCCACCTGAATTTCTAGACAAGTCTTTACCAACCTGTCTGCCTGTCTGTGTGAGTCTGCCAGCTAGGAAGAATCCCTAACAGCTAACAATCAACCAAAACAACTACAAAACAACCTTAGTAATCCTTAAGGCAGACCCACCAGACCGTACTCACCAGTCTGAGTGACAGTTCTAGCATTTTATCGCTTGTGCTCCTCTACAGATGAACAGATGAGCAAACAGATCCTTCAGATTCAACGGTTATACTGAGGCAAATTTCACTATCTGTCCTCTCTTTAGAGATTTGAAGTATTGGAAGGAGAAGTTGAAGAAATGGAAGCCAAGTCACACATGAGACATACAGACTTCCTTTTTCAATTATCTAAACAGAGAAGGGATTTGGCATCAACTAGCCTATGCCACTGGAGATTTGACTCATTTATCGTCTTGGAGGGTTCATTTCAGTGTTGACTTTCCGCTGAAACTCTTCTGAAACGTTTGGAGTGAGCTATGGTATTAGTGATCCTGTTAGTCTGTTTACCACAGCAGTCCTCTTCAGAATAACCCTCCAACCCATGGGAAAGCACTCCATAATAACAGTATTCAAGCAGCGCTAATGCAAGGTCTAGAGGCAAGATGGCTGCAGAAATGTGTCTCCATTCCACTCTCTTAAAGTCTTGATTTTAACAGCATTTCTCCTGACCTCGGTGCAAGCTGGCCGAACTGTTTTGTTCTCTTGGGTCCAGAAGCATGATCTTTTGATAAAATCATTTAATGTTTAGTTGTATTGCATAAGGAAATGTGACCAACTTCTAAGTTCAGCCTCCAAATCTGTGAATCACTCGTGTATTTATGAGGAATTAAAAAGACTGAAATATATATTATTCATTCATCTTCAGCAATCCTGGTCAGCGTTGCGGTTGATCCGGAGTCTATCCCAGGAACACACTGAACGTGATAGAGGAATACACCCAGGATAGGTTGCCAGTCCATTACACCATACACACATACACACATACACACACACACACACACACACACACAAACCCACACACACACACACACACACACACACACACACACACACACACACACACACACACACACACATACATTCACACCTTTGAGCAATTTAGAGTCACCAATCCACCTACCAGCATGTAGGAGAACCCGGAGGAACTCACAAAGAGCAAAGAACAAAGAGGAACTCAGCACAGAGCTCTGGATCAAACCTAGGGCTGTGACTTTATGACTTTATCATTTATTTATGACTTTATGACTTTATTATAACTTTATTACTGCCACTTCCAGACACTTAGATATTTATTAATCACATTTACTATTTAATGTTTATTCTACTTACTGTTCTGCCTTACTTAATAGCACATGCCACTTTTACTCTGCCATTGTTTTACATACATTACAGCATCATCTCAACCACTCATGTCTAAACATGTGTTTGTTCATGTCTAATAAGTGCTTTGGTTGACAATGTCTGAATCTGAGCCTCGTCACAATTTCAATGCCCAGTGTACCCAGTGTAACTGTGCAAATGACAAATACACGGCGCTTGACTTTTGACTATATAACTATTATATAAATGCAATATTGTAATTATTATACAACCTTGAAATTTATGGTATGCTCAGCTTAGTTGTCTTGCAATGGCACCAAAGTCAAGCAGCTTGTCCTGTTCTCCTTTGAAGGCCCTCCTTTTGATAACAAGGTTAGCTCCTAAAATGGTCAACTGCTCTAATTTTAAGTGTTCTTAACCTCACTTAACTTTATAAATGCCACTAGAGACACGTCCTGTGTTTCTTACAAATATCTCTCTCTCTCTCGCTCTCTCTCTCTCTCTCTCTCTCTCTCTCTCTCTCTCTCTCTCTGTCTTCCTCCATCTCTGATCCTCTCTCTCATTTAAACAAATGACATACATACAGGACTTCATCAATCAAACAAGGATGAAATATGGGGTGCAAAGAGGAGTTGGCAAAGCCCCGAGGTATTTAATACATCCATAAATCCTCCAGTTGCAGTGTGGTGACCCAAAATCCAAAAACAGACACATGTAACACCACGAATACACATCCCACATGCTACACCTGGCATTGTGGCACAAAAAGTGACAAACGACAACAAAAAGAAAATGGAGCATTCGTTAAATCATCTAAATCTTGCCATATCCTATTCCAGCGAGAATTCTCTGACAGAATCAGATTGACTATACTCTCAGTTTGAATATAATATGTACAGTATGTTGTTATGAATATTTACCGTAGCAATATGAATTAAGCACATTTCTCACGGGGAGAAAACACTAACCTCTGTCTGGTAAACTGCTGTTTTTTACATTCTGCTCATTACTGCCTGGAGTGTCCAAAGCCCTTGCTCTCTACCTCTTCCCATCTAATGCACGCACACACTGATCATCTTGGACAGACTCTGAGAACAGTGGGAATCATGGATCATAAGATGCTAATTAAGAAATAAAGTCCAGTTTACACCTATTTTCATTTAACTGCTTAGTTTAAGAATTTCAGAGATTTCTTTCTGGACTATTCACTTGTTAAATCTGCAGTTATTTAATCAGTCCCACCAGGATTTAGTGATTTTGAGATTGCAGAAATTAATGCAAAATCAAGGAAATGCTGCAATATTCAGTGGAGCTTGCAATTTTTCAAAATTACCGCAGATTTTCAGCCGATTTTGGCCAAGACGCATAATGTGACATCATCACAACGCACATTCAGCCAAAGCCCTCTTCAATTCACGTGCATCGAATATGAGTACAGCTAAAAGGTCTCATTTACTAACAAACATCACTGTGAAAGACCGTGCAAAACAATTTTGTGCAGCTGCAATTTCGCCAATTCAAGTAGTTTTCTGGAAAAAAAAAACACCAAAAAAACTCAGCTAGTTGCATCGCAAACAGCAAAATCAAGCATTTTTGGCCGCAACAATCGAAAAAAAAATTTAAAAATCAGAAAGCTTCATTTCTATGAAAAAAAGCTTGTTGAAGTAATAATATTGATGGTAATATTGTGTAATGTTTATTACTCCAACCTTTTTAGTTGAGGGCTTTCTGCTGCTATGTTCTGCTCTACATGAAACACTCTACATACCAGCCAGCATTAATAGTATCTATGGATCACCTTTTTTTACACTAGGTTTATTTTAAAAGGATCAAAGAACCAAACTAATAACATTATGCATTACATTATAATCTATGCAATTACTTTACATAATGTATATTAATGAATGAGAGCAAAGAAACTGACCTCAGCAAAACAAGTTCAAAGAGAATACGCTTCCCAAAATAACCTGCATCTCAGAGCGTGCTCATGTTTGGTTTTTATTTCATAGTAGCCTAAGATCAGACCCGGCCACTGGAACTCGGAGCGTCTCGCTGCCCAGGGCAGCAGCTGCTCTAATGAAAACCCATGGCTTCTATAAGGGCATCATAAAATGCATCATAACTACTAACTGAGTTTCACTGCTATTCATTAGAGTTGTTTCATTATAAAACTCTTTTCATTATCTATATATGGCGACTCTGTGGTGCTCCCTAAAGTTCTCCTGGATGAATAATTAAGGAAGACTGAGAACAGTGGGAGAAAAGCGGCCTCAAGCTGAACTATAACTCCATATCTACTGTCTTCAGCTGTAGTGTACACAATGTTCCTGTGAGTAGAGATTAGGGCTGCATAGTATATTGTTGATTAATTGCTAGTACCACACTGGAAATTGCAATTCTGATATCCAGTGGTGGAACTACAATGTTCCCCCTATGCGACGTAGCGTTTCCAAATAAAGGATTTGCATGTGTCTACTCTGACACTGTTAATATTTCATATTCAGTCAGCCCTGTTATAGCCAGTAGCAAAGCAGAAAAAACAAGCATGACTACTAAGCAACAAGTCATTCACACACGCACACAAATAATGGTATTTGCACCCACTGCACTATTTTGGCCCTGCTGCCTTAGTACAAAGCAAAGCCATTTAGGTTACTCACTCATTTGATAGCCATTTATCTAATCGTGGGAGGTTTGCCCAGTCCAATTCTTTCTCTTTCCTTTGTTTTTGCTTTTGGGCTCCACTTTTATGTTTACAGTCAAAAGGAATTCTGACACTTTTGCCAAGTAGGCTGGCAGCTGCTGCACTGATAGAAATTAATAACTCCAAATAAGCAAAGAGATGTAATTAGACCGACCATTACCAACATCTAAATCGCCCGATGACATTAGAAGTATCCTACTGGACGTAATATGTAATAATAATTTCCCAGACCTCCCGGACATGTACAAAATTGGGAAAACCATTGACTATCTTTCAAATTCTGCAACATTAGCAAAAAAAGAGTGCGATATTTCACAGCAAATGTCTCTGAATATAAAGCTTAATGGATTAGGTATAATAGTAAAGTAGATTTATTTGGCATTCTTTGTCTTCTTCTAGGGGCAGCATGGTGGCGCAGTGGGTAGCGTTGTCATCTCAGAGCCCCTGATATAATCCCGAGCTCGGGTTACTGTCGGGCAGAAAATCGTATGTTTTCCCATGTCTGTTTGAGTCTCCTCTGGGTTCTCCACTTTCTTAAAAAAAATGGCTGTAGGTGGATTGGTTACACTAAATCATCCCTAGGTGTGTGCGGTGCCCTATGATGGACTGACGTCATATCCAGGGTGTATTCCCACCTCAGGGATCCATCGCCACCCTGACCAGGATAAGGCAGTTACTGAAAGTGAGCGAGTGTCTACTTATAAAGGCAGAAGAAACAACCCTAGAGTGGTTAAATGGAGTAATTTAACTGTTGGATAGTGCTGTTATTCACGCTTCTACACATCGGAGTAAGTAATTACCCTTGCTGATATCGCAGAAGCTTAGAATATACAACTGTATATACCATAACAGAGACAACTGTTCCAGGTTAGGCTATTTTGACTAATAACTGCAGTGGTATTAAAAAATTAAATTTGGTCAAATTAGCAAGCTAATCATGAACCGTGATGCACCAAATGTTCACCACTTTGTTTTAATATTCTACAAGACATCTAAAAATCACAATGTAAAGCAATATAATCATAATAAGCCATTTATATTGACATTGTGCAGCCCTAGTAGAGATCATGAGTAAAATTAGCACTATGTCAGCAGCAGATTTGGGGCAGAGAGAATTGCAGGGAACTGCAGAGAGAATTATTGTCTCTGCCAATGCTGATGTAACATGATATTCTTTGCTGTATTTATGCTTAAGTACAATAAATCCCAAACAGTTTTAAGCTGTGATGCATTTAGCAGACGCAGATAGAGAAGCAGTGATTATCAGCATCAGCCCAGAATATTCTTATCAGTGAATCCCAAATGAGGAGGTTATTCCTGGAGCAGCAGGAGGCTCCAAAACAAGATGGGCCCTTATCTGATTTGAAAAGGCCTCCTTTTTGGATCAAGCTGTCTTTTCAGCGGGACATCAGGATTGTAAGAGCACAGACACTTTCTCCTGGTGCCACCTCCAGAGAGCAAACAGCTTCAACATCACCACTAAAGGAATAAATAATAATAATAATAATAAAGTTCTTCAGAATTGTTTGACTTTGTATCCTTGTACTAGGGAGGTAACTGAATAGGAATATATTATTTGGAATGGACAGAAAATAATAAATAATAATAATTTTTTTTGTTGTTTTGTTGTGTTTTTGTTTTTTTGTTTTTCTTGGGTTTTTTTTGCCAGAAAGGTTCATGGGATATCTGGTTGAGAATAGTTGCACTGGGATTTTGCAAGCGCAAGTGAGCACTCAGATTTGAAGCTCAGGGGACAAATAAAGACCACATTCATTAACATAAATGTACAGCGTTCATTCATTCATCCTTAGTAACTCGCTAGTCAGCGTCATGATTGATTAAAATAGACTATTGTTTTAGTTTAAATACAAATATAAATACAGGATACTTGAAGCGTTAAACAGATACAGATACAGCTACACATACACATACAGATAGTGGCACTAGATTACATCCATACCTTGTACAGAGAAAATATATATGAGGAATTTAGAGGGAAACTGTTCATTTATAACATATTAAGTCTCTTACTGATGCGTGGAAAAAAATGTGGGATGACAGACAAATTAATAGGGTCGTGCAAATTTTGATTGGCAGCGCAAAATTGTAAATTTCATGTGTAAACATGAAGCAGTTAATCATGTCTTGGACAAAGACCATGCTGACGTCCTCACTGCTCTCTCTTCCGCTGTCTCCAATTAAAACGACTAATAAAGAAACGTTCTGAAAAGGTCCCCCCCATCTTCATCTGCCACAAAATACCACAAGCATGATGAAAATGCATGAGGAAATAATTAGAACATCATTAAAAAAACAATTTGGCCCTGCACGGTCCTTGCATTCAGAGCAAATATTTACACCTCCTCGATTTAGTAGACGTAAATAAATCTCAGGGATTAATGCTCGCCACTGATGCTTGGCAACAATTAAAAATGTCACTAGATATGCAAGAGAAAAACACACACGACTGAATTTACAGGCTCTTCCCAGGCAGCTACAGGCTGGCCAGACGGAGACGACTATTGTTCCTGCACTGTGTTGTTTAGCCTTTGCAATGAGCAAGCTCGCCGTGCTGAGGTAGGCCAATTTCCTGTCTAAAACCCGTGCCTACGTGCACCAGGCAGGGCCTCTTTTACAGCTTCCTTTTGTAAAACAATGGGTCTGGTCGCAATTATGTCGAACAAACACTACGACAGCACTGTGGTACAGTTAAACTAGGCTTCCTAACTGCTAATGACTCAGTGGAGAGCCGTAGTGAGTAACAGAGATATCTTCCTGTGGTGATGTTCAGGGAGGAGACAGAGGAAAGCAGCCACCTGCCCAGCGTGTCACCTGGTTCCACATCAGCGAAAATAAGATGTCAGCATCACAACACAAGCGCCGATAACCCAGGCAATTTAAACCGCTAATAAAACCACCTTGGAAACTGGGTCAGAGCTGGCCCGTTGTGGATTAATTAGCTGTGTTTTCCAGCACACTTGGTTTGACACAGTCACCTACAAAGGATTCTCATTCTTGTAAACAGCTGAACAGCATAACAGCATAATCACTGCTATCCTGTTATGGCTGCTTAATCGCCTCTGTGTTGGTTTATTTGCAGGCATTTATGGGGCGCGGTGGTATCGTGTGCAGCGCTAACAGACCACCTGTCCACCCTGCACTCCTCAGCAGGCTTCTGATAGGGCAAACAGCTGATCCATTAGCTTTTATGTTCGTTTTTTGGCCCACTTGAGGACAAGACCTACTTTAATTAGTGTGGCCATGTTTGCTCAGCATCTTTCACAAAGTCACAGTGCTGATGGGAAAATGGGAATTGCCACTATACCCAGCAATTCTGGGGCAACACTATCCTAAAACTTCAATAATTAGAGATGAAACCTGTTAGGCCTTAAAGAGGGCCTTAAAGAGTATATGCTTGTGTGTGTTCTCAGAACATCCTTACAAAAGGTAAAATAAAGATTTTACTTGGAAAATTAACAGAACAAAAAAAAATGTATATTTAAATGTGTAAAGGCCTGAGTGTACTTCATGCAGAGACAATGTTCAGTGGCTACACGATCAAGCCTGTGAGTCAAACCGATTCATTCCAAACATCACATAGTAGGGCTGGGTGATATGACAAAAAGATCATATCACGATACCTGAGAACATTTCTACGATGCATGATCCGTATCACTATATATAATTTAGCTAACAGACGGTCTGCGAAATAGTAGTAAAATAAACAAAAAAAAATTCAACTGAGTTTGACTCTACTTTTCTTTAATGCCTACAAAGACAAAGAAGATTAAGCTTAAAAAAATTACAGCAATTCAACAGCATCCATGCAGTACCATTTGTAATTATTAAAACATAAAAAAATACATCACCATACCAACGATATCTCAGGAAAGTGTATCGCGTAATCATTTATCACGATATCGATATTATATCGATATATCGCCCAGCCCTATCACTTAGGATAAGCTTTTTCTTCCTTGTGTTCCATCATTTATGCATTTCCAACAACTCAGCATAGTTTAATGCTGTTGGCGCTTAGCAGCAGTCAAACTTCTTCCTGTATTTGTGGAAATTGTCATGAAATTTGAATAGTACCTCCTGCAGTATTGGAGCACTGGTACATGACAGCCAACGTGAAACCACACACAATAGCCTATGCAACCTTGCAAGCTCACAAAAGTAGTCTCATCTTCACGCAGTTCTCACAAATGTCATTTCTGCATTAAGTACGCTGAAGCATTAAGTGTCTGCATCTGCATGTGAAAACGAACAAAAGAACAGAATAACATGCAGATGTGTAAGTGTGTATGCTTTTGAAAGCCTGTATTAGACTTTGGACATTTAAGCGTGTGTGTGTGTGTGTGTGGACAGGAGCAGGGTCACATATCCACCGCGAGGTGTTTACAGAGCTCAGCCACTACAAATACCAGGCCATTGGAATTCTGTAATAGGATGCTAAAAATGCACATAGCAGACCTGTGACAAACGGGAGGTCATTTTCACAGCGTATACCCTGCACAGGCCGAGTACATGATGAGGCAAGTCTTAAATGAGAAGGAGACTCAATATCAATATTCTCAGTTAATACTACATTTTAACACTGTTATTACTCTGGCTGTTATAATCTGGCTGACTTGCATATAAGGGGGATCCAATTTCATTCTCCATTGACTCGAAAAGATCAACTGCGAACATTATATGGTACAATTAAAGTATGCTAACAGCTGGCCTGAGACTGTCATTTCTTAGACACTAAACCTCTGTGATTACATGTAAACCTGACTGATCACCCAAGACTGCAGAATTACTCAAATATCATTTAAAGTTTAAAACATAACTGACAGACAAGATGGAGGAACTAATACGGTTTCAGTCCCACAACTCTCTGACATCTTCAACAGCCCACAAAAATGTCCAAAAAGGTCAACCTGAAGCCAGTTTAAATCAAAACACACATTTAAGCACACAATAATCTCAAAATCACTATCTTATGAGTTTGCCATGAGCTTTAATGTCCTAATGTTAGACCCATTTGATTCATCTATCATCTATCAAATAAATTAATTAATAAAGTACCGTACATAATATCATCAAAGTACTGTGTGCAGATATGAATCGTCTTCTTGGTTTATGTTCTACTGTAATAATAATTAAGAACGTCTAATAGCCATAATTAATAGTACAATAGTGTAGTATCAGACCGAAGGCCTACTTGCTTAAAATACAATGCACTTGTAATAAAAAGGGGCACTTTTTAGGGTAAAAAATAAATAAATAAAAAGATGCAGCCCTTCTAGTACGCCAGCTACCCCGTGGTAATTGTGTTAATTATTTGTAATCTGTTTATCTCAGAAATATACAGCAATCAGTCAGATCCAAGTCCTTCTGTGGTGGTCATGAGAGTGAATACACCAGCAGCAGAGCTTACAGAAAACAATGGGACTCAAACACAATGTCGAGAAGTGTGAGTAAATCCACTGAAGAGAATGTAAAACATGACCCAGCTGGGAGATTCAGACAGGATATCCTTTCACGTCACTGGCCAAAAAGAAATAAAGAATAATGCGGTGCATTAGGGTCACAGGTACAATGATATGAATATGTTAGAAACCGAGAATAAGAATAAGAAGGTTTTTCTTTTCAAACAATAAATATCTGGCCCATACATTTATAATAAACAAAAAATATATAAATCACAGTTTATGATATTTCGGTGGACTGAATATATCCTATGATAAAAGAAAAAAAAAAAAAAAACATTAAAATATAAATTGGTAAATAATTCCGAGCATGTCAGTTATTGAAAGACCGACAGTCCCAAATAACTCACACTTGTCTAGGGCATGGGTTCCAAACCCTGTTCCTGAAGTACACCTGGAGTGCTCCTCCAACACACCTGATTCAACAAATCAGAACTAATTAGATAATTAACAGCCCTTGCTGGGTTGAAGTGTGTGTGTGTGTGTGTGTGTGTGTGTGTGTGTGTGTGTGTGTGTGTGTGTGTGTGTGTGTGTGTTAGAGCAGGGACAATACTAATACGTATATAGGACAGGGGGTAGTCCAGGACCAGGGTTGGGAACTTGTAGTGTATGGTGTAGAAGGCATTATTTTATCATCTATGCTGGAAGTAAAGGATTGAACTGCTGGAGGTACGCGTGTGAGATGCTGCCCCCATCAGGACACTATAGGAACTACAAGACACACTGTGGCCGTGCCAGCTGTGCGCCATGTGTTCAAAAAAAAAAAAAAAAAAAAAAAAAACATGCAAAGACAATAGAACAGGACATAACGAGTAATAGTGGATTTCTGGGAAAAAAATTTTTTTGCTTTTAATAAAACTTTTTTTTTCTTGGTGGTAAAAGTGAAAGTTTCAGGAGTGATGGCTGTCAGATGGACTCCTTAAATCAGCTGTATTCCCTTACACCCAGCAGAATAAACAGCTAGAGCGATGGAGATGTTATAACTCGTGATGTTAATCAGCAAACTTTACCAAGAAATGAAAAACTCACTGAATGAGTGCCTGAGATCAGAGCAAAAGTCTGTTTACTCTAGACTGCTCTGCCCTGACAGCAAATACAACATACGTGCCAAAAAAGCAAGAGGAGAAAGAAAGGAAGGAGGATGGACGAAATAAAAACAAAATAAAGGACATATAAAAGTTCAAGCAGTCTTTAAACGGATTATTCAACACACACACACACATATATATATATATATATATATATTTTTTTTTTTTTTTTTTTTTTTTTTTTTTTTTATTTATTTATTTGCTTCTTTTAGTCATGCAGAATAAAGTGTAGCTCATGCTTGCAGGTTCAGCCAGCTCGTAACTGAAGTCTAACCCTAGAGGGATGATCATCCTCTATAAAAAGTAACGGCTTGGTTTGATAAGATTAGACTTCTAGCCGGTTAGAGCAGTTCAAACAAACAGCCTGCGAGCTTTGTGTCTGTGTGTGTGTGTGTGTGTGTGTGTGTGTCTGTGTGTGTGTGCGTGCACGGATTATCCACTCCTCTGCTGGCCACTTGAATTGAAATGCTTAGAGGGAAAGTTTTGGAAAAAAAATAAATGAATGGAAAAGTTAGTCTAATTAGCGCACGTGTAACTTTTAAACAAACAAACAAAAACAAAAACAAAAAAAAGGTTTTTAAGATCTTTAAGGTGTTTTTCGGCTTGTTTTACCGGTTGAACCTGTAAAAGTGCCTCTAGATACCTTGTAGAAAAGATTTTCAATATATGGAATAATCCAGGTTTATAATTAAGAAGCTTTCTGAGTTGAACATTTGTTGTTGTTGTTGATGTTGTTGTTGTTGTTTTGGAGTATAGCCTGAATGTAACGGGTACTAGGAGTTTCTTCTGCCGACTCCCAAAAAACACACACACACACACACACACACACACACACACACAACAGCAACAACAACAACACACACACCTACAGTGTTGAAATGACACCCATGTTCAGTTCTGTTTTTCCTCGTGCCCCGTGGATAATGAACTGAATGTTCAGGATAACATGCTGTGGACGCAGATGACCCGAGAATATAGTGAGATAACAGTTTGAGGTCCAGTGTTGCGCTCAGTCAGGCTTCCAGCTCCGACACAAAGTTTACCCAGCGGTAAAGCCATGAGCCGCCCATACAGAGAAACCCAACCCGTGTCCAACGACTGCGCGAGGAAACGACTCGCATCTGACCGCTCGTGAGAAACAGAAGTTTCTGTGAAGTTGGTCAGCCTGTAGTGTTATCACAGGCCAGGAATGTGAAGCAGGACATCGCCTTATCGCCTTATAAAAGTTCACCAAATCGTTTGCTTTGGCACAACACCAAACCACAAGGCACTAACAACCCAAACATGGATTTTGAAGCGCTTTACGACGTTATTTGGAAACAGCAGCAGGACCTACCTCTGAATACTTGTCCTCGAGCTGAAAGCAGTAAACTGAGTACAGCCAGGAGACAAGTTAAAACTCTATCCATTGCAGGAGAGTAGCGGACGCTAACCCCCGAGCTCCAGGGGGAAAACGCAAATGTATCGGTGTGTGTGTGTGTGTGTGTGTGTGTGTGTGTGTGTGGTCTCCCGCACTTCCACTGCTTCAGTACTCCTGGTTTTAACGGTTTTGCGCGGTACAACTAAAGTCGGCTCCGTCTCTTTCTCTCTCTCTCTCTCTCTCCCCCTCCACTTGGTTAACTGTGTGTGTGTGTGTGTGTGTGAGTATGAGCGGCTCCACACAGCCGGAGCGACTTCTACCCAGCGCAGAGAGGTGTTGACGTCACCGCGCGCGCACAGAGCGAAAAGAAGCAGGGCAGCCTCCTAAAAGTGCACACTAGCCTACTATATAGTATGCGATCATTATTTTTAGGGGGCACTCTCCATACATGCGCACTAATCCACCTGGTCGTGTGTATAGTTTTCTGAGCGTACAGTAGTCGGGCGCGCGCATTTTATTTTGGTCGGACCGCTGTGGACTTGGGGGAGGACGCCCACGAAAGAGTTATGAGCACGTTTGGGTCTTTTGCGCCTACGAGCACGTGCGCGCTGAGGTCGTGTGTAAGATCCTGGCTCGAAAGAGCTGAGAGAGGGAGTCTCGCGCAAACTTTGGCGCCGCGAGGAGCTGTCGGGAATTTGTTTCGTACGCTGTGATTGAGAAGAGGTGTGTGCAGATGTTAACCAGAGCGGCAGAGAGAGATGAGGGTCTGGTTTGTGTCACGCTCCTCCCGACAGCTCTGTAACGGCTCTTAACACACTTTCACCGGTTAGAGTGGAGCAAAGTCTTACTGGTGACATTTCATTTCCATACGAATCGAGACAGTGTCAGAAAAAAAAAAGGTACTAAACTGTACCATTCCATGTCGCTGTGGTGCTGCCTTTCACCTTCTCTATCTTTAGTAGACTGTGTAAAGTGAAATCACATTTACTGGAACAGATTTTTCGTTTCCATATTATCCAAACATGTTTGTTGACATTAATAAAAACTAAATTCCCAACCCAGGATACATTTATAAAATCCTCAGAATGTTCACTATCTAAATGTGAAGGGAAAATGTTTGCATCTTAATCTAAAATAGCATGGCTTACCCATTGGTCAAGGGTGCATGAAACCCAATTTTTAATGTCAGGTTTGGTCATTTGGGACACATATTTTCATTGGTTTAGGGTCTTACTTTCACCCTCAATTTACATTTACTGTAAAAAATAATCATAAATAAATAAATAAATACATTTACTGCTATTTATTTGTAGCGTACTTATTTATGAACACAGTTATCTGAGTAAAATGTGTTGTGACTGCATTCATAATTCATTTCTTACAGCAATAATAACAATACACTGTTTATATTTCAATTCAACCCCATCTTTTCTAAAATCCAGTATGAACATATTAAAGGTGCAATTGTTGATTTTTTTTTTTTTTAATTCCTTACTTGTATAAATAACCTGGAAGATACATAGAACATGATAAGGAAAAAAAAAATTGGTTAAGCTGTGGTTTTAGCAAACGTTTATTAAGTCGCTGAGAAAACCTGTTTGAAAAACTGACTTCCGGACCAGAACGCTTGTTTGTGTTTGGATACGCTTCCTGTCACTCCTGTCACTGTATTTTGTAGTCTCTGTACAGGCCACCTAAGATCCTGGGGGTGGGAATCATTCAAATGTTGAACCCATCTATCCTTTAGAGACCTAATCTTGAGAGAGAAAAAAAAACACACCAAAAAAAAAAACCCAAAACTAATCTTACCTAATGCACCTTTACGTTAAATCATGGTAGAATACCACCACTGAAAGGTAAGTAAATTTTTATAATTTATTTGTACTTAATTTATCTTTTGTTTCTTGCAGCAGCAGCATAACATAAAATTACAGAATTTAAAAAAAAACATCAACATCAGTCTCTAAAATATTATAAACTCATCTCACTATGAGAAAATCTCTGCATACTCAGTAGTAGGCCTAAGTAATATTCTATTTCCCAGTCTACCTTATTCAATACCTTATTATGTCATTGTTGTTCCTATCTCAAACCTTTTGGGGTCAGCTTCCTGTTTGATGCTGACCACACCCCATTAGGTCACATCAATTAAATCATCTTATTTCTATCAAGCAGTTCCACTGAAATGGCCATAAAAAATGCTACTAAGTAAAACTATCCAGTTTACCTGATGTACTTATTCACCCTGTCTTTTAGCTAGAATGATGCATGTAGTGTACCATTAATGCTTTACTCCAAAAACTAATTATGGTTCATTTATGTACCTTAAATCATTTTTAAAGGTAAACTATATCCATATTCCCTGTAGAGGCCCTCCCCCTGAAGTTATACAGTATATCTTTTTATTTTAGCAGGTGAATAGCTCTCTATCAACAGAGCGTTTAAATCTTCATCTTCAGTAACCGCTTTATCCTGGTCAGGGTCATTGAGAATCCAGAGCCTATTCCGGGAGCACTGGGCATGAAGCTGGAATACACCTCAGATGGGACACCAGTCCATAGCGGGGTACCATGCACACACACATTCCTACACTAGGGGCAATTTAGCATAGACACCTACTACCATTTACAACCCCAATTCCGAAAAAGTTGGGACATGGAAAATGAAAAAAAACAAAAAGAGTCATTTGAAAATTCACCCTGTACTATATTGAAAACACATTATTAACTCATTATTTGATGTTTTACTTTGTGTTTTGTGTTTATTTTTGAAAATATACACTCATTTCAAATCTGATGACTGCAACACACTCCAAAAAAGTTGGGACAGTCGACTGTTTACCGCTGTGTAACATCACCTTTTCTTTTAATAACACTTATTAAGCATTTGGGCACTGAAGACACCAGTTGGTTAAGTTTAGCAAGTGGAATTTCCCCCATTCATCCATTATGCGTTTCTTCAGCTGCGCAACTGTACGGGGCCTTCGTTGCCTTATTTTACGCTTCATAATGCGCCACACATTCTTAATCGGAGACAGGTCAGGACTGCAGGCAGGCCATGCTAGCACCCGCACTCTCTGCTTACGCAGCCATCCGGGCAGAATGTGGTTTGGCCTTGTCCTGCTCTGATGGCAGCATATGTTACTCCAAAATGTGTACATATCTTTCCGCATTAATGGTGCTCTGACAAATGTGCAAGTTACCCATGCCATGGGCACTGATACACCCCCATATCATGATTAGATGCTGGCTTTTGGACCTGACGCTGAACAGCTTGGATGGTCCTTTTCCTCTTTGGCCCAGAGAACACGACGGCTGTTTTGTCCAAAATCTATTTGAAATGTTGACTCGTCGGATCACAAAACACGATTCCACTGTGCTACTGTATGTCTCAGATGAGACCGAGCCCAGAGAAGTTGGCGGCGCTTCTGGACAGTGTTGATATATGGCTTCTGCTTTGCATAGTAAAGCCTTAACTTGCATCTGTGGATGCAGCGGCGAATGGTGTTGACTGACAAAAAAGGTTTACCAAAGTATTCCCGAGCCCATGTCAGGATATCCATTACAGACTCATGACGGTTTTTAAGACAGTGACGTCTGAGGGATCGGAGATCACATGCATTCAGAAGTGATTTTTGGCCTTGCCAATAATGCAGTAATATTCTGACTATTTATTATAGGCTTAGAGCTTGGGCACAGTGGCTTGGTTCTTGGGGGGTTCTAGTCCCGCCTCCCACCTGTGTGTGTGGAGTTTGCCTGTTCTCCCTGTGCTTCGGGGGTTTCCTCTGAGTACTCTGGTTTCCTCATCCAGTCCAAAGACATACGTTGTAGGTTGATTGGTATAAATTGTACATAATGTGTGAATGGGTGTGTGAGTGCGTGCGATTGTGCCCTGCAAAGGTTTTTTTTTTTTAAATACCATAAAGAGCAGTAAACAGTAGTAAATGAAACAAAGTCAATATTCGGTGTGACAAAAAAGTAAAAATAAAAAATAAAAATAGTAGTCTCCGGTACAATGTGTGCAGTTTTATAAGGAAATGAGCTGGTAAGTTTTACTGAGCATCTTACAGAACCAGCCACAGTTCTTCTGGAGACTTTGACTTTCGCATTTGCTTCTCATTTTTGCAGCCTTCATTGTGTTTTTTGTCTGAAAAGTGGTCTCTCACATAATATGCTGCTTTCTTTAATGACATACAAACATTTTTATATAACATTCTGTTTTTTGTACTGACTTGATAATGTAGAAGTCATAAAATAAAAAAATAACAAAGATTGTACTAAAAAAAATAGGGTGCGTAAAACTTTTGCACAGTACTGTATATCATACAGACTATATGATCAAAAGTTCGTGGACACCTGACCATCACACCCATATGTGCTTTTTGAACATCTAATTCCAGATTTAGTCTCTCTTTTGCCGTTATAATAACTTCCACTCTTCTGAGAATGCATTCCACTAGATTTTGGAGCATGACTGTGGGGATTTGCCCATTCAGCCACGAGATCATGAGTGAGGTCAGGCACTGATGTTGGGTGAGGAGGCTTGGGGCACATTCCAGTTAATCCTGAAGGTATTTGGTGGGGTTGAGGTCAGGGCTCTTTTCAGGCCAGTTGTGTTCTTCCACTCCAACCAAGTCAAACCATGTGTTCATGGACCTCGCTTTGTGCACAGGAGCATTGTCATGCTGGAACAAGTTTGGGTCCCTGGGTTCCAATGAAGGGAAATTGTAATGTTACAGCATACAAAGACATTCTAGACAACTTTTGGGAACAGTTTGGGGAACAGTTTTTGGTGAGTGTGATGGTCAGGTGTCCACAAACCTTTGGCCATTTAGTGTATCTTATATCATAGGAACTCTACAAATTACAACCTGATAAAAAGCATGGAAAGTAACATACCAAAAGTTATTAGGGACCGTTTTAAGTTTAGCTTAATTAATAAGAGAAGTTTAGATAATAACTAAGGGTTAACCAGTATGTTGTATAACTCTGTGCTGTTGCACATTCATCCTGTAAGTTCAGAACCTCTCTTCAGTACAGCATTTAGAGGCTCTTTTCATTTTTTAGATAGAAAAAGTATGAAAAAAGAACAGAGAACAAGAGATATTTTCAGACACATGTACTGTCAATCCAGACTCCAGACAGACTCCAAGTTTCTGTCTCATCTCATCCCACTGAAACACTATTCATCTATTCAGTCTTAAGGATAAATTGTCTAGATGTCCTTCATCCTTTAGTTATCACAGTTCACGTTGACTCTCCATTTCTGAGTTTCTTTTTTGTTTGATTCTTTAAAAGAAGGTGACTTAATTTTCCTCACATCCAGATAAATTGAAATACTTAAATACAGTCATGATGGCACAGGTAGTGCTGGTGCACACAGCTCCTGGATACATGATTCAGTCCTGAGCTCCATTTTCCTCCTACGTCCCAAAAACATGTTGGTAGGTGGTTTGGCTGCTCTAAATTACCCCTAGGAGTGAATGAGTCATTGGCAATAAAACTCACCTGCAAGTTGCACTGCTTAAAAGTTGGGACTGAATTAAGTAAGGACAAGTCAAGGGAATTAAGACAATTGATTGTTGTTAAACTTATATGTGTCAGTTCCATGCTTGGATTTAGAAATAATGTGTTGTGATTACACCTTCAGTAGAAAATAATCTTTGGCATTAGGGTTAGGATATCTTTAAGTTAAATATTTACCCTTAAATACATTCAAGTAAGTAAGAATTTGATGCTTCCCAGAACTCAAAATCCCATGTGGAGGTCCTTAATCTCCCCATTCTCTCATTATCACAGTGTTTTTGTATAATGCTTATATAACACTTCTGAATCACATTTGAACTAATGCAGTAACTCCAGGAAGAGCGTTGATAAATTTATGCTGTATGTGCAAAGACACAGTCAACCCCAGTAATATTGTCATCCTTTGAGAGAATGGGAGAATGGTAAAAATAATAAATAAGCATTCTTATAACTTCTTTCTCTGTCAGTAATAGCATTTTCTCTTTATAATGTGTGGGGCATTTAAAATAAGTATCAATTGTCATCCTTGAAAAGAAAAACTTTTTTTTTTACATTGCTTTCAGTTTCCAGGAAGTCTAATGCGACCTTTGGCTATTTCCTGTTTCCTGTGGTATGCACACATGTAAAATCCTTTTGTCATCCATCACCATGGGGAAAACCAGTGAACTTTGAAACACAAAAGAGACAAATGGTTGTTGAATGCACAAATTTGATAATGCATTAAGGTGAATGATGATGTTTTTTAAAAACAAATATATTGTGTTAATATGTATATACATATGTTTAAGCTTAACATATACTAGTTTGCATGTATTATTCATCTTTATATATTTGCTTATTTTCATGAAGGATGCCAGGAATTCTGGATTTAACTGTATAAGTGCACTGGATACAAGTTTTCTACAGTGTGATAAAGTAGCCCCAAATCTCTGTGTTGCCCCCTGGTAGTGGGTGGGGGTATCACAGTATGAATGAAAAGGGCTTTTATTGGCTTTATCATGGTGTTTACCACCTGCCAAATATAAAGAGAATGCAATAAATTTAACTGCAGATGTAAACTAAATAGAGGAAAATGTGTCTGATGTCAGATTTTTGAGAGTTTTATCAGTTTTGTTTACAAGGGCCACACAGACTGATGTGGGCAGACAATATTTGATTTTGTGATATACTCTCGCAGCCACATTAAGGGTGCTATGTCAAATAAAACTAGTACATTAAGAGGAGCTCTTTGCATGTTGGTGCCAATGATCTTAACAGTACACGGAGGTCATAAAGAAAGACTGATAGCACAAGCTAAACTACATTCAGCCAGATACAGTTGGACATATTTAAAGGAAAAACCAACAGAAAGCATCTTAGTAAGGTATTGAGTCACCAGGAAAAACAGCTTCACTGGACCTTGGTACAGATTCTACATGTCTCTGGAACTGTACTTGAGGGATGAACACCATTCACTTCCAGATATATTCCCTCAAACTGATTATGGCATTGGAGAAAAATCTCTTATTGGTGATCAACTGAGTTGATCATCTGATGCCTGCAAAGGCCACAGCATATGATTTACATCATTTTCATTCTGATCAAACCATTCAGTGAGACCTAGAGCTCTGAGGATGTTGTTGGGTTCATCCTGGAAAAGACCACTCCCATCAGGATAGAGTTGTTTCATCATAGGGTAAAGGTGAACAGTCAGAAGAACTTTGTATGATTTGCAGTGACTTCCCTCTAAGGGTAAAAGTGGGCCCAAACCATGGCAGTAAAATGCAGTCCACAGCATAACAAAACCACTGTTTTTTCCTTTAATTTGTCATTAGGCCTGTATTTCAGTCACAGGCCTAATGTGATATATAACAGTTACTGTGAATAATTTCAATTTACTTAAAATTTTATACACATTTGCGTTTAAGCAGAATTCTTGGCAGATTTTAGCTTTTAATCTGCAGTAGTCATCTGCTACAAAACTTTGACATGCATTAACCCTTTCATGCATAAATTATATGAAAACATTTCCAGACTAGGGTTTTTTTTTTTTTGTTTTTTTTTGATTATTTAAACTTGCATGTCAATATGAATTTTCACTTTTTTCTAAATGTTACTTAATTGATAATTAAATGGATTGTCCATGTGTGAAAGGATAAAATATTATACCTGGGGGGAAATAATCCAGTGTCCTTATAAATAAACAAATTGTTCAGACAAGTATATACAGTACTGTGCAAAAGTTTTAGGTACCCTATTTTCTTTTAGTACAAACTTTGTTATAGATTTTTTAGACTTCTACATTATCAAGTCAGTATAAAAAAAAACATTTTAGATTCCCAAACATTAGTTTTCTAGCACAAATTCAATTGTTACAGAAAAATGTTTGTATGTCATTAAAGAAAGCAGCATATTACCTAAGAGACATTTTTCAGACAAAAAACACAATGAAGGCTGCTGGGTTTTGCTGCAAAAATAAGAAACAAGTGCGACAGTCAAAGTCTCCAGAAGAACTGTGGCTGGTTCTGCAAGATGCTCAATAAAACTTACCAGCTCATTTCCTTACAAAACTGCACACATTGTACCGGATACTACTATTTTAATTATTTTAATTATTTATTTATTTTTGTCACTACAGCAACGTTGAGCAATGTTCTTTTTGAATTGACTGACAATACTCTAATGGAATTTGGCACAAAGTGGTGAGCCACGACCCTTTTGGTGGATGCTCCTTTTATGCCCAATCCTGATAGTCTCCCCTATTACCAATTAACCTGATCCTCAAAAATGATATTACTTGAACATTCTGTAAACTTAATCTTATTTTGCCTCTGTCCCAACTTTGTTTGAGTGTGTTGAAGGTATCAAATTCTAAATTTGTTTATATTTACAAAATACAATTAAGTTGGTCAGTGAAAACCTTGAATATCTTTTCTTTGTTCTTTTGTCAGATAATAAGTTTCAAGAGACTTGAGAAATCACAGATTTCTGTTTTTATTGCATTTTAGGAAAAAAATCACAACTTTTACAGTGGGGGAAAAAAGTATTTGATCCCCCGCTGATTTTGTACGTTTGCCCACTGACAAAGAAATGATCAGCCTATAATTTTAATGGTAGGTGTATTTTAACAGTGAGAGACAGAATAACAACAAAAAAATCCAGAAAAATGCATTTCAAAAAAGTTATAAATTGATTTGCATTTTAATGAGGGAAATAAGTATTTGACCTCTTCGACTTAGTACTTGGTGGCAAAACCCTTGTTGGCAATCACAGAGGTCAGACGTGTCTTGTAGTTGGCCACCAGGTTTGCACACATCTCAGGCGGGATTTTGTCCCACTCCTCTTTGCAGATCCTCTCCATGTCATTAAGGTCTCGAGGCTGATGTTTGGCAACTTGAACCTTCAGCTCCCTCCACAGATTTTCTATGGGATTAAGGTCTGGAGACTGGCTAGGCCACTCCAGGACCTTAATGGGCTTCTTCTTGAGCCACTCCTTTGTTGCCTTGGCTGTGTGTTTTGGGTCATTGTCATGCTGGAATACCCATCCACGACCCATTTTCAATGCCCTGGCTGAGGGAAGGAGGTTCTCACCCAAGATTTGACGGTACATGGCCCCGTCCATCGTCCCTTTGATGCAGTGCAGTTGTCCAGTCCCCTTAGCAGAAAAACACCCCCAAAGCATAATGTTCCCACCTCCATGTTTGACGGTGGGGATGGTGTTCTTGGGGTCATAGGCAGCATTCCTCCTCCTCCAAACACGGCGAGTTGAGTTGATGCCAAAGAGCTCGATTTTGGTCTCATCTGACCACAACACTTTCACCCAGTTCTCCTCTGAATCATTCAGGCAAACTTCAGACGGGCCTGTACATGTGCTTTCTTGAGCAGGGGGACCTTGCGGGACGCTGCAGGATTTCAGTCCTTCACGGATTGTTTTCTTGGTGACTATGGTCCCAGCTGCCTTGAGATCATTAACAAGATCCTCCCATGTAGTTCTGGGCTGATTCCTCACCGTTCTCATGATCATTGAAACTCCACGAGGTGAGATCTTGCATGGAGCCCCAGACCGAGGGAGACTGACAGTTTCTTCCATTTGCGAATAATCGCACTAACTGTTGTCACCTTCTCACCAAGCTGCTTGGCGATGGTCTTGTAGCCCATTCCAGCCTTGTGTAGGTCTACAATCTTGTCCCTGAGATCCTTGAACAGCTCTTTGGTCTTGGCCATGGTGGAGAGTTTGGAATCTGATTGATTGCTTCTGTGGACAGGTGTCTTTTATACAGGTAATGAGCTGAGATTAGGAGCACTCCCTTTAAGAGAATGCTCCTAATCTCAGCTCATTACCTGTGTAAAAGACACCTGGGAGCCAGAAATCTTGCTGATTGATAGGGGATCAAATACTTATTTCCCTCATTAAAATGCAAATCAATTTATAACTTTTTTGAAATGCGTTTTTCTGGATTTTTTTTGTTGTTATTCTGTCTCTCACTGTTAAAATACACCTACCATTAAAATTATAGACTGATCATTTCTTTGTCAGTGGGCAAACGTACAAAATCAGCAGGGGATCAAATACTTTTTTCCTTCACTGTATGGAAATGGGGTTGTAAGTATTTAAGTATTTCCTCCCTTTAGTTCTGAAAAAAAAGAGTTAGTAGTTCTTCACTTGCCATTTATTATGATATTTTCATTTGGGAAGTGTTTTGTGTAGCCAGGGATGGAAGATGAACATGTCCTTCATTACTCAATGAATGTTTCTAGCAGCAAAATTGCTCAAGGCTACCACATACCAAAACATTTTATTTATTCACTGTAGTCAGCTTGTTATATGTGCATTGATAAAGATGAACATTGGTTAATAAATCAATTTTGCACTGGACTACTTTTATTTCATTGCAATGATGCCTTTTTTGAACAAAGCTGTTTTTTTTTTTTTTTCTTTTAAAAATATTTCTTTAGTGGTTTACTCTTTAAGAAATCCTTTCACATTCAGCTAGGTTACGCCATGAACAGACACCATGAGATGGAAAAGACGCATTTGGTACAAATGCAAAAGAATTTGAACATGCAGGTTCATACCTGATGAGCACTGTGGCCTTTTCATTCACATTAAAGCACTATGACTGGTTTTGGATTGTTTGTTTTTTTTTCTATTTGATTTGTGTCTGAAGATTTTATATTGGGTTCCAGCATGTGGCTTTAGGGGATAAAACACACCAGTGAGTGAGTTCTTGGGAAATCAATGTCTCTCAGTGCCCAAGCTTTGTCCAGACATGTTATATATTGATTGGTAGAAAGGTTACTGTGTCCACATTGCAGCATGCTGGGCTCCAAGAATACAAAATCTTTTATTTCTGAAAAAGGCATTAGGCCACAGTTCCATTTATCAACATTCATATGTCATCTTCAGTGGTCTGGATGGAAAAGCATGTGGGTAGGAGAGATACAGTATTGTATTTGTTTGAGTCTGTATGTTGGGGATTGGGGTCCTAAGACCCTCTATTTTTCATTAAAGAATTGAAAGTCAGCCTTCAATTTACCATCCAAGATGACTTCATTGCCTCCATTATCTCTGCAGACTTGCAGACCATCAGACCAGAGCCAGTATAACCAGAACGGTTATTAAATATTAACCATGAGAGGTTTACAAAAGCTTGCATTCATTAGTGTTTACCCAAGAATACAAAATGTTAATGAACATCAAAGAAGGTGTGGGCAGATTATAATGGATGGTTTCTAAGATGTAGAAATTTTATGGAATGTTATGGAACCATGGTGTCCTTCTTTGAAGCTAATAAATAAACTAATAAGCCAACTTTACAGGACTGACTTCAGAGGTTTTTCTTTAAAAAAAAAAAATATATATATATATATATATATATATATATATATATATATATATATATATATATATATATATATATATATATATATTGTAAGTATCTTTATGAATGAGGAATCCTTCACTGAATAAATTGCATGAACTTTGCAGTGTTTTTACTGAACCATTTACAAAAAGGACAAAAAAAGGGAACAAAACAAGGAAGCCAAAGTCTTTAGTTCTGACAAGTAAAGTGATACTAAAGTAGTCCTGGGAAATATGGAAATATTGAAAAGAACCTGACTGTACAAGTTTTGCAATATGCAAAACACTTACCAGGTGTCATGTGAAAATTTAAAATTAGGAATGATCTTGTGTGTTTTTGAAATAACATCTAGCACCTTAATGGGTTCTTTGGGGGAACCCTTAAAAAGTCTATGGCTAACTACAACAGTGACATTCACCTTCTGAAAGGGTTCCAGTTAGAATAATATCTGTTAAAATATAAATTTTTGTTCCCATGACTACTCTTTTTAAATATTACAAATATGACAAATGCAGAGCTCCAGGAATTCGACGATAATCAATTTAGGGATGATTAAATGATTTAATATTGGAATCACAGGCCCATGACACAGAGGTCAAGATTTTAAAAGCCAGAAGTCATGCTGACCTTGTTATCCCACCACTAGAGGGCACAGTCATGCAGATGTATGAATTAAAGTTAAATATTATGTATGTGCTTTGGTTGTATTTGAGGTTCATGAGCTTATACTGGTACACTTTTATACTGATACTGTCATCAGACTGTTTCATTGAAAGTACAGCTTGATGCACTAATTTTGCACATGTTCACATGCCCCTTTGACACGCACCAACCAGGTGCTTCCTCTTCACTGAGATAAGTTTAGTGATTCAGTCAATAAGTTGTCAGACTGTCCTTCTTCTGTATGACTTGAACGGTTCACATCTCAGGATGACACTGCATTAGCAGAGACAGTCAGAGAGTCAGGAGTTACTCACGTCTCCAAGGCCTGTCATAGCCATCTGCAAACTTTTCTTGTAAAATACAACTTTTATATTGTCATATAATAATTGTCATCTAAGATCAAGCCATTTGTGTTCAAAAAAAGCATTATGAGCCACTTAATAATGATAATATTTAGTAATATTCTTACCTAAAGCAAGCTAATCCTTTTCAATGCTGAGATAATAGTACTTTTATAACCAATGCTACTGAATACAGTTTACCTATCTCTGAATAGGTTCCACTTAAATTTCACAAAGCGCTTCTGTCCTTCCTCCTGAGAGTTCAGGTACACTACAGCATCGGGAGAGGAGACACAAAATTTACTGCACGATCCTGCGAAGGACACAAACAAGAGAGAAATGGCCCTAACAGGACCAAAAATCTGCTCTGAATGGATGAGTGGAAGTGACAGAGATGAAGTGGTTTAATCAGCATCCAGGAGGAGCATGGGAGCGAGATAGAAAGAGAATCACAGAGGCCTAATATTTCAGTGCATATAGAGATAACTGCATTGTTTCGAGTAAACAATATCCTTTGAGTTCCAGAAGAAGAGAGGTCACTGGTGCACACTGGCCAAGGTAACCATGTTTCTGAGTTGCAGCAAAGCCTAGTCACATGATCAGTGTGTTTATGCCTACAGGGAAATATATATTGATGGTCATCATGCTGCATCCAAATTTCAAACCATGTAGAGTGTTACCATCCATTTAGTCATAAAGCACCGTTGAACTATTTTTTTTCCTTTTAGTGCACCAATGGTACACTACAAAAACAAATGAACAAGAATGTCCTCAGGACAATGGCCCCTAGAGCAATGGTCAATATAATTCAGTCCAGAAGGACATCATTACCTCTGCAAAATTCGCCATCCCTACAACCCTGATCCATTTAGTCTGATAAGAGAAAGCTACTGCACTCTTGAAACAGCACAGAGTATGAGATGGAGGGAATTGGGGGGGGGGGGGGGGTTCATGTGGAGGTGCTCAGGCCTGATGCTCCTATTCACACTGAGATAGGGGGGTCTGAGGTGATTCTGTCTCGCTGGCACATGAGATTTTCATTCAGGCTGTGCACAGAGCCATGACGAATCTCATCATGTCTCCAGTGAGAGGCTGCTATTGTTGGATACAATCATAGAGTAAATGTGAATGGTCAGTGCAGCTACATGTAACGCTGGGCGTATGGAAATGACTCAAGTGCAATATGAGTCATAGTAGTAATTTATTACTCTGTTTTTAGCTTGAATGAGGCTGTGATTCAAACACTGGATCAGTTTGGTAAATGTCTTTTCCATTTCATTCTACTTTTTCATTTTCGCTGTCATCCATACCTTCCTATTTAAATTTCTCTCTGTGTTGTGTCTGTGTGTGTGAAAGAGAGACTGATCACTGGATTTTAGTATTTTCTCTTTATGTCTTAAGGGAATTGGTGTATTAGATTAGTGCTTTTGTATTATAGTGACTCACTGTCCTCTCTATACAGTCTCAGAAGACACTGATCAGAAAACACCTCTCATTAAGCATTCAGCCTGCCAACCAACCATGAGGTGTTTCATATTTTATATTTATTAAACTTCAGTAACCACTCCATCCTGGTCACATTGAATGAAAAACCTATCCCAGGAATACTGGGCATAAGGTGGGAATACTTCCTGAATGGCATCACAGGGGATCATTTACACACCCACTCACACACTAATTCGATATTTAGTGTAGCCAGTCCACCTACTGGATATACTGCATGTTTTTAGGAGGTGACAGGAAATCAAAGAACCCAGAGGAAATCCTTGAGAACATGTTAAAATTAACAAAGCCAGTAAATCAAGCTCAGGATGGAACCAGGGACCCTGGACCTGTGAGGCGGCAACACTACCTGCTACACCACCATGTCACCCAACCTATATAATATATAAGTACGTATCAATTACACTCTGCATATTACATAGTTCCTGTAGCTATATGTCTACAGACAATTGTTTCCTATTATATGTTTCTCAATATAGTGCCCTCAACTCAGCTGCGAGCAGCAGAGGTCACTCTTCCACTCTCCCTCAGTCATTACTCATTACTCAGGTTTAGGGTAGAAAAATTGCCTTTAAATACAAATATACAATCATATCACTAAAAGTGCCACTTTTCCCAGCAAACCAAAAGCACCCAAAATGGTGATTCTTTCAGTTATCTATTATAGTTGAATGTTTACAAAGTACATTTTCTTGAATGCATTTAAAGTCGGCTCATATTGCCCTGTTTTATTTCAATTTGCACAGGCAAATGATTAGATAACTATGAATGCCGTGTTAGCCAGAGCACAGAACATTAGGTCTTGTAGTAAAGAAAAGAAAAACTAGTGCAAAGAAGTTGTATGAATGCTAAGTACTTAGTTTGTTTGGCTGTGCAGAATCAGTGAGCTGTGGTATGTGAGAGACTGTTGCGAACTGACTTTGTCCATTTTATCACAAACCTAATGAGACACAAGCAGCTGATGGGCCGCATAAACTAATAGCATACAAACAGCCACTTGTACGTGATATCATGGGGAAGAAACTAGAGAAATTGATACTGTTTTTAGGACTGTTCACTCTGTACACTGAAATGAAAAGTTCTGGTAAATGGAGATATAACAATGCAATCGATTACAGGAAGACTTAAATATATACACTGACACATTCCTTCATTAGTAAATATACACAAAGCGTATACAGTATAAATGACAGCACACTATGTTTTGCTTGATATTTATTGTAGTAATGGTACTCTAATTATCTAAACTTTTTAAACATTAAGACAATTATGCATTGTGGGGGAAAAAATCAGTTCCCTAAACATACACTTCAAAAAGTATGGACAAGCAATAGATAATATACTATAAGACCAAGTTAAATAAGCTTTAATTTGAAAATGTATGTGCTAAATTAACTGACTCTTACACATTCACACAAGTCCAGTGTAGCCCTGTATGGTGAAAATTCAGACATAATGTGTACTAGAAATTGTATTAAAATTCACCTCAATGTAAGGAAAAAAAAAACCTAGGTTCAAGCTTCTTGAGTAAAAGAAAAGATTATAAGGAGAAGAGAGAATAATGGGAAGCAATGAAACCTACATTAACACCAACTGAACAAAACACTGTAGCTTAGACACATTAACTGTTGGTGCTGGAAGTGTGCAGATATCCAAATTCTTCAAGGACATTTAGTAAATATCATGTGACATTTACTAAAATACCTGAGTTAATTAGTTAAATAGTTAACCCTGAAGAAATCATTGAACTGATTGATTGAATACACCATCTTTATTATATTTGACATAATAAAATATGTTTATAAATAATTTATAAATTATGGCAAGAGCCATATGCTTATAACATATGAGTATACTCACTATATGTTACTTGGATGTACCAGCAACATATGTCTAGTTATAATAATAATAATAATAATAATAATAATAATAATTAGTTACATTTATATAGCACTTTTCTAGACACTCAAAGCGCTTTACATAGTACAAGGGGGGAATCTCCTCAACCACCACCAGTGGTTATATGAAAAGATTCTGATTTTCTTCTTGTTCTTGCTGAAATTATATAGTACACAATGTTAGGGAAAATAAGCTCAGTGCCCTTCAAATAAAAGGCCCTGTACTTTTCAACAGGATGCACCACTGACCTTTCTTTTGTAGTAATTGAAATGTCTCTGCTTTGCACTCCAATACACATTCAACACTTGTAGAAAATGGTAGAGGCTGGTTATAATTGCATCTCTTCTTCTCTTGGGGCTTTCAAGAAAAGATTGTGGACAACAAGGGTCAACGTGACTGAGTCAGCAAGTTCATGGACAGTTCCAAATGAACTCAGTGCTGCACAAAAGGAGAAGAAGTCCAGTGCTTGTGTAGCACAACTGCCAAGCTGGTGCCCTTTGTTTAACATGCTCCTGGGAACCTTAAACGTGCCCTCAAGTCCTGGCACTGCAGAATGAAAAGATTTCAGTATCAGCAACCTTCACATACTCAGAGGGATCTTTTTGCACTTTAATAACCAAGCCAGCAAGCGCTTACACACTGTTCGCCTCTTTGCCGGGAGGTTCACATTATCTGTTTATGTTCTTTTGCTTCTACCATTCGTCCCTGTAGCATTAAGAATATTAATTGTACATTTGGGTTTGTTTTAATTTTCTCGATTTTGGTCATCCTAATAAAGACATTAGTGATAATTGTCTTTTTTTGTATTCTTAATAAAGAAATGTAAAATTCCATTAGCTAACATAACCCTTGAGCAATTTATGGATTCCCAAATAGATATGAGTGGCCCTAAAAGAAAAAATAGTCCAAATAATAAAATAGTTCACTTTTAAGCTCTCACGGCACAGAATTTCAGTTGGCCTTGAGGTAGTTATAAAGAGCTTGGAGACCTCCATCTAACACCTCTTTAATTGGCTTGAGCAGAGGGTTATGCATGATATGGAGTCCTTTGTCCAGTGGGTGAGAAGCTAGTTTCCCCAGCCTGTTCAGTTGGTGCATTTCAGCAGGAACATTCTGAATGTCATTATAATCCACATTGAGCAGTTCTAGCTTGGTCAGACAGCAGAGCATCTTTGGAAGACAGTGAATGCAGTTCTCTTCCACAATGAGGATCTTTAGATCAGCCAATGCTTGGATATGCTCCGCAATGTTCTCCAGCTTATTGCGTGCCACATGCAAGAAGACCAGATTTTTCATGGCATAGACACATGCTGGGATATACAAAATATTGTTGTGGCTTAGGTTGAGCTTACGCAGGTTCGTGAGAGCAGACAGACTATCTGGGAGACTTGTGAGCTGGTTGTTTGCCAAACTCAAGACCTCCAGCTTTGTACAGGAGCCTAGCTCCTCAGGGACATCGGTCAGGTGGTTGTGGTATGCAAAGAGCACCTTTAGGTTCCTGAGTTGCCCAATCTCAAGGGGCAGACTAGTGAGCTGGTTACCCCACAAATTAAGTACGACCAGGTTCTGAAGCAGTGCCACAGAGGAAGGCAAGAAACATAAGCAGTTCAGAGACAAATTAAGCTTCTGCAGTTCTGTGTGCCCCCATAGTTCCTCAGGAGGTGCAATCATACCTTGTCGAGCCAAGCTCAGCATCTTGTAACCAAATTGCATCACAATGTGTTTGCGGATCCTGTCGGATGATGTCAGGTTTTCCTCACGGGCTCCCCTCTTTCTTCCTACAAGTTTCATGTCCTTGCTTGTGGGTTCCTTCGATTTCTTTCCTCCCATCCTAGCACCGTGCCTCACCTCAGCTCATAAGGTTTTATGGCTTATGGCTACCTAAACAGCTAAACAACACAAAACATCTTCATTGCTTCTAATCTCTTCAGAGGTTACAGAATCTCATCTTTGAGCAGCGGACAGGAAAGTTGAAGAAGTTTACAGCACATTCTTTGGTCCGGACTTCCATTGACATACATATAGAAGTGTCTGTCTGGTAGACTGAGTCATGAACAGACTTCTGTGTGCGTATGAGATAGTAAAGATCCTCTTGTGTGTCCAGAACATTTTGAAGGAGTTGTGCTGAAAGCCAGTGGAGGGAGAGAGGATCCAGAACATATCACAGTGTCAGACTACATTGCTGGAACGACTCATACCATGTTTCACTGTCTGTGTCTTCAGCTGCTCCTGTCACTTCAACGCTAATAACTAACCTAAATTTTGGCACAGGCATAGGACAGCCATATCTGAAGAGGACATAGAGTATAATGAATGATCATGCCTTACCACTGCAAATTTTTCAACCATAATAGGGTCTTTTAGAGGTGCAGATTACATACTTCAAAACTACACATTTTCTAGTTACTAACTCTAACTTTCTAGATAACTAATTATAATGAACTATGGTGAACACTCAGTGAACATTTCAGTGCTACTTCTTTCCGTAGTTATTACAATCATAAACGGTTTATAACCAAACATAAAGTTTGCACGTTAATATGTGCAGTATATTTGTAAAGCATGTTATATTATACATAATACTGTATTAAATGTCACTTTCAGATGATGGAGTGCTAAGATATTCACACCAGCTATTTTGGGATGTAGTATTGATGTAGTATTAGAGGGCCCCAAATTGTTCATTGAAGTGATATGAATGCTGTTATTCAAAAGAAGGAATCTACAGAAGTAGAAAGCAGAAAAAGAAATGTTTTCAAATGTATATTTTAAAAAAAGAAACTGATTCAGGCACTCGGATAGTCTAATAGCTTCAATGCTCCTCATGGATGAGAACCCATTTACTCTGGTCAGGTCCATTATGGATATGTGCTGTAAATAGCATGGCTTCTCATATATAGACTCTCACCTGCCATGTGTTGACAATCTTAATGAATTTACTATTTGCCAAAGTTTTTATGCTGTTAGCAACGTTTGGTCTGGTTACAGTGATGGGATAAAGTACACTAGGTCTATCATAACACATACAGTTTATGTAGAATATTATGCAAACGGAATAGAAATTTTAAATGTAAATGTGTTGTTCATATTTCTTACAGATTGCATACTATAACTGACATACACTGAAGATAATTCAAATTTTAAACTTCAGATTCTGCAAAAGGAAAGGGTTTGTATTAAAGTCCGCAAATGTAGTCTAAAATTTATGTCAATATTTCTCTGGGGAAAGTTATATGTGTTCAGATATGGGTTATACACAAAAGTCAATTTTCTGTGCCTCCCTTTCATGCCTCCAAAGTTGTAGCGGTGTCTGAGATGGGTTTTTCAATAGCATCTAGACCAGTATCTTTAAACACAAGAACTTGCCTTAAAGCCGCCCCAAACCCCCCACCCCCCCACCCCCACCCAAAAAAAAAAGAAGAAAATAGCATTGTTTGTCTTGGTTATCAGATATAATACGATGCAATATTAAAGCAAGAGACAATTCAAAATTGAAAAATAAAAAAGAAATAACTGGAAATAAATTAACGAGAAGAAGCCAAATGTTGTAATAAACATCCAGTATTAGTACCATATTGCAATTCACAAAAATACTCTACTCTCATGGATATCAAACAACTGCAAACGCAACACAGGTTTATAAAAAACATCTTGGTATCAGTTAGATTAATCTAATCTAATCTAATCTAATCTAATGTGTGAAACATACAATGGTACAAATACAGGGTGTCTGAAAAGTCAGGAACCAATTACAGTAAAACTACATATACTTAATTTTACATTTATTATTTATAACACATGCTCTATGTCAGGGGTGTCTAATCTTATATGCAAAGGGCCGGTGTGGGTGCAGGTTTTCATTCCAATCAAGCAGGAGCCACACCTGATTCCACCTGTTTAATCAGCTGAATTCAGGTGATTCAGGTGTGGCTTCTGCTTGGTTAGAAGGAGTGAACCCACAACGGCCTTTTCCGGATAAGATTGGACACAACTGCTCTATATGTTCTCTCTTATGCGCTATGCATTTTCTCAGCTGCTGTATCAGGTTCTTGTAGATTTTGCTCAACATATTTTGATTGACATATTTGCTCAACATATTCCCATTGGTTCCTGGCAGACACCCTGTATAGACACAGCTGAGACAGATGTTCTTTTGTACATATGCTAATGTTGTAAACACATTCTGTCCTGATCTGTTTTTTATTATATGCAAAAAAATGGATATTTATGTATTTATACACATGCATTTACAGTAGTTCATTGTATATCAGTTGTTATGTGGGGTTATTATGTGTAAATTAAACTGGGTTTTTATACCAACCACCTTTTTATACATAATGACATCTTTTTTTTCTTTTTTTACCTCACAAAAAAGTTCAAGTTCAAGTGGCCGCTGGTGTGATGTTGCTGGTAATGTGAGTCACTTGGCAATTTGACCTGTAAAACTGCAACCTCCATTCAGCCTTAAACATGACCCCTTCTGGGGTAAAAAGAAAAAATAATAACCCCTGAGTATTTTGACTTGCTAATTCCCCTATTTTGTGCATGAACAAGGCCGGTCTGTGTGAGGGCATTAATGCATGTGGAGCAACAGAGGATGCTGACCTACTGCAACCCTAGCTCAGTAAATGTGGGGCATTGCTAGCAGTGCACAAGTAAGCAGAACCAAACCTCGAATTCTAAAACAAAACATCCTCTAAAGCATATTTTATGGATATACTGTTTACTGCATATGCAATAAGAAAACAACATTTTTGCCATGTCAGAGCTTTTCTCAGATTCTAATGCACTTGTCATTCTACATTTTAATCTACTTCAGTGCTCTATACCCCATAGCAGTTGCATGTTCTTGGATTCAGTGTTTTATTGGGGACAAGCCACTAGTGTCAAATACACACTGTGTTCCCTCTTGGATTACAATGCGGCTTCAATTTTCACATTTGATGATTTGAATCAGAAAAATACCATGTATTTACTTTGTCAATATGGTGTACGACAGCCAATATTCACACAGAATAAGGACCACAGAATGTCCTCTCCGGTTTACACCCACCTCCCAAAAACATGAAGGTAGGTGGATTGGAAATGTAAATATACTGTATATATATTTATAGAAAGGAAGTATATAAAGAGAAAGGAAAAGGCAAGTTGAGCAGAGGTGAAATGTTGTGTGGGCAGTGTATTGAAACCATTATGTGATGGCAGTTTGGTGAAGAGGTAATTACCATGGATGGGATCCTTCCAGCTCTCTTGCTTATTCTGGACAAGCACAAGCACCTGATTGAGAGTAGTTTATAGCCAATGACCTTCCTCTCTGCAGAGCACAAAACAAGCTGCGACTTCAATTCAAAGGTCATGACAGACTTTGGAAATGCTGAATGTCTTGAGCTAACCCAGGATAAGCATTCTCTGCTGAACTTTCATGACAAACTTCAGGGTGTTAGCAGATGGAGGCCTCCAGAAACTCGAATGACTCAACCGTATTCACAGCTGTGACATTTATTTCCAGTAGCAAGGTGGGCAGGTGGCTGTTTATGGAAGTCCACCTACATTTCTGCTCTTTTGAGCATGTTCGGGTGCAGTTGTTGTATACACACCCTGACAAAACATGAGCCAATTCTCTCATGTAGATATATTTATCACTGCTGAATGTCATGTATCTCATGGTTGGTTTATCTGTTAACCTAATCGCTTGACCAATGGGTTTGTTGGAATAGCAGTCATTACTGTAGCAAACTGCAGCCATGCATTATTATTATTTTTTCTTTCATGTTTTCTCATGATCACAACTTAATTTTCTTGTGATCTCGACATAAAAAAAAACAACTTTTGTTATGTCGAGATCACAGGAAAATTAAGTTGGGATTACGAGAAAACAAGAAAGCAAAAAAAGTAATAATGCATGAATAAAGCTAAGGACTTCCATAGTCATTAGTGCTCATAGACAGAAGTTCAGATGGGCGGACCACATATTACTGCCTATTTATTGAGAATTCTGACATGCATTAAATAATTGGTGAATTCATTCATTCATTCATCCATTCATCTTCTACAAAACAGTAACCCAAGCTCAGGAAAACAGACTTCATGTGAAAACTGTAATGAATTTCCTAGTTACACAATTGCACTATTTAACCATGTAGTACATGGTTTATAAGGGATTTATAAGGGATTTGTTGTCACCTAGATGAGGATGGGTTCCATTTTGAGTCTGGTTCCTCTCAAGGTTTTTTCCTCATATTGTCTCAGGGAGTTTTTCCTTGCCACCCTCGCCTCTGGCTTGCTCAATTGGGATAAATTCTACATTTAAAATCTATACCCTGAATTTATATATTTCTGTGAAGCTGCTTTGGGACAATGTCCATTGTTAAAAGCACTATAGAAATAAAACCGAATTGAATTGAATTGAACTGTGGCCCTGGATTCAAGCTGTGGATGCTACCCGCTGTGCCACCTTGCTGTCCAAAACACTGGGGCAAAGAGAAATTTCACTTTGTTCTTGATTCAACCTGGGCCAAATGAAAATGAAAAAGAGCCATGATTGATTATGATACCTTTTTTTTGTATCTTCACCACTTAACTTAGAATATAAATAATAAAAAACTGAACCTATTTTGAGTTCATTTTGTTTAATATTTCAGTAAATTCTGATAAGCCTGTTGTGTGCTGCATCTGTAGTCCTAAAACAATCTAATATCTGAGCCGTGATTTCTTTATTGGTCTCCCACCATATCAGCAGGAAGAAAATGGAAAGCTTGGAGTAAACAGAACAATAATCTGGAGATGAAGTAGAGCAGGATGATAAATAGATGGCAGGATATCAGTACACAGACTATTACGTAGGATAAAGCTGCTATTTGTAATGTATCTTGAATAGTGGGGGGAGTAAAAAGAAATTGCTACAGCAGACGGCTAATGTGGTTACAGAGTACCTGAATCGAGTTTGGCATACCGAAACAGCGGCTGGGAATAAAAAGTAATCAGCTCTCTGACAAGAGCGTGGCTGCAAGATGAAGCACTGCTGTACAGTATAACAAGATACCACCTGAAAGAACTTCAGTCAGCTCATGCACACCTGCAGAAGGTGCTCTACACCAAATACGCTATTGCTATTATGAACCTGCTATGACTTTATACTTCTGGACATCTCTAAATAAGGCAAAGTGTGCTTCAATGAGGTTGTTCATCTACCTAATTGTGAAGCATGACAAGGATGCTGAGTACTTTAACCTTGTTCTATTTTGCTTAATTCTCAAGTCAAGTCAAGTCAAGTGGCTTTATTGCCATTTCAACCATATACAGCTGGTACAGTACAGAGTGAAACGAAACAACTTTCCTCCAGGACCATGGTGCTACATAAAACAACACAGAATTACATGAGACTACACAGATCTAAATAAGACCTTCATATTTCTACATAAAGTACACATGCAAACAGCACAAGACAGTAAAATAACTACTAAAACAGAACAATAGGCACAGTAAGTAAGTGTAGCACCAACTAGTACACAACTAGTAGCCCAGGTTGACTCTTACAGATATCTGGGCATACACATTGACATTAAATTGACATGGAGTGTTCAGGTAGAAAACGTCTGTACCAGGGTACAACAGCGACTACATTTTCTTCGTAGGCTGAGGGTCTATGGTGTTAACCAGAAAGTGTTGCTCCTCTTCTACCATGCCGTAGTTGAGAACACTCTGTGGTATAGCATCTCAGCCTGGTTTGGCAATCTCAGTATACAGCTGAAAGCCCAGATTACACGGCTAACACAGAGAGCCATGAAAATCATGGGAGTCAAGCAGCATCCCACACGCCAGGCTGTCTTTGACGAAACAATCATCAGACAGGCCCAAAAAATAATTTCAGACCTCACCCATGTCCTCCACCCTGAGTACCAACGTCTTCCCTCAGGTAGATGCTTCAGAGCCCCCCAGTGCAGGCTTTAAGATCTCCTTTGTCCACCTGTCCATCAAAGCCTTAAATGGCAAGTCAGCCAGAGGTTTACCCCTACAACGCTGTTTTTAATTGTAACTATAAACATGTACATTTTATGACCTTTAATACATTTTTTCAATTTTAGGTAGGTATTGTGTGTGTGCATGGATGACAGCCTGTGTATGTACTGTATGTATGTATTATGTTTGTATTTAAACAGCAGATACTGTACTGTATGTGTCCAAGACAAATTTCCTTTGGTCCAATAAAGTCTATCTTACCTTACCTTATCTTACCGTATCTTATCTTATCTTAGGTCTAGTGTGGAAGTGTCAGATATAACAGGTAGTGCAAAAGAATAACAATATAATAAAAATGCTGTGAATGTGAACATAACATACTATGACATAGTATTCAGCAGATAAGCTTATAGCACATACAGAAGTAGCAGTTATTGGGGTAGCTGCCAGATAGAGAGTATACAGTAGTAGTGACAAGAAGTTAAATACAATATTTTTTATAAATACAGTAGCAGGTAATCAAAAATGCATGTAGTCAATACAGAAATGTGCAAAAATTGCAAAAGGATTGGGATGGTGTTCAGCTGAGAATTCTTAACAGTGGATTAGCATCTGATGTCCTAGTGATGTAGATGTTTGAGTTCACAGGAAAATAATATTAACAACTTTTTTTATATATATATTCAATACCAATTCCAAGCTTTTGATACCCAAAATGATCCCATCCTCCTGATGCACAAATGGGAATGCAAAAAAAAAATTAAAAAATGGATGTCAGTTAACAGGGCCTAAAGTAGTCATCACTGATTCATCTTCAGTTACGGTTTTATCCTCGTCAGGATTGAGATGGATCTGTCCCAGGAACACTGGGTGCAAGGCAGGAGAATTCACACCAGGGTGGATGTGCAGGACACCATGCACACACACCTAGGCCAATTTAACATAACCGGCATGTAACCCTAACCCTAGGGAGCCCGCATGGACAGTGGGAGAACATTTGAAACTAGACACTGACAGTAACTCGAGCTCAGGATCGAAACAGGGACCCTGAGCTGTGAGACGGCGATGCTACCCACTGTGCCATTGTGCTGCTTTTAAAATGATCATTTACTGTAGATTCATTTTTACAAAGATCATTTTAACATACTTCCTCTCTGGTATTTTTAGGTCAACATAATCTGAGCATGTTCTCTGAAATATAAATGTGATTCTTAAAATGATTTTAGGATCATTATAGTGGTAGTGAGTAGAGCAGTTTAGATTTCATTCTGGAAAGATCATTTTAGTATTGTTTAGTAGAGAATATAAGGACTAATCACTTCAGCATGTTTTCCAGCATTTGCTTTTTTGAGTATATTTCAGATGTCAGGCCTGATCACAGTTTGAATAAAATGTTATATTCTGCTCTCTTTCATTTCTTCAATCTGCTTTGCAGTCATAGTTAATTGGATGCTCACAGTGCACAAGAGCAATCTTGCATTAGGCTGCTCACTTACCCAACGCTCCGGGTTCCAAATCAGTTTTGAAAATTGCATTCTCTCAGTAGTTGGTCAGAAAATAGGTTGTGGATTTAGCCCAAATTTCTCAATAGCTGGAAAATTAACGGCTGACACTTGGGCAGCCATTACAATAAAAATAAAGAAGTGTTATCAAGTGCATATATTAAAATGGGGCACTTTTAATCTCAGGAAGTGTTTAATTTCAGCCCATGGGGCATAATCATTGTACTGTTTAGTGTTTTCTCACACTAATATCTCTGACTCAATTCGCAAGTCTTGGTAATTAGCTGTTATAACAAAATGTACTTACTAAAATGTACTAAATTGCATAGTGGCAACTCAAAGCAGTTGTTTTCCACAAGCTGTATATACATTTATATTTAAATGTCTTATCTATTCCATCCACACATCCATTTAACCGTCCAATCATCTGTTCATCCATTTATTCACCAGCTCATACATGCTGCTCTCCTATAACTATCTTTTCTGAGTAGCTCTCTAGAATTTTCCCCAGTTCTGTGTCTGTGCGTCACCTGCAGCTTTTCATTTTCATAATTTTTCTCATCTTGTGTGTCTGGATTTGATTGGCTGGGCCCCATCACTTTCTCTGCTCATTGGCTCCTGATGCATCCCACAGTCATTCTCAGGCTTGGCGCTGTTAGCATTGGAGGAGCAGCTGGAGCTCATGCCCGCTATTGCTCCGGGCATCAAAATGGCCAGGGTGTTCTGCCAGGTGGACCCGCATCCTCCTAGTGGAAGATATACAGTGCCAGCACTGAGCATCTACTAATGGGCTTCAGCTGCTTCCACCGCTAATGGAGGCTCAATGTTCGACTCCATCTCTTCCATTAGTGTTTTGGGATTTTTATTCACAGTGTGATGTAGAAGGAAATGAGGATGGGTTGATGCGGTCACGTCAAAGATGATAAGATGGATGTTTCTGCAGTAAAATGTGAGAGTGGGTGTGCATTAGCTTAGAGAGAAACTGAGGATATTACCAATAATACCAAGCTTGTTTTTATTAGCCTTTGACCCACAGCAAATCCAGTGGCTCGAAATATTAGTGCATTAGAGAAGATGCTGCTTCAATGTTCTAATGAATAAGTTCAAGTAAAGACTTGTTTCAGCTCCAGTGTATTGACACTGATTGTTAGTTCTTTGATCTGTGTCTTGAAACTGAAGAAAGGGGTTCAGGGATAAATTAAAGAATACACAGTATAAGTTATGTCATAAGTGTAATTTTCTAGATATTTTATACATATTTGAAAACCTTTGCCATGTTTTTGAGCAAAATGAAAAGCTACTGTCTGCTACAGTGTCTGCTATAGTGTTTACTGTCTGCTATAGATGCTATAGTGTTTGTAATTCAGCATCATTTCTGATCTAATCTCATTAACCCCAAGGTTAAAAATAAAATAATGTATAACCTGATATTGAGAAATTTGTCTGAAATCTAACTAGTGAAGACAATGTGGTTGGACTTAGTTTGTTTTCATGCAAACCAATTTGTAAGTAATAGTAATTGTAATAGATTCAAACACGAACCCTGCCCCTTACCCAACCCATATCTTGATATCCTTTCATCCAAACTGAGTCATGTGACTTCTTATGCATTCGCAAGTGCAGGGATAATGAGATTTCTAAAAAAATATATTTAAAAAATTTCTGCATGGTCTCCATCATCTACAGGCATTTCTTTAAGTTGGCCATCTATGGATGAAGTCACTTACACCTCTGTGAACCTGCCTGTGCTGACCTCAGCTTCTCCTTTTAATCATACTCTCAAAGCTTGGCCTGCCAGTGGTGCTCTGGTGTTCTGAGACCACTGAGGTTAACAACTGTAATTCATCACCACATCTATGAATGCATCTTTTTCTCCCTTCTTCTCTTCCTGCCCCCAAGCATGGGCTTCTACATTAAGGTCTAGCTGCACCAGCTACCTATTTGAACTAACTTTCTCCACACCATTCACCAACCACTCTTTCCCTTGTACATTTTGTCCCGTATCCACTTGACTTTATGTTCTTGTGCCCATCTGCAAAACCCTAACGTAATAAGCGAGTGTTGCTCTGATTTCCTCTCTGGGATTTTCAGGCCTTGACATTTGTGAAAGTGCAGTGTGATCACACTAGTAATAAAGTGCTATGTTAATTTGCACTTAAGGAAATTTATTTACCACATGTAACCTTTTTATGAGGCTTTTTTTAATCACTGATATGTCAGCTGGATGCTTTTTGCTAGGAAAAAATGTGTCACAACTCAGGCAGCACAACAATATTCTGTTATTAAGCTGCAAGAAAAGTCTCATAGGACTAGTGGGAATAGACAGGCTCAGTTTGTATGTGACAGGGTCCATTCTTAGCCAGGCTTTCGCAATCCTGTCAGATATTTTCACTGGTCTTCACAGCCACTCTGTTTACATTCTACTCAGGTCTTCTCCTGAGCTTTTGACAGTTGGAATCATGACTCAGGTAGACATAGTAAAATGCTGATTGTAGTTTAGAGAGACTTGCTTGCCCCCTGTTGGTTTTTGTGTGTGCTGACGTCTAAAAATCTATAAGAATTTCAGGAATAAATGCCCCACCTTCCACAAAAATTACCATAAGATTATGGATGGTCAATAGCTTACAAAATTTTATACTACCATTAATTCAATCCAGTTCAATTTTATTTATATAGCGGTTTTAACTACATTGTCACAAAGCTAGCTTTACTGGGGAAAAAAGATACTAGTATAATATTAAAGGTTTCATTTATCTTGAGGAGGTTTAAAGATTATATATGAAATGTGGTTTGGTTAAATTCTCACAAAAGAGAGAGAGAGAGAGAGAGAGAGAGAGAGAGAGAGAGAGAGAGAGAGAGAGAGAGAGAGAGAGAGAGAGAGAGGGAGCCCTCCACTAGGTGGCAGTAGAAGCAGCAAAATCAAGTTCACACATAATGTAACCCTCAGCCAGCTGGTCATTAACACCTAAGATCTCTTTTTTCCTCAGCTCTGTAAGAGATTTTTACTCCTTGGACAGAACTATGGCACTGTTGGCCGTATAAAAAAATCTCTGACATGCAATGTTAAAATGTGGATTAGTTTCCTATAACAAATCCTGGATTATTTTAATATAACGTCATGTTGTGAAGTGTTTTATTCCTCTTATACCACATCTTTTTTTTTTTTTTTTTGCCTTTCATAGTTACAATTAATGACGTGGAATGTCCGCAAGACAAGTTAGTTCTGATTTTCACTTGTGTTATACAAGTCTTCCAGAAGACTCTCCTGTGGCAGAAAACTAACTGACGTTACAAAGTGATGACACCAGAGACCGTAAGTGTTCAATTGTTTTTACCAAATGTTAAAATATTAATTTGTCTTCACCATAAACAGTTGTTGTTTTTCTTTTGTTAAATACCAAGACAGTTTTAGATCCGTTTATTACTAGTCTTAGATTATGTGGATGTTCTGTCATACTTAGCTGTTACAATATAAACAGTTAATTAGGCTAATAGAATGAGCACGTTAATATATACCCGTGATTTGAATTACAGCCAGGACTACTGTCAGAGCTGTTCTAGAAACTTAATCAACACCTTCTGGCCCATCCGAATCGAGTATTGCACAGAGTTGCGTAATTAAAATCTCATAAACACCTTTTGTTATAGGAGTCCTGCTGGATCCACTAGACATGGTTTGTGAACAAAGGACACTCAGCAAGCTGTTAGCCATTATGGACAACAACACACATCCCCTACATCACACACTGCATAAACAGAGAAGCACTTTCAGCAACAGGCTGATGTACTAAGGAGTGTCATACTAAATCATTAGTACCCACAGCAATTAGACTGTGTAATGAGTCATCCAACTGTCGCAACAGTACTGACCTCCCACTGTCCAGACAGAAACAGGACTAGAGCCTGTTAGTATTATTATTATTATTATTATTATTATTATTAGTAGTAGTAGTAGTAGTAGTAGGAAGAGGAGGAGGAGGAGGAGGAGTAGCAGTTGTAGTAGCAGAAGTTGTACTAGTTGTTGTAGTAGGAGCAGTAGTAGTTGTAGTAGGAGTCATAGCAGTAGTTGTAATAGTAGTAGTAGTAGCATCAGTACTAGTTGTTGTAGCAGGAGTTGTTGTAGTAGTAGGAGTAGTAGTAGTAGTAGTAGTAGTAGTAGAAGTAGCACTACTAGTTGTTGTAGTAGGAGTAGGAGTAGCAGCAGTACTAGCTGTAGTAGTAGGAGTAGTAGTAGTAGCAGTACTAGTTGTTGTTGTAGTAGGAGTAGTCACAGTAGTAGTTGTTGTAGTATGAGTAGTGGCAGTAGTACGAGTTGTAGTAGTAGTAGTAGTAGTAATAGTAGCTGTTGTTGTAGCAGTAGTAGTAGTAATAGGAAGAGGAGGAGGAGGAGTAGCAGTAGTGGTAGCAGAAGTAGTAGAGGTTGTTGTAGTAGGAGCAGTAGTAGCATCAGTACTAGTTGTTGTAGTAGGAGTTATAGTAGTAGTAGTAGTAGTAGTAGTAGTAGCAGTACTAGTTGTAGTAATAGGAGTAGGAGTAGTAGTAGTAGTAGTACTAGTTGTTGTAGTGGGAGTAGTCGCAGCAGTAGTTATAGTATGAGTAGTGGCAGTAGTAGGAGTTGTAGTATGAGTAGTAGCAGTAGTAGGAGTTGTAGTTGTAGTATGAGTAGTGGCAGTAGTAGGAGTTGTAGTTGTAGTTGGAGTAGTAGTACTACCTCAAGGCATATTTTAACTGGCATCTTTACATTTTCTTGCACATTTGCACAACATCCAAGTGCATTGTTTACAGAGTTTGTTTACATATTTTTCATATTTATTTTACAAAGATAAGCTCCCTCTCCTCCTTAATAGAGTTTGACTAGATTATTATTATTAGTAAAAATAAAAATAAATAAATAAATAAATATCGCGTTTATGTCATCTGTAAAGGTTTTTTTTTTTTTTTTTTTTTTTTTTTTTTACCACTACTGCCTCGTGATCTATCTAACTATCTAATGCAAACCTGGGGTTTCGGATTTGGCGCTCGTGCATGAGGAGTTGCGCGCGGAGTAGTCCATTTTCTCACTGGGGTGGAGGGGGAAGGTGGGGGTGACGGTGGGGGCCGCCTTCATACAGATTGGTACATTCCACCCAGCTATTTCGTAGCGGGACAGAATGAAGAGTTGAGACAAAAGTTGGAGTTGAATGAGAGAGAGAGAGCGAGAGAGAGAGAGAGAGTGTAGGGGACACAGTACATACTACCGACAGAAACGGAGACTGAGTATGAAAGGTTGAAACTCTTACTGTGGGATAAAACAAGAATATAATCAGGGAAATAATCAGTAATCCAGGCGTGTATGTGTGGGGAGAGATGAGGCTCGTCCTGGCGCTCGTGCTCCTCTGGGCATCCTCAGTGAACTGCCAGCAAAGAGGTGAGCTGGAGCTAATCCTTCAATCTGGGGTTCTGCATTTTTCTCTTTCTGTATATAATAGTATAAATACATAAACATGTATGTCATGAGATAATAATTGAGATGAAGAAGTTAATTTTTGAAGGGGATTATATAATTTAGCATAGGTCTGTATACTGTATGTATATGAGGCAAAACTTTACACACAAGATTAGGGTCAGGAAGAAAATATTTTATGTAGTCACAATTTTCCTCATCATAATCTTTTTGCATTCACAAAACAATATTTTAGTGCCTCAACAAAGCTCTAAAAATATGTCTTTTTTTTTTTGAATGAAGCTTTTCTTTGACATTGAATGAGAAAAAAAAAAAATCCAGAACGGTTACAGTGGCTGAGGCTCTTAAAACTCAACATGCAGAGATCACATCTCAAACACACAAGGCCAAATTTCCATGTGATCACTAAAACACTTTTGTTATGCTGATTTCATGCAACGAATAAATTCAGTGTAGGCTTTGTTACTGAAAAACACTGTTTCATATGAAACAAGAATACCACACTAACTGTGCACACTCACCTTTATGGGTTTAGCCCCCCCCCCCCCCTTTTCTTTTATTTACATGTCTCAGCAATGCAGTAACCATTAAACTGTGGCATGCATTCCAATGATCTCAGGACAACATGAATTGTATAGTCTTAACAAAGATCCTTTAATTAGAGCATGTTAACATGCTCAAGTTGTATCTAACAGCTTTGGCTCATTGGTATGATTTCTCAATAGTTAACAAAGTTAACATACTATTGAATTTAGCAGCGTTAAAAAAAAAAAAAAACAGTGAGTGTGTCTGGTAAATGCTCTCTCCTTTGAAGTGAATCTTGCTATCATAGACAGCACTTTCATTTAGAGCTAGTAAACCCTCATATTCCCAAGAGTGTATAGTCTAGATATTCTAGCTTTTATTCCAAAGCCATTAAACAATGCCCATTGGGTTTCAATCTTGGCTTGGGTTTTAACTCTACTGTTTTAGCCTCCTCCGATTAAATCGCATTTGTAAATAAGGTCCTCATTACTACTGGTTATTTCAAGAATTTAATTCAGCTTAAGATGCGCTGATTAGATGTGTTATGCTGTCTCTGGCTTTTGACTAGCTTGCAGTTTTATCTAAAGAACGCAGATACTATCAAGTATTGAGCTGTTGAAAGCACCTTTATGTTTGCAGACAATGGACATTCCAAAGATGAGTGAAAACACAATAGAATTAGGCGCTTTAATCCGGACCACTGGGATGAGTTAACCTTTGGGAGCCGCTTTGGTCTGGTGCAGTCAATCATGGGGATGCTGCTGTCCAAACATTGCTGAACGCTGACGCCTGACCCTCATTTTATCACAGAAGAACGCTCGCTTGTACAGACTACAGAGCTTTCCTCAGTCAGGGTGACCTATAGTTTTCAGTTCTCATAAAAGAGCCATGAAGGTGTGCTCTCCTGTAACCCCTCTCATAAAAAAAATTAAAAAAAAAGCAAACAGAAGCCTCACTTGTCCTGCTCCCTCAACTCAGCATGAGGTCTAGGTTAATGGTGGTAATGTGTGGGTAGGGGACCTTGCCGGACCAGGTGTTAGATAAACTGTAAATTCCTGGTCAGCTGAAACGTGTTGGAAACAGGGGCTGATGAGAATGGTTCAAATACAGCTTTGGGAAAGGGAGTTTGTGGTAGTTACTGTTATTTGATCAGTAAACTGCGATGTGACTGGGTTCTCAAAATGATCAAGGAAGAACCTTGGCCTCAATTAAATGAATTATACTAGATTGCAGATAATTTGAGGCGGTCTCTTTTTCATTTCTTTGGCGTAATTTAGTAATGTATCTTAAAGCATATTATTCAGTAACTACCACGAACTACTCTGTAACTAAAGTGAAACAAATAGAAAATGTATGTAGTCACAAGAGTAAGGAATATAAATCTGGTCGTGGTAATCTGCAGGGTAAAGGAAGGGTCTAACTATTATGGTCCATTTTGATGCTTTACTGTGATAAGTATAAGCTTTTAGAAGTAGTACTGTTACTGGAGGCAGTAAACATGGAAACACTTGTTAATAATGTAAGCCCAGGATAATCGGACCAATGCAACCCTAATAAAACACTCATGCTCTAATGAAGATAAATAGATAACTGGATTTCCACTGGCATTGCTGCACATTTAGTTTGAAAAGAAAGCCAGTGGTCAATCTGAATTATCTAGCTGTGACATGCAAATTAGGGCAGCCAAGAAGTACTCCTGCATCCAGAGTAAGCAACAGATAGATTTCTATAGATTGCTCACCAAAGGTCAAGTGTGAGCCAATTTTTTTTTTGTCTTTTTTTTTAACGGGCAAAATGAAAAAGTCTGACTTCAGCAGTTGCTATCTAAAGGTCAATCTTGCCACTGAAAAATCTGTGAGCATGGGGGAAAATCCTACCTAGGTATATATTTAACTTTTCAGGTTGAATTGTTAATGAACTTCTTTGAAAGCAGAAAATTAGAAAGTACTGCACTGGTTTAAGAGAAGGGTACAACATAAAACAAAGTCAACCTGAGTAAACACACAATATAGTTTTTATTTATTTATTTTATTGAAGCAAAAAAAAAGTTATCCAACCCCTATCACCAATGTGAAAAACTAATTGCCCCCTTAAACTTAAAATCTGGTTGTGCCACCTTTGAAAAATAAATAAATAAACAAACAATAAAACAGGAATTCTGGAAGGTCATTTATTACTTTAGCAGTAATAAATGCAACCAGATGCTTCTGATAACTGGAGATCCGTCTTTCACTTACTTCTAGGACTTACTCCTATGCTTTGGATCATTGTCTTGCTGCATAATCCAGTTGCGCTTTAGTTTCCGGCATTCTCCTTTAGGATTTTCTGGTAGAGAGCAGAATTCATGTTTCAGTCAATTATTGCAAGTTGCCCAGGCCCTGAAGCAGCAAAGCTTCCCCACACCATCACACTTCCACCACCATGTGTGACCGTAGGTATGATGTTTATTTTGTGGAAATCTGTGTTTGGTTTACGCCCGATGTAACGAGACCCCTGTCTTCCAAACAGTTTCACTTTCGACTCATCAATCCACAGAACATTCTCCCAAAAGGTTTGAGGATGTGTGCTTTGGCAAAATTCAGATGAGTCTTAATGTTCTTCTGGGTTAGCAGTGGTTTTCACCTCACCACTCTTCCATGGATGTCATTTTTGCCCAGTGTCTTTCTGATAGTGGAGTCATGAACAGTGACCTTTATTGGTGCAAGAGAAGCCTGTAGGTCCTTTGATGTTGTCCTTGGCTCTTTTGTGACTTGCTGGATGAGTAGTTGCTGTGCTCTTGGAGGAATTTTGGAAGGTTGGCCACTTCTGGGAAGGTTCATTACTGTGCTGAGTTTTTCCATTTGGAGATAATAACTCTCACTGTGGTTCTTTGGAGTCCCAGAGCCTTCGAAATAGCTTTGTAACCCAGACTGATGTATTTCAATCACCTTCTTCCTCATCATTTTTGGTATTTCTTTCAATTTTGGAAAGTTCTATTTAAGTGTTGATTTGATTGAACAGGGTTTGCAGTAATCAGGCCTGGTTGTATCTAGTCCAGCTGAACCCCATTATGAATGCAGTTTTATAGATTTGGGGAAATAGTAACTATGGGGGCAAATACATTTTTCACACAGGCCCAGTTGGTATTGGATAACTTTTTTTGCTTCAATAAACAACATTATCATTTAAAAACAGTATTTTGTGTTTACTCAGGTTGCCTTTGTTTTATCGTAGATTTTGTTTTAATTTCTGAAACAATTTAGTATGAGATATACACAAGGACAGAAGAAATCAGGATGGGGCAAATACCTTTTCACTGCGAAGCTTACACTGGAATTGCTCTACCGCGTGTGAGAAATCTGTTAAGATCTATAGTATTTGCTTTTCTTATGTTGCTTTAAACAATGTGTCCAACCTGCTCTAAAATCCAAACTTAAACACAAGTGACTTGATGGCCAGAAGCAGGCCCCGCATGTGAGTCCCCTCATATTTAAGCCTGTTGTCTCTGCTTGCAGTAATGAGTGGTCAGGGCTAAAAAGGGGATGGGGGTTATCTCCAGACATTAAAAAGGCTGAGCTCACATGAATAGATGGCTGCCATTGTTAATTGTCTAAGACATAGTAATTTGGGCCATCAGTGGCTATGTGCAAATGTGTGGGCTGATGCAGGGGGGTCACTCTTCAAAGACAGAGCTTGCAGAGAGAGGGAGGAGGGGGAGAGGAGAAAATTGAGAAGTTGAAGATGGGTGCTGACTGAAGCTGAGAGAAGACTGTTTCCACTTAAGACTGACTTGTCGGAAGTAGCTAAATGTTACTCAAACATTAAGTCTGGTGTTCTCGTTGTCGTTATTCAAAAACATGGGTACTTTGAAATAAATTCTCCCAGAACATGAATGTAAACTGGTATTGCAGTGAGGAATTGACACACATTGATTTGCTGGTAATAATGTTTTATATTATGACATGGCTGTATAGGAAGTCTGGTGGTATGCTCTTAGTAATTTTTTCTTCCTTTTTTTCCCCGTAGGTCTGTTTCCTGCGATTCTGAACTTGGCCAGCAATGCTGACATCACCACAAATGCCACATGTGGAGACCCTGTTCCTGAGATGTACTGTAAGCTGGTGGAGCATGTTCCTGGCAGACGCATCCGAAACCCTCAGTGCAGGACATGTGATGCTAACAGCACGAACCCCAAAGGTTCTGCTTTATAATTTACTGTCATAAATGCTTTACTGTCAGTGTTTCTGAGGCACAGGCTGTCCATTTGGTTCTTCCCATTCATTCAGTCAAATTTATTATCCTATTATATCCTATTTGTGTGACAGTATTCTATATTCCCACCTTTTTGTGAACTGATGGATTACTATTTGTAATCCATGATTTACTATTTACTATTTTATCATTGGACATAGGCCTGTGTGATAAAGGCGAAAATCATGATAAAGCACAATTATTTAATTAATCCCCTGTCCCAACAGAACGACACCCCATCACCTACGCTATCGATGGCACCAATCAGTGGTGGCAGAGTCCCAGCATCAAGAATGGCCGTCAGTTCCACTGGGTCACCATCACGCTGGATCTACGACAGGTAGGACTACAATCACAACACGACACGTGAAATACAGTATCTTGGGAATAAAGTTTGTTTGAGGACAATAAATAATCAATGTTGTCATGTGATTAATATTTCATCCAGGGTCTCAAGTGTAGATCAACCAAAGCCTTTCTAGCCTTTTCACACTTATCACACCATGAGTGTTGTATCATCCTCTGTGGGCAAGTCCTCCCCCGCTCTAACAATCTGTCAGCAGCAGCAGGAGACCAGAGGGCTTTTGTTGAAATCAGACCACAGAACAGGAAATGCACTCTATTTTCTCCTCCTCCTCAGTTAAACGACCAGACTTTCATCAGCTGTGCCAGGTCTCCTAGCTTACCTTACAGCCATTAACACACCTGCTACTGAAGCCCTGCAGATTTGCAGCCATGTACTGGATCCAGTTCCTCAGCTCAGACTGAGAAGTCTAAATTATCCTCACCTTCTCACCTTCTCTATATCTCACAGTCAGTCACATAGAATATATATGACTCCACCAGCTGTATCATGTCCTTGTGGAGTTGAATATTTGATCTGTTACCGTATTCAAAACCACTATTTGGTTCAAAGCCAGGTATAGGTTTGCCAAAAACAATTTCAGAATGTCCTGCAAGCTCAGTGAGTGCTGTTAGGTCTTGTCCTAGCTGTTAAAATTGTTTTCTGATATCTTGCTTCCAGCTTTGAGTTCAAGCTGGATGCCGTGCTGATGCAGTTACACCATTATTGTGTGAGCTTCTCAGAGATTATATGTTTAAAAGTATGGTGATAACACTGTGTCTGCATGCATGTACTGCATGCATGTGCTCCACACAAGTAGGTACAGGGGTTAATAGAGTTAGTTGGAGAAAATGCCCAGTTAATGTTTGAAACATCCTTCTATAGTGGTAGCACTGTAGTCAGAGAATGAGACTGTAAGCCAAGACCTCATGGGATTTATACCACCAGCGCTCCTTTGAGTAAGGTTCTTAGCCATGTTGTGCCCTATATCAATCAACTTGTTTTGGATTAAAAGCATCACTTTCATAAGTTTGCCTCCCACCTCTGGGGTTGGGGGATCAAATCCCACCTCCACCCTGTGTGCACGTAGCTAGCATGTTCTCCCCATGCTTCAGGGGTTTCCTCCGGGTAACTATTTGCACTATTTGCATGTATTCATAAAATCTGGAAAGGCTAACCTTGTTATAACAAAACATGCTCTGGAAAATGCCTCTCTGTATATGCTGAGCTACTCATTCCACTGAGGCGGGATAATCCGTTGTGGTATGTGTGTTAAATTCACTGCTTCATCTGAATTTGTAGCCATTATAGTAACTTTTATAGCAAGGATATAATGGCTATGATTAGCATGGTGATGTCATTAGTCACTACTACTGACGATATCCAAACAGTGACAGATATATGTCCTCCACCATTTTATCTGCTGCTCATTAATTGGAAGCTAAGCGTAAAGAAAATCTATCTAGGGCTATCTCCTCATGTACACACACAAACACAGTGGAAAGTTCAGATGTGCTAACTTTGCTTTGGCTTCGAAATTCCAGTGCTAGAATTTGTCTCTGTCTTACCACATGAAAAGAGACTCATTTAGCCAGAAGCACTTTCCTAGTCTGGGCTAAAGATGAGTCAGGCTTTTGTCTGAGAGAGTTGTGGAAAGTGGGGGAAGGGAGTGTGGACATAATACAGGCCAGGACAAAGCAGGTCAGCATCACAGAGGCCAGTCTGAGACCCTGGGGCCTGGGGGGCATTCACGGAGGATTAGCTGATGCTACCTGCATGAGAAACAAAATCTAGCAGCACCTGGGCTATGTGAATGGCTAATTAGTCAGCTTGTGGAAAATGCAGGTGGTAACCTGATGCTAAAATCAATTCTGGCCATTGTTTCTTGCTGATTTAAAAGGTTTTCAGATTCATCCAGGGTATAATAAGTGTAATGTGCAGTTATCATTGTGTAGCAAGTCATATGATAATGAGGTACTGCACTGGGCTTTTTTCTTTGGGCCAGATTGCCTTGTAGAGTTTTGGCAGCAATTCCAGTATAATTATTATCATCATATTATCATTTCCCAAATTCTCAGTTTTGTCAGTATTTACCAACCATACATTCACCTCTGTTCTTCGTCAGGATATGTATGTGCTTGTGATGTGATGAAGCTCACCGGAAGCCAAGCTGACAGTGTGCTTGTTGTCACATCTGGGAGTCATGTAAAATGTTTACTGCTTTAAAAAAAACCGGCCTTGTTTCAGAGGTTGTGAGGAACAAGCTGTTAGAGTTAATATGAGGACCAACACAGCTGGCTCAATGTCTCCAAAGATGTTTGGACAACCAAGAGTGTGTCTTGCAGTGGACCGGTTTCACACTGAGCTACCTGGGGGGGGGGGGGGGCAAACAGGATGAGAGACCACCAAATGTCTTTTCTTTGTTTTTTTTTTGGTTTGGTGTTGTTAATTGGATCAAGGGTTTTGTCTCCCTACTTGAGGAATTTCACTGCAAGCAACAGATGAGTGAAGTAATTTATCACATCTTTCACTGATAAAGAAGTGTTTGCTTTGTGGTTTTCAGTATCTGCGAATGTAGCATGCTGTGTCTCGCAGCTTTGATAAGACAACAACGTGGCGCCAATGTGAAGCTTCTAGTGCTAATTGTTCTTCTTTATTCTGGCATATCACACTTTTTTTTTTTTGGGCTTTTATTTTGGAAAATAAGTGAGTACTCTTGAAACTGTCCTGATGCTGTAGTCAAAATGTTTTAGTGTTCAAGGCTAAGTGGCATTTTTATTGTATCAGAGGAAGTCTGCCCACCGTGATGACAAGGAGAAATATACTAAACAAAGGCCAGAAACAAAAGCTCATTCAAAGTTCTGTAGACACAAAAAACTACCTTTCATCAAGATTAACTTCCACACAAACTGTGAAGTACACAGTTGTAGTGTTATATACTTACTTAAATATGCTTTAATATTGTTTTTCTTCAAATGTTCTTACTTTTAAGTTAAATTGATTCAATCTTTGAGACTCGCAGCGGCTCCATCTCACTTACCTTTGCAATCTGCAGCATGTTATTTTCCATAGTAACCATCCATAAGCAAGATATGATTAGCATATGTGTATCAAAGACATTAAACATGTCAGAGGTTGTGGGTTTGGAAACGAAATTAACCACCCTATAATAATACTTTACACATTCCTTTCATTTCTGCTTGTAAGTCTTCACAAATCTTGTCACAAGAGAGCTTCGGAAATCCTGCGGCTTCAGATGTGTGTTTCAAACACCTCCTTTCTCACATGGTTATCAGAAATCACTCCCTCCGCAGCTTGCCCTAATTCGTTCTCATCACACCAACATTGACTTGGCTGAAGATGTTAACATGTTTGTTTGTCTAATCACCTTGACATTGCTATGCTCAAAACAAACATGGGGCCCCAAGACCTCCAGGGTATCAAAGCAAAAGGCAAATGGAGGAAAGGATGAAACAGTCAGGATGTTGTTGAACTGAGAACTTTGAAGCCTGTGGTTTTGTATCAAGTATCTAGCTTGTGTCATCCATGCACAGTTTGAGCACTGTTTTAGATGTTCCTCGGCTCATTATAGGGGCTGAGGTTCCTCCATACCTTGGGGTTGTGGAAACACACATAGCAATCCCCGCTATATGTCTAGGGGTTTAGTGTGTTTTGGCTTTCCAAGGAGGCCAATGTGGGAAGACTGTGAAGAGAAATGAATAGCAGATGCAAGGTTTGTGAAAACTTGGGGTATGTCTGGGCTTCCTGTCAGGATTTTGAGGAAGGGGGGGGTCTCATGAAAGAGTTTTTTTCAATGAGCCTGTCACAACTTGCTCGGCACGGGAGCCTGGAGAGACATGGACTGAGAATGAGAAGGACAAGGGACAGAATAGGGAGAATGACAGAAATGATTTCCCTTTGTCTGTTAACAGAACAAACAAAAGAGACTAAGATCCTCCACATTAGACACAGAGACTCTGCAAGTTAGAAAAAAGACACAAGTCGGAAAGAGAGCTGTGGAATTGAAATGCCGCATGTCTACCAAAGGAATAGAAATGGCAGAGTGATGAGCATATCCACAAATCAAATAGGCAAATCCAAAAGAATATTTCACTTTGAAGAAGAGACTGTAGACAAACTTAATCCAAGTGCCAGCTCATGAAAGTGTAATATTCTCAGCTCACTTGGGCACGAAGCAACATTTGCAAGCACCGCCTGAGTGGACGTTCCAATATTATCCACCTTTGTACTGTATGTATTTGAGCGATAAACAGTATTCCTAAAACCTAGTGACTGAAACTGGCTTTTTCTGTCCTGCAAGGTCTTCCAGGTCGCTTATGTCATCATCAAGGCAGCGAACTCTCCTCGGCCTGGGAACTGGATTCTGGAGAGATCTTTGGATGGTGTCAAGTACCAGCCATGGCAGTATTATGCCATCAGTGATACGGAGTGTCTGACCCGTTACAATGTCACCCCGCGTCTTGGGCCTCCCACCTACAAGAGAGATGATGAGGTCATCTGCACCTCCTACTACTCCCGACTGGTGCCTCTGGAACATGGAGAGGTGAGCAGCTTACCTAGTCTTTCTTCCTGTTTATACAGCTGTATGCAAGTGTTTATCAATCCTAGTACTAGTATCCCCCTAAATGGCAAAAATTTGCATTTCATGGGACTCTAAGACCTGAATCTAGAAACCCTAGAAACTCACACTTATGACATTGTAATTCATGTATGTTCAGCATTGCTCTGAAATTTGAGCTATATCTCAGTTGAATCTGGTTTTTAAACGTGTGCAATTTTGTGAATGCTGTGGCGGTTCAGGGGGTCAGGGGGTGCACACAGTGAGACTTAATCTGGCCATGGTCCAATCTAAAGGATCCAACTGGGCTGTGGAACAATAAACAGTCTTATAGCTAGCCCTGTATTATGCTTGTATGCTGCATATTTCTATGATAGGATGTAAATCTGCTACATTGCTTATATAAATATTGATGTCTCTATTCAGTTTAGGAATGTAAACTTGTTGCCTACACTGTTATCAGTATCAGCACTCCAAAAACTAGAATGTTATCTTTTATGTGGCCAGTTAGTGTTGCACAAACATGTGCATACTGCAATGTGACAAGCAATGCTGTAATTTTCAGGTCTTCATTTGCTTCATTTTAGGAAATGAAGTCAAACTTTATAGTCAAACTGAATATGTACACAATGTACACAAAAACTGCTTCGACTGTCTAAATATTTGCCCCGATTTTAAAATGAAGTGGAACTGTCCATTGATGATTTGGGTGAATCCCCTTTCAGGCTTATTTAGTAATTACTTGCAAGTTTAGGTATTATACTTTTGGCCTCCTACAAGCCTGAGATCAGTAATAGAGTACTGGTTTAATATGGCTTTGGTTCTTCATCTACCCAGATCCACACGTCTCTGATAAACGGGCGTCCGGCTGCCGATGACCTGTCTCCCGAGCTGCTGGAATTCACCTCTGCCCGATTTATCCGCCTGCGTCTGCAGCGCATCCGCACACTCAATGCCGACCTCATGACCCTGAGCTATCGTGACCCCAAAGACGTGGACCCCATCGTCACCCGCCGGGTAGGCCTCAGCTTTCGGTTTTAGTGAAGGAGAAAAATTGTGGCGATGCTGGATTCAAATACAAGTTGAATTAACCCTATGAGCGATAAGCTGTATTTGAAGTTTATTGCTCACTTATATCATGTAATAGAGCATAGTATTTCATGGGAACAGCATTGTTCATCGACAATATGAAAGAAATTTATCTATAAGACCGTTTTAAAATATTGGAGAGCACGGGGTAATTCTAAAAACCTGCATTAACTCATATTTTCCTCATTGGCTAACCAATCAGTGGCAAGCACTATGTTTTATAATGTGACTCTTCCTCTCTCTTGTTTTCAGTATTACTACTCAATCAAGGACATTTCAGTGGGCGGGATGTGCATCTGCTATGGCCACGCCCAGAGTTGTCCCTGGGACCCTGTTACCAAGGTAACGGAAGACATTCTTCAGTTCACAGCCAGCAATCTGTCAATCAAAAGTAATTACATGGAGAATGTAATCACTGGTTGTTTGCTGCCAAGCGTATTGTCCCCACCAGTGAATGTACTGTTTGAATTTTTTTTTTTCAGCTTCAAATTTATATATAACGTACTATAATAGAGAGTACAGCAGAAATGGTGCTTTATTGTTTGTTTGTTTTTTTTGTTTTTTGTTTTTTTTTAGAGAATTATACTATGATTAGTGAAATCTTGCAATATTACAATAATAAGGCCCTTTACAATAAAAGAAAAGATTTTATTTCCCTAAAGCATTTACACCCCTGCTGTTCGGAGCAAATGATCTGATGTAGTCTGTGTTAAACGAATCTTGTTGCCTCATTAACGGTGAAAATCACGTTAACAAGAGGCTGAGAAAGCAAGCAATAATCCCTTGCTTCATAAGTGGGGTTCTTAAGAAGCGCACACACACACATATACACACACACACACACACAAACACACACAAACATGGCGTTAAGTGGCTGCTGGTTGAGTTTCAGTCTAGGAATGTGTTTTGTGTGTGAATTTGATTGGCAGTCTGTGTAAATCCAGAGCGTTTCCTTTTGGTTCTTATTTTCTCTGCGCTCTCTTTTGAGGCCTTGGAGTCTTGTGAATGTGTGTGTGCGTATGTGTGAGTGGTGTGTGTGTGTGTATAACTTCTCCCCTCTCTCTCTTCCAGAAACTGCAGTGTGTGTGTGAGCACAACACTTGTGGGGAGAGTTGTAATGAGTGTTGTCCTGGATACCACCAGGAAATGTGGCAACCAGGGACCATCTCTGAAGGCAACACATGCGAGAGTAAGACAGAGAAACACACACAGGACACTCAAGTGCCACTTGGACAATATGAACAAAAATATGACATATGTGTGGCATGCTGGGAGAATCCGTTGGATGTGGTTGTGACTGAATTCTGGCAAACAGCCAAAACGACAAAAAATAGGCTTTTGGTCAAAATATATTTCAGAAAATCAATGTGGAATTTCTTTTATGTTTTTAAATGTTGCCTAGACTATCTTCCTGCAATGGAAGTTGCTAGTTTTCAGAATTGTATATAGTAGAAAACGTCAAATGTAATAATGTGAAGGGTTTTCCCAGCCTGGACACATACTGCAGGGTGTCCCAAAAGTCTTCATATATAGTGGACTATGTTTGCAAGCACTACGTCGGTTGTGCCTTCGTCAGTGGATGTCCGTGGACGTCCAGTTCTTGGTTGGTTCGTAACACTTCCAGTATTTTTGAATTTGTTAGTAAGTTTGGCAGCAGTGTCGTGTGTGATGTGCTTGCCATGTTTCCTGTTAAAGTCCATTGCAACCTTGTGACAGCTTCCCGATCCTGCCACGAGAATGATTTTAATACATTCTTTTGTCAAAGGCATTCTTAAAGGCTATGTGAAAAAACTTTATAATGTAAACTAAGTATGAAAATGTCTTTTGGAAGACATTTTTCTAAAATGTGTTCATTTCCCCTACGTATAGAGACTTTTGGGACACCCTGTATATTAGAGCAAAAAATATTTCTGTGAGATTGCAATGGCAGTTAGTGTTAATGTTTTATAACTCTGCACAGTTTACAGTTTTTCTAATTATTATTTTTATTCATATCATTGCTCCCGTTACAACCTGTAGACCTGGTGGATAATTTCAGTACAATAAGAATCACTGGTTGTTGGTTTTTTTTACGCTTTTAGTCATCGGAAAAAGAAAGTACACCCTCCTTCAATTCTGTTTTTATTTTTGGGGAAAAACTGACTACATATTGAAATCTGTTGTATTTTTTTTGTCACTTGAAGTTAGTAGTTTATAGAAGATGGCGAGGGCCACACAATTGTTATTTAGGCCCTGATAAATAAAAACATAGAATTGAAGCCGGGTGTACTTTCTTTTTCCCCATGACTGTGCTTTCTTTACTCCTTAAAAGTAACACTGATTTTTTTATTTTCTCTCTTTATTCCTTCTCCCTAATAAATAAATCTTCAGAATGCAACTGTCACGACAAAGCGGAGGACTGTTATTACAACCAGACAGTGGCTGATCTGAAGATGAGCATGAACACACATGGCCAGTTTGTGGGAGGTGGTGTGTGTATCAGCTGTACGCAGAACACTGCAGGAGTGAACTGTGAAACCTGTGCTGATGGATATTATAGACCACACAAGGTAAAGAGCCCTTATTTATCTGTGTGTGTGTGTTTGTGTGTCTGTGTGTCTGTGTGTTTGTGTGTGGCCCAGTAAACCCCCTACCACTCTTTCTGTGCCTGTTTTATTGCATCTGAATGGCACTGTGTCTGTGTGCATTGTGTTGACCAGTAGTTTGTGTGTGGTCACATTTCAACAACAAGGACAAGTTAATGTTTAAAATAGGGAACGTTGTAATATAACCTAAAACCATCAGCAGAAATATCCTTTTTAGTGAGTTATAGTGGTAGCTCTTTATGGTTCTTTATGGGAACCATGACTCACATGACCTATATCTCTTATTTCACCTTGTGGTGGCTCAGTGGTTATGGATTTGGGCTAGTTTGTGAATTCAAGCCGAGGTTTTGCCTAACTGCCACTGTTGGGCCCTTGAGCAAGACCTTTAACCCTCCCTACTTCACTGTCACTGGATCAGGGTTGACTTTCGGTGCATCTCAATCAGCTCCCTAGCTCCCTAGGTCATGAATTAGTATATCCTGTACATGACTTTGGACACTGGTAAGGGCCTTGGCTTACTACACATTGGGACACTGATGACTCAGTTTCTAAATAACTAAATTTATTAGCTGAATCACACACGTTTCTGTCCTGGTACTTCAAGCAGGATCGTAAGCAAGCTAGCGGATTTTAAAAATCATTAAACATGTAAAAGTCATTAGACTCAAACATCACTAATGTTAGTAATCATTTGAGAGCTACAACAACGATAACAAGCTACTTACATTTGTAGACGAAGTTGGCGGAGAGTTCGTGAGCCATTTTTTTTTCGAGCTAAGAGGCTTCAGAAAATATGATATCATTTCCAGTAAGGGGTCAAATTGAGCATGGTTTTTGTGGTGCATTGTGGGACTGCACTGGAAGGATATTGCGATTGAGACAGCCCATAAAAGGGCCGACTCCCTGATCAGTGCCTTGACTACTGAACTAGTGAGCTGATTGAGACGCACCCATTGTACTCTGACTCTGACTTTCTAATAAGCTGGGATATGTGACGAAAATATTTTGACAATAATATAGCTGTATTGTATATGTGATAATAAGAAACATCTTAATTTTTCCTCCAGTTGTACAATTAAAAGGGTTTAAGGCCTTATTTGTGTCTTTATGCCCTTGTTCATAGGTGTCTCCGTATGCTGATGAGCCCTGTTTGGAGTGTAATTGTGATATGAGAGGCTCAGTCAGCCATATCTGTGTTAAAGACGACAACCAGGCAAATCCTGGAAAAGGTAACTAATTTATGCACACATGTACATATAGACAAACACACATACAGTACACACATATGCAGAAAGTGCTCCTAATAAAGAAAAAGGAAACTACTGAATACTGAAATCCCGAAATGCTTCTGCAGATAATATACTGGCAATTGAAAAGCATTGGGGTTGCACAGTCAGTGGTAATTTAATAATGACAATCATTTTTGTCTTTCTTAATTTTTTCTTTCTTTCTTTCTTTCTTTCTTTCTTTCTTTTTTTTAGAAATTATATTCCATGTTGGTGAGCTTAGTTGGCTCATTGGTCAATATTAGATTTCATTTTTTTACTGACTGGAACTACCTGTGCATTATACGGTTCGAATGCACACCTTCCAGCCAATCAGAATCGAGTATTCAGACAGACCATGGTATAAATTGACCGAATAATTGTGATAAATCAGTGTGATTTCAGTATTGAGCAAGATCATGCACTGATGGAAAATGCAGTCTCAAAATCCTTCATGCTGTGTTTCATCATTAAGCCTGTAGCATCAGATAGCATTAAGCACATGACATCTTACTAATAAGGTTGTTTTTATCTTCCATTCATTATTAGTCATGTTGGCCTTTGGCTCTGTTTCTTGTGTTGTTATACAGGTGTATTTCCAGGTCAGTGTGTGTGTAAAGAGGGGTTCGCAGGAGAGAAGTGCGATCGCTGTGCGTTCGGCTACAGGGACTTTCCCTTGTGCACACGCTGTGAGTGTAGCCTTGATGGAAGCCAGAACATCGACCCCTGTAGAGAGTGTATCTGCAAGGTAAGAACGAATCACAGCTCCAGTTTTTGCACATTTGTTGTTTAAACAGATTATTAAGCAGATTACCCACCATGTTTGATTGTATAGGAATGTCATTTGGATTGCTTTTTCTGTTCCAATTAAGGTGTACAGTATACATGGACATTTTGTATTCTGATTGAACTGTCATATGAAATATTAGCGGCTTATTAGACTAGAATTTTCAGTAAAGAGCTCTTCTGCATGTAAACAATTTCTCATATTTCTGCTGTGCAAAATTGTTTTGATCGAGTGTGTTGTGTCTGTGCTTGTTCAGGCCAATGTGATGGGGGCAAACTGTGACCTGTGTAAGCAGGGCTTCTACAACCTGCAGGCCAGTAACCTAGAGGGCTGCACTGAATGTTTCTGTTTCGGTGTCTCTGACGTGTGTGAAAGCTCCACCTGGACCACCTCTTCGGTAGACATACTTACTTACACACACACACGCACACACACACACACACACACACACACACACACACACACACACACACACACACACACACACAGACAATCTAACAGTGTACTTTGTGTAATTAGTATGCAATATGCTTAATATAATACGAAACTTCACAAAGTGTTGTTCTTTCCAGATAGTACACAGAGATGGTTGGCTCCGTCCCTCAACTCACAGCAACTCCGTCTACACAGCCCCTATCACAGAGGACAACCTTATCATCACTAATAATAATGCTACTGCTGCTAGGAGCTACCTCTCTGTGTCTACCTGGACTGCTCCAGATCCCTTCCTCGGCAACAAGGTCTATCATTCAGTCAATTTTCTCTCTCTCTCTCTCTCTCTCTCTCTCTCTCTCTCTCTCTCTCTCTCTCTCTCTCTCTCTCTTTCGTATTCCTTCACCCGCCCTTTCTGCACTCTAATTACACCTAATCACTGACAGACTCATTACTACATATGAAAATAATGAGCTTATACATGACCAGGGTGACACTTAATATTTGTAGCTGGTTGATCCCCGGGGTGATTAATTAAATTGAAATACGTAATTATCCCTCTCAGCATCACCAGCTCGTAGTCAAGAGGAAGGTAATTAGCATTAGAAACGGTTCTCATTCAGGGGTCCTGCTCCCATGTTAGGATAAATGTGAAAAATCCAACAAATGTCCAGCTGTTATTACTGTTTATAAGCTTTTTCACCTAATGAAGTGTTTGATGAACAAGGCTGGAGCTGGAGCTGATATTTGTTTGTTTCTTTTTCACTGTAGCTGACTGCATATGGAAACTTTCTAAACTTCAGCGTGGCATATGATGTATCAGTTGACAACAATGTGGACAAAACTCTCTCATCGCATTTTGATGTGATTATTGAGGTAAGCTACATGCTGCTTTTAGTAATGTAAGCTACTTTTCCTGCAAGCCTTGCACAATACCACTACACCTATGACTACTGCTCAAAAGTCTAATGTTTCATTGCTGATTAAGTTCATTTGGATAAGTTAAATAAATACGGGTTATAGCGTAGGGCTCCCTACACTAGGTTTGATAAGGTTCGGGTTATCATCCGGAGATTGCTAGTTTGAATCCCAATGATGCCAAAGCCATCCATGGCCCGGAGTCCAAGAGAGCAAAATTGGCCGCTCTCTCAGGGAGGGAGGGGTGACATACTGTCTCTTCCTATCAATCACAGTGACAGTAGCCAGTGAGCTCATGCATGCAGAAGTGGGCGGATAGCACTTTCCTCCGAGTGTGTTACGCCGCCCGCTGATGTTTCGTGAGCAGCCGTCGAAAAGATGTGGTCAGCTGGTTTCATGTGCCTCAGAGGAAGCATGTGATAGCCTTCGCCCTTCCAGGTTTGTAGCTGTCATGTTATGGGGAGAGCTACCTGATGGGTGGGACTTGGCCATGACTAAATTAGGGAGAAGATTGAGAAAAAAAAATCCAAAAAATGATAATTGAGTGACTTATGGTCTCTCCTGCCTGACACCACCAGGGAAACGGGAAGACTCTGCTCCAGCTTCTACCCAGCCGTGTATTCCTGAATCCTCACAGAGAGAAGCAGGTGGCACTGGAGCTCCTGCCGCATGCTTTCATTGATATACACACAGAGCGAAGGGTGCAGAGAGACGAGCTGATGAGTGTACTGGCTGACGTGGCCAGTCTCAGGATCAGAGCTCACCTCAACACCAGTGTGGACGGAGTGCTAAGGTGAGAAACATTCACATTAACACCTACTGGCTTAGCCTGTTTATTAAGGCACACAGCTTTGCTTGCCAATCATTCAAATAAATCAGTGTGGCTCTGATTATCTGTAAATAAAGAAATGAGTTTAATAATAAAAGCTCTTCCCGAGTGAGTCAGACACATGGAGACCCACACTATTCATTTTATGGATCTGGAACACCAGTGCTATTCAGATAAGATTTTAACCACATGCATACTGTACTTTTCATCTTAGGTTGAATTAATTGAAATTTCTGTATCTTATGTAATATGCAAATCAACCCATTGCCCATCAACCTCCTGTGTTGTTCCTCGTTTTAAATAGTTTTATGCAAAAGATCAGTGCCAAATCAAAAATCGTGATTTTTTTAAAAATTTGATTTGTTTTTAATAATGTATAGTCTTGGTGAGATATTTAATTGTCAAATGTGGCCTAAAAAGATGGATACATTTACGCTAAAACAGTTTGACTGTAAGGCTTAGATATACAGTACTGTGCAACCGTTTTAGGCACATGCAAAGAAATGCTGTAGAGCAAAGATGCCTTCAAAATAATGAAATTAAATATTTCTACATTTAGAAAAATACCGCAAAGAGCAGTAAACAGTAGTAAATGAAACAAAGTCAATATTTGCTGTGACAAAAAAGTAAAAAATAGTACAATTTGTGCAGTTTTATAAGGAAATTAGCTGGTAAGTTTTATTGAGTATCTTGCAGAACCAGCCACAGTTCTATAAATTAGATAGAAATCTGTTTATTGGGTGCAGATACATCTGCGTTTTTAGATAAATAATCCCTATCTGGATATAATCCTGATACTCAGAACTCTTCAAACAACCCAAATGCACTTAGTGCTCTAAAAACACGTCTTTGTTTATTTTGTATTCACAGGTTGAGCACTGTGCACATGGCCGTAGCTGATCCCAGCTCCACAAGCTCTGACATATCTCCAGATGTGGAGCAGTGTGAGTGCCCTTGGGGATACTCCGGGACATCCTGTGAGGTACGACCACACACACATGACATGAGACTTTATTCCCCAGTGTATTCCCCAGTTGTGTCACATTGGCACAAAATTTTTGTTAGAAATTTTTTGTTACAATATTCAAGAGAGTTTCATTTACTCCTCTTTCTCTGTATTTCCTTTTCCTCCTGCTCTCTGTGCTCGCTAGACCTGTATTTCTGGGTTTTATCGAGTTGGAGGCATCCTGTTTGGAGGGAACTGTTTGCAGTGTGAATGTAACGATCATGCCACCGAGTGTGACATCAGTGGAGTGTGTCTGGTGAGTAAAAGTTCTTAAAACAAAGTTATCAGCTACTATAATACTATATAGTATATACTATACTATAATCTGAAATATTTTTGTAATTTGTAAAAGAATATGGAAATGATGGAAATCATATGCTATGGCTTGCACAGTCGCCAGATGTGTGTGTCTGTGTGTGTGTGTGTGTGTATATAAAACACTCTGATTCTTCCTCAGGACTGCTCTCACAATACTACAGGACCACACTGTGACCAGTGCCTGCCAGGTTACTATGGTGACCCCATGGAAGGCACGGAGGAAGACTGTCAGCGATGCGCCTGCCCGCTGACACTGGCGTCCAACAAGTGAGTTACTGTGTGTGTGTGTGTGTGTGTGTGTGTGTGTGTGTGTGTGTGTGTGTGTGTGTGCCAGCCTGGCACTCAGTCCTCAGCTGCCTTTTGTAGCCTTGGAGTCAGGGAATGTGTGTCAGAGTGCAGGGACGACTGGAGAAAAGTCACTTTAAGAATCTTGACACTCCAGGACTCAGTAAACGATGTGCAAAATGTCACTTTTTTGTTTTTCTGTTTACAGCTTTAGTCCGACTTGTACTCTACGAGGTCCTGGAGAGGTCACGTGTGACCAGTGTGAGCAAGGATACACAGGAGCCAAGTGTGAGAGGTAAACCTAGCACGGTCATGCCTGAACAAGAGAATGTATTCACTTGCATTATCAGTCATGAGCCCTGTTTGATTTGGTGTTCATTTCTCAGGCCAACTTCTGAACTAAATTTCCTGTGTGACAAAATTGGATAGTTATGAATTAATACAGGATCTCGATAGGTTTTATTCCTATAAATCCAGATGTTTGCGTCACACATGGTGAGATCATCAAATTCTGTGGATGCACGCACAAAGTCACTTTATGATGGTGTGTAGCAGTGTTCAGAAAAACAGAATGTGTATCTTGAAAGGATTAAACTATGAGATCACCTTTGATTTTGTAGAAAAACCTGTAGGTATTTTGAACCCGAGGTTTGTCTAGACAGGAGGAAACCTCAACAGAAACACACAGAGACACAGTGGAGCCTGTAAAGGATGAAGATCTGTGTAAAACCAATTCCACTTTAATAGGGCTATAGTTGGAAAGTTTTATAAACAGGCTTTATTGGAATACTGCATTTACTGGGAAACCTATCCTGGGTTCTTTCTGAATTTGGCAAAACATTTTTATTTTGCTGGACATAATGCCGTTCATATGTGCATCTCTCCATTCCCAGGTGCGCTAATGGTTATTATGGCAACCCCTCCATCCCTGGTCAGAAATGCTCAGCGTGTGAGTGTAACGGGAACGTGGACCCGTCTGAGCCAGGCTACTGTGACTCTGTCACTGGCGAATGTTTAAAGTGTGTGCGACACACAGCAGGCCGACACTGTGAACGCTGTGAGGATGGTTACTACGGTGATGCTATTATAGAGAAGAACTGCCAGGGTATGTGCATCAAAGAGAAATTTTTTAAAAAGTTTACTTTTAAAAAAAGTTTTAAATTGCTTTTCAGTAATGACAATATCCTTTCACTAAACACAGAGACTGAATTTAGTTTAGTTTGTGTATAACCTTTCTAAATGACAAAAGAGCACTAGTGGGAAATAACTTTTGAAAATGAGTATTTAGGGCCATCCAGAGGACAATAATTGTATTGCAGGTCTTTGCACTCTTTTTATAATTCAGTATTTGCATTAGTCAGTGTTATTTTTGTGTGTTTTTTTGTGTGTGTTTAGCCTGTGGCTGCCATGCTAACAGCTCAGTTTCCACTGTGTGTAACATTATAACCGGCCAGTGTGAGTGTAAAGCCAATGTGGTGGGAGACAAGTGTGACCGCTGTCAGGTATGTTTATATCGTTCTTATTTTTCTTGAGTATTTATTTATATATTCTAGTAAGTACTGTGTATGATGTTCAGTTATATACCATAGAATAGCCATGATAAGTTATTTGACCCACACATTGACCTCATTAAGTTAGATATTTTAAGACTAATAGCTCGTTTTAGTTACTGTAAATGCCACTCACTGGTTTATGGCATTGAAAGAATGGCTAAGAAATGTGCATGGGATCGATCATATGTTCCTGCACCCTCATTTGGATGGATGGAGGGAGATGCTGGTGAAAGAGGGCAGAGATTTTTTTGGCGAGAAATCAGGCGTAAAAGGAGCGCAGCTGTTCCTGAAGCCCAGTGTCAGATGCTTGGGCTGGGGTAAGTGGTGACAATTGAGTCCCAGGCAGTCTGGAGCTCCAGTGGGTCCCTGTTGGATGTGATGCCTGACATTTGGCCAAAACGGATCTAATCATGATGAATGACAGAGCTCACATTTGTTATTTGGATAATAATTGTTCACAGTTTGTTATGGCAAGCTGTTCTGTAGGGCATTTGTAAGCACATTTCAGTCTCTCTCTCTCTCTCTCTCTCAGCTACAACTTTTGTCTCAACTCTTCATTGCTCTTGCTTGTTTTTTCATTAAGTGACAATTCTTGGTAATGTGTGGCTGTTGTTTGTGTCCATCAGGTCGGTTTCTTTGGCATCGGCAGTGGCGATGGCTGCAGGGAGTGCAGATGTAACCAGTCAGGATCGGTATCCGAAGCGTGTGATGAAGATGGCCAGTGCCAGTGTACTGTTGGTGTAGCAGGCGATAAATGTAACCGCTGCCAGCACGGCTACTACAATTTCACAGACGACGGCTGCACACGTGAGACTTCCCTTTCTGCATTTTAACGAAACATCATCATAGATGCCGTGTAAACTAATTCAAGATGAGAGCTGCAGAAATGGCCTTTGAGATTTGATTATAATTTGTACTTACTCGTTAAACTGTCCACTCTTACATATAGCTTGCGACTGTGCACACACACACGGTAACTGCAATGCTGAGACAGGCGAGTGTATCTGCCCACCAAACACCAGAGGAGAGAAATGTGAAATGTGTGACGACGAACACTGGGGTCACAATGGAGTGACTGGATGCAAGGTAACATGCAAAATACATACATAATAAATTCCAGTGTATGTGTTTGGCAATTACCAGATTATTCAAGTGGTCCTGTAAAACAGCATACTATGATTCAGTTAAAGATTAATGTTGGTGTCACATTTTAAGAAATAAAGGCATCTCGATTTTAGCCCCAAAATTGGATTGTTCAGTGCATGTATAAAAATATGTTATCTTTAATTTGCACTATGGACTTAACAGCTTGGATAAGGACAGCATTCCATGCGACCAAATGCACTAAATATATATTTGCCAGTAAAGTAACTCTGGTGGGTTTAGTGGCAAGTTGCAAGGCATTCAGTATATATTTATACCTCATGTAGACCAAGAGTGGATACATGTTAATGTAATTATTTCCAAGATTTGAATGTTTTTTTTTTGGAGATTTGCATTTATAAGTGAATAATCATGTTTCTGTCTGTCTTCACAGCCATGTGAATGCAATGCAGCCGGCTCAAGCTCGTCTCAGTGTGACCTGCTCAGTGGTCAGTGTGTGTGTAGGCCGCACTTCACTTCTCAGAAATGTGACCGTTGCACTCTAGGCTTTAGGAATTTCCCAGAGTGCACTGCATGCAACTGCAACGCTGATGGCACCCATGAGGAGTTTTGTGATGCGGAACTGGGAGTCTGTGGATGTGAGGACGACGGACAGTGTGTGTGCAAGGTAGTGTTACGGCACCCTCTTGTGTTAGCGCTGTCGCCTTTGTGTTCTGTAAAAGGAATGTATCTGAGGGACTGTATTGTCATGGCTTATGTTTTATTTCTCGTTATATAAGGAATATTCTGTTGTTTGCTGTGAATTGTTATATCGGGCTTTTAAAAAAAAGATTGGCACAATAAAATTGGTGTAAAAGGAATAAGTAGATAAAAATTAACCTAAAAAAAAAGAAATTGTAAATGTAAAAACAAGTGATTGCTCTCGGATCTGATCTGACATATTTCTTGATATACAGATTTTTTTTATTATATGATATTGACGAGCACTTTTTTCATGAAAAGTAAAATAATAACTTTAACTGTCTAAAAAGAATTTTTTTTGCACTTATTAAAGTGAAAGTCAATCTTGGAACATTAATGGGTTTTGTATGATTTAAGTATCACATAGACATCCCTCTTAATTGCGCAAAAAGATTGTGCACATATTTCCCTTTTACATTCTGATCTCTCACTCTTTCAGGAGAATGTAGGAGGTGGTGGTTGTGATGAGTGTAAGAGCGGGACATTTGGTCTGTGGAGGCAGAATCCAGCTGGCTGTAGCCCCTGCTTCTGCTTTGGGGTCTCCTCCGTCTGTGAGGAGCTCGGTGGGCTGGTCAGAGTGCCAGTGAGTACACTCTCCTTTTCAGATTCTACCATTCCTAAGTTGCACCATATGAAAAGTGCATTATTGATATTTTTCATGTTTCAGTGTTATATACCTAACACAAAAGTATTGAATTAGAGCAAAGCCATACTGTATAATGGAGCAGCAGCTCTTTGGGAATCAGCAGCAGTGCACATCAGTTGAGGAGCTGATGCCGAATAGAGGCACTGAATAGAAACTCAGAGTATACTCAAACAAGGCACATAAAGAAAAGGCTGAATCGAATACAGTCTAGTTAGCATGAGCTGAGAGTATGGAGACAGTCAGAATGGAATGGAATGTCTAATGGATGTAACCACATGCTAGCATGTATTGAAGGATGGGGTCAAAGCTTTTTATTGTTAGTCTGGGAGGATTTAAATAGAATATGTACCAGCAAATGACATGATTGTCTTATATCCAGTGATTTATAACCCCCACTTGCTTATTCATTATTTTTAATTCAGTTATCATTGTTGCATAAATTTTAATTTCACACTTCAGACAGAGGTCGCATATCAGATACAGCATGTATAAGATGTTTTTTTTACAATGTGATGTTATGACTATATGAAATAGGCTGGAATTGGATTTAAAAATGTCAGATTTGTCATGCTTTTTGCAGTTCACACTGTTGTGAATAGAACAGCTGGGCCACATACGAGTAGAAAATCAGATTTGGTCCAGTTTTGCCTGCAGTGTGAGTATAACCAAAAATGTAATCATGTGCATCATGAACATCAACAACAGGAAACATTAGATTTGTAAGACAAGGCATATTTGACAAGGCATATCAAAATAATCAACAGAAAAGCAGCACAAGTCTCAACCACTGATATGGTTTGCTCTGGAGGTTGTTTGACAGCTCATCAGCTATTAATGATTTATTGCTATATTTATTGCTATCGCTATATTTGAACACAATTCTTTCTCTTACTGTCTCTATTAGATCACAGTGGGTCCTACGACGGAGCATCTACATGTAGTGACTCAGAGTGACCTGCAGGGGACACTAGAGGGTGTTTATCACGCAGAGGGAGAAATTCTGCTGGATGTGGCTCAGCTCCAGACTGGTTCGGCTCTCACGGGACCTTATTACTGGCGACTGCCTCAACCCTTTCAGGGCAGCAAGGTACAACACTGCACACCAGGACTGTCAGATTCCTTAAAAAATGCATTAAAATATTAATTAGCTTAGAGTTTTGCACTGCTGTGGACAGAGAAATCATTAGCAGTAGCACTACACTATGCATTTGTATCACATAAACATGTATCAATTAAAAATGGCTTTGCTTTCTTAAAAGAAATGATCTCATTTTAAATTGCAACCCATGATAAACATAGAAATCAACACACAGTTAGGCCAAACACAAAATGGTTTCATATTGATATATTTGCCTACTACAAAAACTACATAGCGCACTGTACAGTATGTCCAATAGAACCAATTTAAAAATGTTATATATGCAAACGCTGCTCACTTTTGGTCATTGGATCTTAAGCATTCAAATGCAAATGTAAATATATTATGAAAATTGCCAGACTGCATACTAGAGTCCTACAGCAATAAAGTGAATCTTTCACTGTTTTCTTCACTGACAATATACAAACACTATTTGAGATCTGATATGTGTAGCACAGTTGAGTTGATGTCTGATATTTCTCTGCAGCTGCTGTCCTACGGAGGTGAACTCTCATATGCTGTAACCTTTGCTGCTATGGATGGATCAGGTTTGTCCAATCATGAGCCTCAAGTGCTGATGCGGGGAGGGCACCTGAGGAAGCTGGTGATTTACATTGACATACCTGCTCCAGAGAACGGCATTCGCAGCACACAGCGTGTCCCTCTCACAGAGGTGAGCTTCACTCACACACCCACACAACACGCAGAACACTGTACATATAACTGATCACAGAGGTGGAGTAATTAGACAAATTAGAGGTTGTTTAGTCAAATGTTAATCTATTTTTGACTGGACAGCACAAGTGGAAGTACTTCAATGCAGTGTCTGAGAAAGCTGTGAGTCACGAAGACTTCATGTCCATTCTGAGTAACGTGGAGTACATCATCATCAAAGCCTCATATGGGACAGGACTCCAGCAAAGCAGGTCAGCACCCTGAATTGACAATTTTCTGATATACCTATCTGTCGGATTTTCAGCATCCTTCAGTTCTGCCTTTATTATAATAGTCAATAATAATTTCAGTTTGTATGGCAATCTTAGATAATAGTACTGTATTTCATTTGCAGATTAGATTTTCATCTTTAGGGTTTTTGGACCTGATGTATGGTTGTCTATTTTTTTTTCTGCAAATCTAAAACCATCTCTCTGTCTCTGTCCAGGATCTCAAATATCTCCATGGAGACAGCAGTAGATGTGGATGAAGCTCCTGAGGGCATGGAGGTGGCCAGGCTGGTGGAGATGTGTGAATGCCCTCCAGGTTATGCAGGCCTGTCCTGTCAGGTAACCCCAGGACTCCTGATCTCTTCACTACTAACATCAGTCCCTCGTAGTCCACGAGGACTACTGTAGCCTACTGTGTGGGCAATGTTTATGCAGTATATGCACAATACGAACATTCATGGTATTGAAGAATAAAGTCCAATTCGTGCTGGATGTTAGACACACTTTTAACGGTCACATGAAACATATTTTATGCCATGTTTCAGTCCATGTCTCACACATGAGATGTGACCTACGTGCGTAAAATCACACATTGTCGAACTCAATGTTTTTTCACTTGCACTGGTAACTGAACCATAAATCCCATAGAGCAGAGGTTGGGAACCTTTTCAGCTGGCAGAGCCATAAAAGCCCAAAAAGGTTATGATTTATTTTTTTAAGAGCCAGAGAAAATGTAACATATTTGTTCTATGTTTTTATATATGTCTTATTATTATAGTTATTATCTTTACTATTGTTGCATAATTGTAAAAAGTGGTAATGTAATAAACGTATTCTTGACCTAACAGCCCGCACTTCACCTAATAGGCCTGTAGGTGGCACTTGGACTTCATTTAACCAACTATGGTTTCATCAAATGGTAATTCAATACAAGATGCTGTATGTAAGTGAGAGTAAACTGAACATTACTTACCATTAATGTGGCTTCCAAATATGCAGATATATGCTGTCCGTTCTTACTGGAAAGAACAATACTTGTCGTCTTTTTTTTTCTTATTCCTATTTTTTTCCCGCTGTTGAGCCATAAGCGATCACTAAAAGAGCCATATATGGCTTGCGAGCCATAGGTTCCCGACCCCTGCCATAGAGAAACATTTAAATCACACACTCCCACTTTGTATACACTGTAAACCCAATTCAATCATAATTTGCAACTATTTTGCAGCCTACAATGATACTTGTCAACAACTGGAGAAAAACAAGCATATGCTCTTTATTTACTGTCCCACTCACCAATTATACCAATTTGGTTACCGTAATTTACTTTGAGAAATTCATGATTTAAAAATCATTAAAGGGATAGTTCAGCCAAAAATGAAAATCAAAGTCATCAATTGCTCACCCTCATGTCGTTCCAAACCCATAAGACTCATCTTCCGGACACAGATGAAGACATTTTAATGAAACCTGGGGGATTTCTGTCCCTCCATTTACAGTCCAATTAACCAAAACTTTCAAGCTCCAAAAAGTTCATAAAAACATCGTAAAAGTAATCCATGTGACTCCAGTGGTTTAATCCCAATTTTACGAAGCGGTACGAATGCTTTGTGTGCACAAAAAAAACTCAAGTCTTTATTCACAAAATATTAACAACTTAACATTTAACAACTGCTATTATACTTCCATTAAAAGTGAGCTTCAATAAACAGGTTTTGGTTTTTTTCCTCAATACTCAATGCTATTCCTTTTTCATAGGTGTGTTTTTCTGTGTCAGTTTACACTGTATGTGCTTGCATGTGTTTTTGTAGGAATGTGCTCCAGGTTACTACAGGCAGCAAGTATCTGAGCTCAATATGAAGGGCAAGAATAGGCCTCTGATTCAGTCCTGTGTGCCCTGTCAGTGTAATAACCATAGCTTGGCATGTGACCTGGACACGGGCAAGTGCCTGGTAAGACAGCCTACATCATATTTATCACAATTTAACTTTGTACTGCTTGTATACCTATTTCAACATCATTGACACAATTTTAGGTATACAGCATTTGCTTTATTTTACAGTATGTCTTTGTATTTCTATGAATAGTAATTGGTAGTGAAATACAAAGAGCTGTTTTTCCTGATTATTCCCTTTTAAACCAGGGCTGTCAGCACCACACAGCGGGAGAGCACTGTAATATATGTGCCCCAGGGTATTATGGCCAGGTGAAGGGATCCATCCGTGACTGCTCACTTTGTGCTTGTCCACTACAAAGTAACAGGTACCAACTCTCACTCCTAGACCCCAAAACACAACTGTATTGTTCTATTATAATGTCAGTGGCTTCAAATTTCTTTAAATGATTATGAATATTAAATGCTCATTGCATGCAAAATGCTTGAAGAATGTAATAGTTGATAATAAGAGTAATAAATGACAAGTGCACTAACTGTTGGTGGCGTATTTGTGCAGTTTCAGCCCCACGTGCGTATTGGAAGGTGCCGGTGATTTCCGCTGTAATGCCTGTAAACCTGGCTACGAGGGACGCTATTGTGAAAGGTGTTCACTGGGTTACTATGGTAACCCCTCACAGCCAGGTGGGAAGTGTGAAGAGTGTGTGTGCAGCGAGAGCGGCTCGCTGCACAACATGTGTGACGCACAAACGGGGAAGTGTGAGTGCAAGACTGGGTTCAGGGGTCATCTGTGTGACCAGTGTGAAGACAGACACGTCCTCACTGATGACCAATGTGTGTGTGAGTATCCTGAGCCACACACACACATACACACACACACACACACACAGATAGTCAGAGCACCATGTTATAGTCTGCAAATAACCTTTATACAGAGAAATGCAAGCTTATAATTTAGTTCTGTGTTTAATAATTTAACAAGTCTGAACACCAGTCTGAACACCAGTTTATATAATTGGAACTCATCAAAGAGGATTTAACCATTTAAAAATCACATTTTTGAGTTCAAGAGATCTTGAAGATATAAAGAAAATATATCGAAAAAATATTTTAAAAAATATATATTGAAAATATAAAGTCCTGAAAAAGGCCTTTAACCTCCCTTTATGTGTAATGATGTAAATAAAGTAAATAACCTAATGCTAACTAATGATTAACTAATGCTTTCTTCAGCATGCGATGATGAATGCACTGGCGTGCTGCTGGATGATGTAGATGCTATAGAGGCCTCGATACAGTCCCTGAACCTCAGTGGTGTCATCCTGGCTCCATACAGCCTGCTGATCAGCCTTGAGAACCAGACCCAAGAGCTTCAGGTGGATACACAATCATCATCACTTTACTAATTATTAACCAGAAATAGATATCAACTTGTTTGTTCGGGTAAAAAGATAAAATTTTACCCTAATATTTTTAAAACTTTACAGTTCAGTTAAAAAAAATTCATATATTCATATAGACCAAGTTGTCGTTGGAGCAGAACTCAAGCTATCAGTTGAACAGGGGAGATGAAGATGTAACACATCTCACTAAACAAGTGGATCAACTGCAACAAAAGGTTTTCCAACCACATCTTATCTCAGCTCTGATAGATGAGTGAAATATACTTGGCAGCTCTTTCAACACTTTTCTTTCTTCATTTTTTAGGTTGGGAATGTATCTGCTTTTGGCGAAGATGTTTTGTGGGCTTCTGAAGAGAGCATTAATCAAGGAAAAGGCCTTCTTGACCAGATTTCTAACATTCACACTGCTATCCAAGGTACATGATCCCTGTATTCATAACTAGATTTTTTTTATATGAGGAAATATAACTGCATAAACCAGTGTTGTGACTGGCTTTTATATAGTGCTGCATCTTTCAGAGAGAGGTATATGATGAAGCAGTACTCTTTACAAATAACCAGTTAAAATGAACTGTCACTCATATGACCTGCTTTTGCTTGGTCTAGTTGTGGAAGAGGAAGTGAGCAGTGTCAATGAGACAGCAAGAGAGGAGATGGAGGCAGGACACAGCGCTGTTTTGCTGGAGGAGATGGGGGCGATGCTGGAGAAGATTAGGGCCATCGACTTTGTCCACAGCAACAGCGCTGCTGTAGAAGAACTCAGGTAAGCCACTTAACATGCTTCACTATGGTATTACAGTATGTGTATTACATTTTGTTGATTCACTAACATTAGCTAGGTTAGTTAAACAGCTAACTTAGCATTTAGCTTAGCGGTTAGCTGTATGAGTTTGTAGGGAAAATTTCAATTCAATTCAGTTTTATTTGTATAGTGCTTTTAACAATGGACATTGTCCCAAAGCAACTTTGCAGTAATATATAAATTCAGGATATAGATTTTAAATGTATGAATTTATCCATAAGAAATAATAAAATAAAATAAAAAATAATATCCAACCCACTAAAGCTGGATTATTCAGTGTATAAATACATACCATGTTATGTTTGCAGTGCTGCAGTTGTGGTGCTTGACAGTGTGCAAAAGGAAATAGTGGAACCCTTCAATCAAACTGAGAATCTGAAGCACAACATCTCCGCTAACATAGCCAGGCATCACCAGCATCTCCAGGATTTCCAGGAGCTCCTGAACACAGCCAAGAATCGCAGTAATCACACAGAACATCTTCTAATGAATATCTACACCAATCTGGAGGAATACAAGGTGAGCGTTTCTCTTGAGTTGAGCTGATGGTTAGGTGTTTGTTCGGACGCTTGGCTGTTTATTAGGATGGGATTCTCAATAAAGGAATGGATAAAGGTATGGAAAACATTTCGTTGGTCATGTAAATTAATGGTACATGAATGTTTCGACAGACATTGAGGCATAATGTGAGCAGTCTGAATCAGTCAGTGGAGGAACATCTGGAGGAGGCTCAGGACTATTTGACTGATGCACTCAACATCGCTGAAGACATGCGCAATCTCACAGCGGTGAGGCCTGATATTTTACTGTTACATTCAATTACTAAACCCGTATTCAGAAACCCTTGCAAAGAATATAATACTCTCAATACTCTACTGTGAAAATGTTTTTACGATACACAAACTGTATTTAGCTTTGCAGAATTTAAAGCTAATGTCTAATGTGTTTGATGGGTGTTGTTTTGAGTATGAAATCACATGATGTAGGTAGAGTGTTGGTGTAAGATGTTGGTGTGTGATGTTGCTATTTGTCACTGGCTAATCAGAGGGTGGAGGAGGCTAAGGAGGAGCTGCTGCAGTGGAGCCCCACTGTGAGGAAACATGTGGACACTCTAGTGATGGAGCTGACCAAAAGAGATGCACTACAGTTAGTGTACAGAGCAGAGGACCACGCCCAAGCACTCAGTAAAGAGGCACAGACAATCTATAGGTGTGTATCCATGTGTGTCTGAGAGAGCAAGAAAGATGTTTGGTGTTTGAAGAGTATTGTATATACATAAGCTTTAATTGTTTTTTTAAAACTACATAGTTACATTTATCACGCATTGTACCATTGTGCATTGTGTTACTAAGGATATTTATAAATAATAATTCGTGCAATGTCGACAGGAAGGTTCACAGATGGTGCCTATAACTATCTATGAAGGTCAGATATAAAAGCCATTATGCAGTGGGTGTGATATGTTTCTTGTTGTTGTGCAGTACTTTGTCTGGAGTTAGAGAAGCATCACTGAATGCCACCTCCGCTTCTCAGGGAGTCTCCGACATCAGTGCCAATGTCCAGCAGGCTGAAGATGTGGCACTCTCATTCAGTCTGAATGTTAGTTATGCCCTTAACCTGGTGAGTCAATCAAACAAACTTATGAGGAATTGTAGAATAAATCTTAAACTTGGTGAATTAAATCTTGGTTCTTAATCTAGTTAAAAAATAATGCAGTGTCACATGGCTTGAATTTTGGTTAATTTTACTTATTTTATTTCCCCCTAAAAGACTCTACATTCAAACGAGTCCTTAACTGAACTGGGCAAACAGGCTGTGCAGAGAAGCTTAAAGCTTCTAAATGAAAGTGCAGATTTGAATAACTACAATGAAGGTCAGTGATCTTGCACACACAGATATATAAATGACTATACAACAGAAATCTAAATGAATCCATATATCCTAGTAATACAGTCATGTGAAAAAATAAGTACACCCCATGGAAATTGTTGGCTTTTTTGACATATTTGGATAGTCGTTTGAAATCTGCACCACCTGCAGATGATTTTCCTTACAGTGGAATGATGTATTTCAAATAATTTGGAGATCTTTTTTAAATCCCTTGCCAGACTCATAGGCATCCACAACCTTTCATGACAATTTTATGTGTCATTTGATAGAGTGTATCACCTTTATTAATAGGCGCTTTCAAAGAGGACCAAATGTATGCTTGTCCAAATATGTCAAAAAAGCCAACAATTTCCATGTGGTATACTTATTTTTTTCACATGACTGTATCTTATTTATGTTTATCTCATTTCCCAGACCTTATGCTGAATGTCAGTGCTGTAAATAGCAAGCTCAGTGTAGTCAGAGCGAGTGTGCACAACTTCTCCAAGCTGCTTCCTGAGGCTCTGATCAACCTGGAGGGCCTGCCCAGTGGTGAGTCTCCACACACATTTCAAACATAACCACAATGTTAGGGCCTGCCTCTCTGACTAGCACTGTGTGTGTGTGTGTGTGTGTGTGTGTGTATATATATATATATATATATATATATATATATATATATATATATATATATATATATATATATTACTTATTACTTATTAATACAAATACAGCATCCTGATTGTCGTTATATTAAGTCTTAACATGTTAACATGTACATAGTGGGGGTTTGGTGGCTTATCCCCATCTATGTACATGCCTCGCACCTCTGGGGTTGGGGGCTCGATTCCTGCATCCACCCTGTGTGCGTGGAGTTTGCATATTCTACCCGTGCTTTGGGGGTTTCCTCCAGGTACTCCGGTTTCCTCCCCAAGTCCAAAGACATGCGTTGTAGGCTGATTGGCATTACCAAATTGTCGGTAGTGTGTGAATGGGTGTGTGATTGCATGTGCGATTGTGCCCTACAATGGGTTGGCACCCTATCCAGAGTGTCCCCTGCCTCGTGCCCTGAGTCCCCTGGGATAGGCTCCAGGATCCCTGTATAGAATAAATGGTATGGAAAATGGATGGATGGAACATGTATGTATTATAATCTTAACATGTTATCTGAGTCAGTACTACTCTTTGTGCAGGAAATAGAGAGCAGGTTCTGGAGGCAAAGCAGCAAGCAGCCAAAGCCAATGCCTCATTACAGAAAGCTCTAGAGCATTTGGAGGACTACCGCATACAGCTAGAGGCATCATCTTCAGCTGTGAGCTCAGCCAACAGCAGCGCCAGCACTGTTAATGCGATGGTTAAAGACTCTGAGGACACTGGTGGGTTCCTAAATCATTTATTTAAAGAACATATTTTTATTTGCATTGGCAATCATATACTATACAAACCCTCAGTATACAACACAGTTCTGCACTTACTCAGTATTAATTATTACTCTCTTTTTTTAGCCAGTGCAGCTGAATCTAAGCTAAAAGAGGCTCAGTTATGGACAGAGAGACTCTTTGACAGGTTACAACCTCTGAAGATGCTGGGGGAGAACTTGAGCGGGAACCTGTCCGAGATAAAGGAGATGATCAACCAGGCTCGAATGCAAGCAGCCTCGGTCATTGCTATTATTATATGAATAACATATTTCATGATAGTTATGATTATTTCACTTATGTTAAATAAGTGATGCACAAAATGATTCACTAAAACTGTTGAAACAATTATTTCCCTGATGTTGGATCCTGCTTTGGTGCAGATCAAAGTTGCAGTGTCAGCAGCCCGGGATTGTGTGCGTGCATACAAACCAGAAATCACCTCCAGCAATTTCAACACACTCACCCTTACAGTGAAAACTACTGAACCAGACAACCTGCTCTTCTACATGGGCAGCAGTTCCAGTGTAAGCCATTATGCCCCTATTAACTTTCTTTGTCTATGTGTTTTTTGGGGGTTCAGTTACTAATTGAGCTGTTATGTCATTATCAGGTGGATTTCATGGCTCTTGAGATGAGGCATGGAAAAGTGGCCTTTCTGTGGGATTCAGGCTCAGGTCATACTAAACTGGAGTACCCCAACTTGCAGATAAACAACAACAAATGGCACACAATTAATGCCACTCGGTATGTTTTGCACTCTCTATTAGCCATTATTCTTCAGCCTCATACAGCTGGAGATAATATGACTCGCAGTTCAAGTCGTAGTTACTCAGTTTCAATCCTGGGAAGTAGTGTGAAGCTCATTCCATTGATTCAGTGCACACTGTTTTGCCATGGTGTGTTGGAATGTGTATAAAATTACAATTGCTAAGTAACTGATGATGTCTGAAGATTTGAATGTCACTTGACACCAGAACAGGTTTCACTAGTTTTGGCACTAAATAAATAAATCATTCACAACTATTATACCAAGTACATTTATTGCAGATTATGCAATGAATAAATGTTCTCAGAAAATCAAAATGAACACATGAAGACTCCTTTTATGGCTGATATAATTTTCCTAAAACCACCAGATGTCACTATGCTCTTTTTGGTCAATGTGAAAAGCTCAATAACTTCATGAGGCTACATCAATTCATCACTACTGACTACTGTTTCAGAATTTCATTACTCCAGTCATAGCTCATCAGCTAATTATTGTATTATTATCTCTGTGTGTGTTGGAATGGGAGAAACCTTGATTGAGTTTAGCTGTAAATTTTCTGCTTATTATGCTGCTGTTTTGTAGATTTGGAAGGCAAGGTTCCCTCACTGTTCAGCAGTTGGACTCGGAGCCGATGCCCCCAGTAAAGACCACAGCACCAGGATCATCCACAGTCATGGAAGTCAACAAGTCCACATGGGTGTTTGTGGGAGGCCTGGGTGGACAGCTTAAGGTAGGCAGAGTGGCTTTAACCTAAAAAAAAAAAAAAAGCGGGGTTCATGTGGGTTATATATTCATTCAACTTAAATTTTGTTTAATATCTTCCCAGAAATCTCCAGCAGTGAAGATGATTCACTTTACAGGATGTATTGGTGAAGCATCTCTGAATGAGAAGAACATTGGGCTCTGGAACTATGCTGAAAGGCAAGGAAGCTGTGGTGGTTGCTTCATGAGGTAAGGTAGTCTGATTACTTGGCTGTAGAGTCATGTAAATGTCAATATTACTGTAGAGCTGTATAAGCTCTGAAATATTTAAATAGCTTAATGGTACAGCTGATGCCCTCTTCATGTTTACTAATCTGTGGTTGTGGTTGTGACTATATTGTGATTTTAGGCCACAGACAGAGGAGACCTCTTTCTACTTTGATGGCAGTGGATATTCAGTGGTAGAGAAGTCTCTGCGCCCCATATCCACAAGCATCGTCATGTTCTTCAAAACTCTCTCACCTAACGGCCTGCTGCTCTACCTGGCTTCTAATGGCACTGTATGTTCCTTGTAATACTTAATACCTATCTATACCTTTACATTGCCTCAATTGCCTCATTGATAGTGTTTGTGGTTATTGTTTGAGCCTTGCTCTTTAATCACATATTACTGTATTTTTGCAGAGAGACTTCTTGTCCATTGAATTGGTGGAAGGCAAAGTGCACCTGACCTTTGAACTGGGCTCTGGACCGCGCACATTGACCTCCACAAAAGCATACAATACAGGAGTGTGGTACAAGATTGCCATGCAACGCAACAAACGCAAAGGTATTGTTTTAATAAGCTATATTTTCATTTATTTCATTGATGTCATTAAGTAAGGGATGATGTGCATTACACGATTTCAATGGCCAACGTGGAGTGCATTAAAATCGTGTAATACACACCTAGCCGTGGATTAACCCGCTTATACCATGGTCACTTGCCAGAACTGACAAGTTAAAGCTGTCATTGATGTTTGCAGAGAAAAATTTCACTGAAAGGATAAAAGTAATGATTAATTTTTGTTAGTTATTTTATATACAGGTCGTTAGATATAGAATCCTGCCCGCTCTGAATCATACACAGAGATAAAGTAGCGCAATAAGATTACATTTATTTGAATGAATTATAATAAATAGTTATTAGAGAAAAAGAGAGGGGGAGAGAGATAGATTGTGTGTGTGAATTACCTGCGTCTGTGCCGCGTCTCTACTGATAATGCAGCTGTAAGTTTAACTACTGTATGCAACTATAACTGTATGTTACTGTGGTTACAGTTATTTATAGGCAGTGTATTCATTTAGAACGGTGATTAAACTGACTGGAACTACCTATGCTATATACGGTTTGAACGCATACCTTTCAGCCAATCAGAATCGAGTATTCAGACAGATCGTGGTATAAGAATCTTTTAAACGGGTGCAGTGTTATTATTTGTTCTATAATTCAGTCCCAATGCCAACACTTGTGCTGCCTTGTGGGAAAAGTACTGTGAAGCCTTTATCTAGAGGATTTCCTGTTCACGGCATAACAGAGATTAAATCGATTTTGTCTGCAGGCTATTTATCCATAATGACCGCTGACACCCCGTCAGAGAGAGAGGTCATGGAGGCAGAGTCCCCCGGAACTGCCTCTGATCTCAACCGCTCAGATCTGGACCCTATCTACATTGGTGGGCTGCCTGCATCCAGGCCAATAAGGTAATGTCTATCTCCAGTGGTTTATAACTGTTTTTTTTTTTTTTTTTTTTTAAATATAATGCATGATAAGGTATATTCGAGCCATTCTTTCATTCATTCTTGAAAATAAACTCCTTACTTCCCCACTCTTTCAGGAGGCAGGTTATTGCACGCTCATATGTGGGCTGCATTAAGAATGTCGAAATTGCACGCACAAACTTTGACCTATTGAGAGACGCCTACGGTGTAAAGAAAGGCTGTATCCTAAAGGTAAGAAGCCAGCCTGAATAATGGAACGATTTAAAAGCCGGTGTTTCACACTAGCAGCTTAGGTTTATCACTTCCCTGCTTTCAGGCACGGGTTTGGTAATTAACTGTAACTGAGCCAGATGTTACAGAAATGAGATTTACTTTCACCGCTCTACATTACAGATGTTCGCCACTGGAGGGCAGTCTGTGGCTGTTGATTAAGGTGGTAAAACGTTGCAAATAGCAGAGCACGTGAAACTGATATAGCCTCGGAGGCTCTGTAAATGCCATTAGCAAAAGGGTGATATGGCAGAAATATCATATCATGATCTTTGTAGACATTTTCACAGTATGCTATACACATCACGGTATACTTTGTTAACAATATGGCAACAGTTGCACTGATTCACGAAACAAAAGGTTTTATTTATTCAACATTTGCAAAATAGTGTTTTGTTTTTTTTTTAAATCCAGTCCGTACAGGATTTCGTGGAGTTTTTTTGTGATTGTTGCGATCAAAATGCTTGATTTGATGCAATGTTTTTTGTGATTTGTGAAAACTACTTGAATTGGCGAAATTGCAATTGCGCGAAATTGTTTTGCACAGTCTTTTGCAGTGATGTTTGTTGGTAAATGCGACATTTTAGCTGTAGTCATGTTCGGCACATGTGAATCCAAGAGGGCTTTGACTGAATGCACATGACGCTTCTTGGCCCAAATCTGCAGAAAATCCACAGTAATTTTGAAAAATTGCAAGCTCCTCTGAATATTGCGGCGTTCGCTGGATTTTGCGTTCATTTCTGCAATCGCAAAATCCTGGAGGGACTGTAAATCAGTTACTTGTTCCTTTGAGAAATAACTGGAATCGTCGGTGTTAGAGAAGTATTGAAGTTACTCAGTATCAATTTTATATTGTCATATTGCTCAGTCCTGAGTGTCAGCGACATGCCGTCTAAGGTTATGCAATCCGATTCATTTTGTTTCACGCTGGAATTTAGGAATTAAAAATGTAGTGTTCTTACTCCAGGCTGGGTGGAGAATTGTGAATTATTAGACATCTGATTTCTATCTTGTGCTAAAACCAAAGCCATTGAGACTTTGTGACACTAATCAGTGTGTGTGTGTGTGTGTGTGTGTGTGTGTGTGTGTGTGTGTGTGTGTGTGTGTGTGTGTGTGTGTGTTGCAGCCTATCCGCAGTGTGTCTGTGCTGGGTGGGGGATATGTGCAGATGCCTGAAGTCACTTTTGGTCCTCAGAGCGAGCTCATGAGCAGCTTCTCCAGCAGAAACAGCAGTGGCCTCATCCTGGCAGGATTCAGCTCAACCAGCAGACATAAACGCCGACACACACAGCAGGTACAGACGCAAGCTGAACTGGAAACACTGCTCCATAACAGTAGTGCTAAAGAGCATGAATTTCATCTACATATGTGGAGCACATGAAGTGATAGTTGTTTGTAATTATTGTAGCCCCTTGAGATTTACTTCCCGTAGCTGCTTTAGGCCTTTGAGAGGGATGTGGTGAGGTAGTGGGATGAAGAAATGCAATTAACAGAGCTCTCTCTCTCTCTCTCTCTCTCTCTCTCTCTCTCTCTGTCTGTCTGTCTCTCTAGCCTTTCCTGGCCGTGATGCTGGTGTCAGGCAGAGTCGAAGTCCACGTGAGCATGGGAGAGGGAGGAGGCGTGCACAAAGCTGTTGTCAAATCCCAAAATGGCACATTCAGTGATGGACAGGAGCACTCCCTCATCCTGCAGAGGAACAAAAGGTCTGGACCAGTCACTGTGGCTCATGTCATCCTCTGAAAAAGTTTACACTTATTAATACAATTTAGTATAAAAATAAAAATATAAGCTCCCAAGTGGCGCAATGACCTACGGTTTCATTATATCGGTGAGAGATTGGCTTTACTCCCTTAACTGTCGATGAGAGTTACATTAGGCAATATGGCTGTCTCTTAGTTTATATAATGGTGAATACAATCAGCGCTCGTCTTCAGGAGCATTCACCTGCCCTGTGATGTTGCTGTATTCTCATGTGCTGTCGTGTGATAGTGTTTACCCTCTTATACAATATAGGAGAACTTTAAAGTATGATTACTTTAATTGTCACACATAAGCATTTATTATTTTGTTTATGGTACATATGTCTATATGTTGATACAGGACACTGACAGTGTACGTGGATGAGGCCCAGCAGGAAACAGTAAGACTGGGTTTAACTGCAGAGAAAGTTCTTACTCTGAGTAATTTGTACATTGGCGGCGTTCCACCAGGAGAGGCCACTGGAGCGCTCGTCTCCACCACATCATTCTACGGCTGCATCAGGAACATTGCTGTGGACACCATGTGAGTTATTGAGACTCTGTTAATCCTTCTGAAGCAGGTTTGCCTGCATTTAGGTAGACAAAATGCCCTGCAGCTAGTCTAAAATACAGACGTCTTCCTCCTTACCAGGAAAATAAATTCTGAGCATATTAGCCGAGTGTTATGTTATGATTATTTGGCTTTGTATTGACTACAGCATCCTGCTTATGACGTGTAAAGTTCTGAATCGTTTAGCTCTAACAATGCTGATCTACTGAAGCAGTATTGCCCATCCTGAGAACTCCACTTCACACAGTGCTATTATTAATTGTTCACAGTTCAGCCTTATATTCTGATATAGTGATTCAGAGATCATTTACTTTATGGCATTTGGCAGATATTGAGAGTTAAGGGCTTTGCTCAAGGGCCCAGCCTGGGCATTGTAGCAGTACTGGGATTTGAACTCATAACCTTCTGAGTACGAAGCCAACACCTTAACCACTGCCTTGCAGCCACCACAGATCATTAGGAGCATGCACTGTTATTGTTTTTAAATCCACATTACCCTGGTCTTTTATATTTTTTATATTTTCGTATTTTACTTTTATGTTTTTGGGGTAATATTTATAGATTTATAGTCATTTCATTAGACATGAATGTTCTTTATCCTAAATTTATCCTTATTTGTTTTATTATTTTGGACAGAAAATGAAACTATTTTTTTTTTAGTTTGAACTATAAATAAATATAGTTATACTCTCATTATGCACTGTAGTTCTAGCTTTTCAGTGTCTGGTTGTTAAGCTTTTGTTCTAATGGCCTTGTGTTGTGTGTGTGCCACAGAATCACACATAGTCTGTATGTTCTTTGCTTCGTAACCACAGTTCATGTTTAAGTCCTTGTTTTCACGTCTTTTTATGTTTTGTTAGCACTTTTCTTAATAAAATACTCTGAACTTGCATTCGCCTTCGCCTCCCAAACGTGACACATGAAGTATTACGAGAAAAAAAAAAAAAACCGTATATACAAACTATTGAAAGTATTATATATATTATTATATATTGTTAAATTAGTAGGATAGGGTTACTGATTACAAGTAAAAGCGACTTGGAAATGTTGGAGACTGATGCTAAAGTGTTGTCACACTGTACTGATGTACAGCCTATTATTAACTGCATGGACAGCCTATTATTAACTGCATGGATTTACAGAAAACATGACGTACTGTACCAAGTAGTGACATTCTTTAGATACCAGTGTTGTTTTGTCAAGCAAATTATTTGAGTCATCACCTGGACAGAATGATTAGGAAATATTTCTTTATGACATATGTTGCATGGTTAGTCAGTGTGTAATGTAAAGGTTGTGTGTGTGTGTGTTAGGCTGTTGGACCTGTCGGGGGCAGTGAAGTATGAGGGAGTGGACATGGACAGCTGCCTGCTGGAGGAGCGTCCTAAACGCCTGCTTCTGCCAGACGAGGGTGATGTAGAGCCAGAGCCCACTGCTGGCCCAGGCCAGAGACCCCTGTCACCTCCCAGTGAACTCAGTGCTGTTACCCCTGGAGTCACCACTGTGAGTGTGCGCTAACACACAACACACACACACACACACACACACACACACACGCACAATATTAAAATTAATAAATATTGTTTAAGTGGTGCTGTTAATGGGACATAAAAAATAAAAAGTTGATCTATTAAAATGATAACATTTGGACTTTCACAATGCCGTAAACAGAATTAAAGGTTTAGTTGAAACTTGGCAGCAGCTTCCTGAAATCCTCAGTTCTAATTTTTCCATTTCAGCTGTTTGGATAGTGGAGGGAGGTTGGATTAGGACAGCTTTACCTCCCCAAATCATTTTTAGATCTAATCCCTAATGACGCAGGTTTGTGCTGAAGCCTACTGAGATTGCCAACGTGAATGAAACCGTTTCACACTGTACTTATGTATTTATATCTACAATAAATTTTTGTGCCAGTGTGGAACAAATTAATTGGTTTCAATGGTTTCGGATTCAGAAATATTTACAGGATTGGCCTAATTATTTCTGATTCATTTCAACCGATGATCCTAATATAAGCAGTGTGAAGCCCATATGATAAAATATACCTTTAGCTGTGCATGGTATAAAATAATTAAGAATGTTTATTAACCATGAACTATACTACAGTATATAGAAATGCAGAGACAGTACAGAGTAATCATCATATCATATAGTTATGACACAATCACTGAAGAACACATTGCTTCTCAGCAGCTGTTTAATACAAAAGGAAGTATTATTATTATTATTATTATTATTATTATTATTATTATTATTATTATGTCCTATTTTTTGCATTATTTCAGTCACTAGTGTATTTACAGAAAACTAAAACTAAGGTATGTAGCCACTCTGTCACATGGTTTAGATTCCACTCTGCTTTGTCAAAACAAGATTCATCCTCGTGTGAGTGATAAGAACGTTGCACCTTGACATGGACTTATATGGTAATTGTACTTCCATAGTGCGCTGCCATGGACAACACAGGAAGTATCCCAGATGCACACCAGCTTGGACTCTCCAAAAACAGTCACGTGATGTTCGGCTTCAGGAATAAAACAGTCAGGTTGAGGTAGGCACTTGAAGGAACTAAATCCTTTTTAGAAACCGTCCCATTCTTTCATATCTACCAGTATATATATTTTTTTTTATCCACATTTCCAGCATGGATTGATAGCAACTGGAGGGTTAGAGGCTGAAATATAGAGCACTGAGATGAAGTTTGGGGGTACTGCCTCCGCCCTGTGTGCGTGGAGTTTGCATGTTCTCCCTGTGCTTCAGGAGTTGCCTCCGGGTACTCCGATTCCCTCCCCCAGTCCAAAGACATGCGTTGTAGGATGATTGCCATTTCCAAATTATCCGTAGTGTGTGTGTGTGATTGTGCCCTGCAATGGGTTGGCAGCCCGTCCAGGGTACGCCCCGAGTCCCCTGGGATAGGCTCCGGTCTCCCTGTGATCCTGTGTGGGATAAGTGGTATGGAAATTGAATGGATGGCACAGCTTGTTAAAACCGTTCATGAAGAATATACAGGATCTTGGTCTTCTCTTGCATTTATATTGTGCTTTAGTCTGCCATTTGTTTTTAGTAAAATCTCTCATTATTGTCTCAAACACTACAGGTATTTATTCATGAACAGTGTAGAGAACATGACCTCATATGTTTACATTTGCATTATTCAGGAGGCCTGAGCCAGAGCCTCATAAACTTTCATAAAATTTCACATCCAGTCCTGTTCTCAGCTATGGCTCAATGCACCCACGTCATGTCTTTCCCAAGAATGCTACATTTACATTTATGGCATTTGGCAGACGCCCTTATCCAGAGCGACTTACATTTTATTTATACATCTGAGCAGTTGAGGGTTAAGGGCCTTGCTCAAGGGCCCAACAGTGGTGGCTTGGCAGTGCTGGAGTTTGAACTCATGACCTTCTCATGACCTTCCGAGCAGTAGCCCAATGTCTTAACCACTGAGCTACTGCTGCTGGGTACTAGTGTTTAGAAACATAAATAAATGGTTAATAAATTCATCACGGCTCTTGCACTATGAAAAAGCAGCTACGGTAACCATAACAACATACCACTCAGTACTGGTTTGTATCTCATTATACAGGCTAGCTAACCATAAGTATCAGAGTGTTTAATCCTGATGAGGAGACAGCTTGCTTTAATCTGTCAGAGCAGCACTCATAGCCAGCTAGCGACCCCCGGAATGATTGGATACCAAAAAAAACAAAACAAAAAAAAACAACCATATGGTCTGTTAATATGGTCAAAGTATGCATTTTTTTCATCTATACTGAACAGATGTTTTGTTACATCTAATTGCTATGCTCTTTCTCTGCAGTTTTACAATTGAGTTGTCGATCCGTACACTGGCTCACAGTGGGATCCTGTACTACATGGCTAATGCTAATCAGCAGGATTACGCAGTGCTGCAGCTGCTGGGAGGTCGACTCATGTTCTCTTGTGACCTGGGCAAAGGACCTGCCATCACCACATCACACACACACATCAGTGATGGACTGTGGCACACGGTGAGTTACCGCTTCATATGCCTAAGGATGATCTTTCCCTGTCTCTTGCATTAGAGAGCATGATTTATGGGATTTGTGAGTGTGTGTATGTTTATATGTGCACAGGTGAGGACCGACTTCAGTAAGAAGAGCATACTGATCAGTGTCGATGGAGCAGAGTCGGAGCGAACAGCCATTAAAGGCCAGAGTCTGGACGTGGAAGGGAAGCTGTACGTGGGCGGATTGCCGACAGGATATACAGCCAAGAGGATTGGAAACGTTAGTGTTTATCTGTTTCCTAAACTGATCCTTCACAAGAATTACACTGTTTGTGTAGGAACTTAAGAACATTCCGCTGTTAAAAGAGCAAGTGCTTAAACATAGGAGTGGGAGATATGGCAAAAATATTACATCATGATACTTATAGATGTTATCATGAGTCATGATATGCATGAAGAAAATTTGGTGCCACAGCATACCGCATAACACACCGCATTTAAAAACCAAAAAAGTGGTTAGTACATTTGCCTTGCACCTCCAGGGTTGGGGGTTCGAATCACGCCTCCACCCTGTGTGCATGGAGTTTGCATGTTCTCCCTGTGCTTCGGGGGTTTCCTCCAGATACTCCGGTTTCCTCCCCCAGTCCAAAGACATGCGTTGTAGGCTGATTGGCATTTCCATATTGTCTGTAGTATGTGAATGTGTGTGTGATTGTGCCCTGCAATGGGTTGTACCCTGTCCAGGGTGTCCCCTGCCTTGTGCCCCGAGTTCCCTGGGATAGGCTTCAGGCTCCCCAGTGACCCAATGTAGGATAAGCGGTACAGAAAATGGATGGATGGTTATTGTTAAAAAGTGTGACACCTCAGTAGGAGTGCATTGTGGCTTAATTTAGTGCAGTATCCATAGATGGACCAATTTGAGTGATTTCCATCTGGCGTGTGTGTGTGTACATATGTTGCAGGTGACCCACAGTGTAGCCGGCTGTGTGCAGAAGGTCAAGCTGAACAATGCTGAACTGAGCTTGAACAACGCAGCTGCATCTCACGACACCGGCCCCTGCTTCAGCTCGGTGCAAGACGGCACCTTCTTCGACGGCTCGGGATACGCCGCTTTCAGTCAGTATCACACAGTTTACAACTAGAACTTTATCCCCGAGTCATTTCCTCTTAAGCGATTGTACCACAACTGTTTTAATGATCATGCTGGTTAATTCAAAATGAAGAGATTTTTCTCAGTGCTGATGAGGAACAGCAGGAAACACTAAGGCTCTGTGTCTTGGTTTCTCTCTGCGTTTCAGTGAAAGAGGGTTATTACGTGGGCTCTGATGTGACGGTGAGCTTCGAGTTTCGTTCCACAGCGCTGGATGGGGTTCTGCTGGGAGTGAGCAGCGCCAGAGTGGATGCAATCGGACTGGAGCTCATCAATGGACAGGTGAGGAACACACCAGGACCCCAACTTTCTGTCTAAACACAGTGTGCATATACCAGTCTAACCGTGGGTTATTTGCCTCGGTTATTTGCTCAGTTGTTTGTCTTATGTCCATAAATATGTCAGGAACAGATTTACCTGTCTGTTACAAATCACTGATACTGGAGACTCCTTCCATAAATGCTAAATAATCATTTACTTACAGAAAACTTCACCGCATCAACAATTATGTTTTGTGAATTAGCTGTTGCTATAGAAACAGTAACATATTAGAGAGTGCATTAATATAAACATGTGATGTGCCTTACAGCCAGCACTATTATCAGAGCTGCTTTTATAAAAAAAAAATAATAAACACCTTCTGTCCAATCAGAATCAAGCATTCAGCACAGCTGTGGTGTAGTATTTATGAATGAGTTTAAAGGAGTTTGGATGACGCTAATTTCCAAGCTGAAAAAGTGTAAACAGCCTCAAATGAAAAGAGAGATCAATTTCATGAAACATAACATGAACCTTCACATTCACATGGTGAACTTCTCAAACGCTTTGTACACTCTTTGTATCCCCATACAAAATGCAGAATATCAACAAGACAGTCACAACAATGCTCAGTGTCACTAATATCATTCTGCAGCAATTTTTTACATAAAATCTCCAACGTTTGTGCTTTGTTTTATGTCTTTGAGCTAATCTAAGCTGTAGTGTATGTCCGTGCTGCTCAGTAATGTTGCTCTGTGTGTGTGTGTGTGTGTGTGTTCTGTATGCAGGTGGTGTTCAATGTCAATAACGGTGCTGGACGCTTCTCGGCCGTGTCTAGGAGCAGGTCATTGCTGTGTGACAGCCGCTGGCACACTCTGGTGGCTAAGAAGCTGAAACACAGCCTGAGTCTGACCGTAGACGGAGTCACGGTGACCGCAGAGAACCCACACTCTTCCTCTACCTCAGCCGAGACCAAGAACCCCATCTACGTTGGAGGATATCCAGGTATGGCCACTTTCCCCTACATAGCTTTCTATCTCGTTGTCTCGCTTCTTATTTGTAACAAATATACTGTAAGAGTGTGTTTGTTTTATTCGAAGTCCTGTCAGTTTATTGCAGGCTTACTGAGTGGCACAGGACAAGCAAGATATCCAAACATAACAATAAGTGGGAATTTAATGTTTCTTCTCCTCTTTACTTCAGCTGACGTGAAGCAGAGCTGTCTGAGTGCCAGAACATCTTTCCAGGGATGCATGAGGAACCTGCGCCTCTCCAAAGGTCATATTAAAGACGTCTTAGAGTTCAGTTCGGCCTTCACTCGGCCCGGAGTCTCTCCTCACTCCTGTCCTGCCACTACAGCTGCCTGAACCACTCGACAGTGCTTTCGATCACTCCCTGTGGACTGTTATTTTTTTTTTTTTTTTTTACATTTTTTAAATTCATTCCAATTATTTTAATTAAACCAGTTTCTAAAATTATTTTTGTTAATATCAATGCACAGAATTTGGAGAATGCTGGAGATCCACTACTCATGTTTGTTAATAAAATGCAATGAAGTGCTCAGAAAACTTCCTCAGTCTGAGTATTTTTTATTACTTTTCATGAAGCATGCTTCCATCAGCATTTAAAGAACTAAAATTACCAAGAAGCCTGCTCTGTGACACTCATTCTTTCACTTCCTATCACATTTGTTTTTTTAATCCTGATGATGATAGTACAGACTTCCTTTATAGCTGCTCTTTCCTGTCACTCTAGTGAGCATGAGGGGGAAAAAATGCTGTCAGTTAGGTTTTTAAATCAGCTTCTTTTCTCTGACCTGCTGAAGTTTTGACAAATGAGGCTTAAGATGTTTAAAAACCTGTCAAATATTTTGAAATGTTTTTTTTTTTTTTGCCAAACTCTTTAAAGGATTTGACAAGTATGAATGTTTGAAATCAGCGGATACCTCATCCCTTCTGAATTCTTGAATCTGATAGGTTCAAGGTATTGAACTAAAAGGTACCGATTTATTTTCTACAAGAGCTCTGACGGTAGTTTTGGCCGAAAGGTAAATCACAGGTCTATATTAACGCGCTTGTTCTAAGATTTCATTGTTTCTATAGTAACAGCGTACACAGGGTCTTGTATGGTGGCCCTGCACATAAACTGATAAAAAAATATTCTTGGATATTGGATAAGTTTTCTGTGAGGAGATGTTTATTTATCATTTTTGGAAGGAGTCTCCAGCGTCAGCACTTTGTAACAGTAAGATGTAAAGCTGTAACGTTACAATTTCCCACACAGGAAAGTCTTCAATGGCGAAAGGCTGTGTGGTTTTCCTGTAACATGACGAGCTGCCTTTATTGTTTTATTATGTCTAAGAGAGAGAAAAAAAGGAGAGACTGTTAGGAAATGATTGTTTATAATGTAAGTGATGATAAGAATTAACTTATTTTGTAGATATTCCACAACATTAAATGTAACTAAATTGTAGATTTTAAAAATGCATGACCTGTTCTTTAATTAATACAAAAAAAAAAAAAAATTGCTGTGATATAAGAGAAATTAAACACTTCAGGATGTGATGTTATTTAACTAAGTAGGGGACGACTTCTTCAGAAGGAAGAATTTGTGGTTTGTGTATTATAATAAGTAAACACTTGGTTTTACTTGCCTTAAGTCCAACATGCCTCGGTTTCTGCCTGATCATGCATTAACGGCACAAAACATTTAAGAAAGCTAAGTAACTGGAATTGCTTTTTAAAAAACAGCTTTTATAAGACATTTAATGTGTCTAATCCTAATACCATGTTGTTAGGCCACAACAGTCAGAGTTTCTAAAGTGCATTATACAGAATAGTCAAATATTTATGGATGCAATTCAACAACTGCCCTTAGACTTCCACTATGAGTGAGTTTCAAGTTTTTTGTTCTTTTATCATCAGTACAGGTGAAATTCCTGTCAGTGGTTAATACTGGAGCATTCAGTGATATTGAGGCAGTACACGACAAAAAAAAACACAAGTCAGAGTTGGCAGTGTCAAATCATGTTAATACAAAAACTAAATAAAAATATAACACAGTTGAGTATATTACAGTTTACCAAAAAAAAAAAAAAAAAAAAAAAAAAAATCGAGTCCTTGTACAAAAAGAGAACCAATTACTAGAGTAATGAGGAGTTCATCTTTGCTTACAATACTTAGTGTTAAGAGTAACAGTGATCATAGTGTTGGCAATGAGCGGAGGCGAGATGTACGGCTGGCCTACTGGAGGCAGATTGAGGAGAACTTTGGACCGAACTCTAAACAGGCATTGGGTTTAGGTTAAAGTGGAAACCTGGCCCAGAGCGTAATGTAAAACCAGTCCTTGTCAGCTTGTTCAGGCAATCCTCTGCTGCAGTGCAGAAACCCAACGCTCCACAATGAGCCTGTTTGCCTGCAACCTTATTACTCTCTACTTCAGTTTGGTTGCCGAACAGTCGAGAGTCTCGTTTGCATTGTAAATTCACAGTCCACAGGTTACTGTGCAACAAGTTTTCATAATGTAGTGCTTAAAACAGGTAGCCTACAGTCACTAGAGCCTGTCAGGGTTTCATGCAGCACAGCTACTGAATCCACATCAGCGCATTGTGAATTGGCATTTAAAGTTCACTTGGTAAAATAACAATAACTATATGATCAGTATGCATATTGTACCTAATCATAAAGTTCATAAAGTTCACATGGCTTAATCGCAAGCATGCAGTCAGTGTATGCAAGTAATACAAAGCCAGCTATGGTTTACATGGTAAAATCTCAAGATACCTGGATAAATTAGTGGTATAAATATTATATGTACATGCTTTTTTTTTTTTTTTTTACACTTGAGGCCTTGTAGGCATTAGGAAAACATGCTTCAACAGTGGCCTTAAATCAATAAGATAGGAGCCCACGTTTCTGGCATCAAACAATCTCAATGACCAGCATTGCATTGTTCATCCAGTGTGACGCAAGCAGTGGAGAAAAGAAAAGGGGGGAAAAAAAAGAAACAAAAACAAGAAAAGCCGACTTTCAAATCCAGCTTTCCACATTAAGGCTTGAAGGATAAATGAAATTCCTTCTAAATATCTGAAAAAGGGGCAAATGAGGTTGTCTCAGTTCCATTGTTGAAAACTTGCATGTTTTTACGTGGTTTGGGAAAAAAAAAGGGGCAGCTTCTCCAATCTCCTGTTTTCATGACCCATATCCTGGAATGAGCACAAAGGAGACCCAGCTGTACTGTCCTCAGTCGATCTCCAGCTGTAGCCTAAATATGCTCAGGTTGTTCTGGACTTCAGGACCCATTCACAGTGAGGATTCACGCGGTAAACCTCTAACAGGTGAGCGTCTGGATCAAGGCAGCGCTCCCCTGGAAGTAAAAATATTCCTCATTTAGGGACAAAATTCTGTGAGACAAAGGTCACGTTACAGTAATGCATCATCAGAACAAGTCTGGACACGTTCCTCAGAGAAAGACTTTCATAAGATTTCAGAACACATCAAAAGTGAAAGTATATCTACCCAATGATATTGGGTAAACATACAAAACATTATTGTATTTTAAGAGCAGTGTACATTAAGAGCAGCTTACACTTTTGCTCATCAGGACACAAACTTAAAAAGCACTAAAAACTGAACTGTTAAATGAACTATTATCATTATGTAAGGAATGAAACACTTACAGGCATGCTGTTATAGGAAAATAATCAACAGCAGGGTGATATGATGGAGTTACCACCATAAAGTTGATTATTTTCCTATAACAGCATGTCCAGAAGTGCTTTCTTCCTCTTATACCTCAGAAATTTGCCAACAATTTTCTTCTTTTTTTTTTACTAATTAAGAAACAAGATGTCACATTTTAATATTGTACATGAAAATTACTTGTTGAGAGTATTTAATAAAGCAATAACTCATGTGAGGATGTGCATTACAGTGATTTTATGATGAGTAATGAAAACTGAATGGCTTTTGGTGACAACATAATGATAAAATCCAGTGTTCAATAAATATAAATGCATTATTAATAAAATTTATAATAATAAAAAAAACCGTTCAAAACCAAAACATTATGATGAAATACAGAGTGTTTAGTAAAATAATTACATTTATTATTATTATTAATATTTGCAGTAAGCAATTCTTCCATTTTAATGTTCGGCAACAAGATAAACTGTAACTAATAGTGTGATGGTTTTGTTGCTTTAAACCCTGACACGTTTATACTGTACACAATGCAATTATTGAGATGTGGTCACAGACGGGTGTGTACTTCGAGGATTTTCTAGGAGCCAATCAGATTTTAGAATCAAAACAATCCGTTTCATAAAAAATATTTCTTTCTTTTTTTAATTTACACCGACGTCCATTTCACTATTTGTTATGCATCTTAAAACAAATTTGAAGCATTTGGTTGTGTATAATGTATACATTTGTGAAGGTTACAATCCACACGTTTGGCTAGTCCTGTAAATGTAAATGTAAATAGCTTTATTTGACAAAAGTTGCTAAGATGAAATCTTAAAATTAAAATGAATAGAATGCAAGAGGAAAGCTTTCTTCTTTTTTTTATCATCACTGACTTACCTATATTCCCTCCAACCTCAAACAAAAAATGCTTCTGTTTCCTACTGCTGTTTCGAGACGTTTGCCTAGAAAAGAGAACGTAAAAATTAGACACCTGCTCAGCTGCATTCCTCAGCGTGCAGAAATAAAGCAATGCTGTTCACACACCCATTCTCGAAATCAAATCGTGCCATCACGTCCCGAGCCTTCGTTTTACTGTCCAGCTGCATCGCCATGGAGATCTTGGCATGTAGTGGTGCCTGCACCCTGATGACCCCTTCACGAAGGTCAGTGACCTGAAATCAGAGTTTTAAGGACACTCAATAACTCTGGACAACGGTTCTAGTAATCACAGTAACCATTTTGGGCATGCATTAGTCACGTGACTCCTGGCTGATCATGGACGATCCTAAAGCCCACCTCACTCCTTTCTTTTTCTCTGTCGATGTTGCGTCTCCTCAGTAGTTTCCTCTTTGTCTTCTCTGAGCTGGGAGTCTTCTTGCTCATCGAAGCCTCGTTCATTTTCCGCACGTGAGAGATGAGGAAACAGGGCACCTGAAACAAAGCAAACATCTTTGTATTAGGACAGATGTGGCATGCGATTAGGAAAATCTGTCTCCCAGACTTAACACTTGAAGCTAAGATGGATTTGGAGGACCAAAACCTCATTCATCTAAAATAACTAAAGAGGATTTAAGACTAGCAATGAGGTCATGCTGTAGGCAGCTGAACTCTAGTTAAATAAATAAATAAGACAAGTTAGACAACTTCATGCTGATCACTTTGCTGCTAATGGGTTTAAATAATCAAATGCATTGATCTCTGATCTCAGTTTATTAGCTGCCTCTTAATGACTACACTTTCCTCCGCTATCGGATCTGGAAGTTTTACAAGCCTTACCGTCCACAGGAGGTCCTGGTGGACGATGAGAAGGCGGACCAGGTGAGCTGCCCCTGCCGCCCCCTGCATCTCCTCCTGCTTGGCCTTCTTTCCCCTAAACGTGAATAGATTCGGTGCCACAATCATGGAGACGTTCCACAGACTCATGCGGTTCTTCTCCTCATATGCCACTACCTTTCTTAGAAACTCCAGCAGAGCCTGATCATAACACACACACACACACACACACACACACACACACACACACACACACACACACACACACACACACACACACACAAATAGCAGGGATCAGAAATAGAGAATAAAACACTGAACTGTCAAATGAACTGTGATCATTATGTAAAGATGTGCTGTTATATTCAAGTGAATGACACAGTGATGTGGTGGAGTTACTGTGATGTCACCCTGAAGTTCATTATTCTCCTATAGCAGCACGTGCAGGAGTGTTTTATTCCTGTTATACCTCTTATTCATTAAATAACAACATATCGTATTTTTTAAAAATTTGTTTATAGTTCATTTAATGTTATGGAACGTCCATAAAACAATTCATTCCTGATATCACTGTCATTCCTTCACCAGATGCTCCTGTTTTTCTCTCTCTTGAAGTTAATAAGTCAAAAAAAAACAAAAAAAAAAAAAACATGTAGCCAACATGACTGTTGGAAACTGGAGAGTCCTTCCAATAATGGTAAATAAACTTGAATAAACAGAAAGCTACATCAAAGATTTTTTTATTTCTTAAATAAACAGGGGCAGTGGTGGCTCAATGGTTAAGGCTCTGGGTTACTGATCAGAAGGTTTAAGCCCCAACACTGCCAAGCTGCCACTGTTGGGCCCTTGAGCAAGGCCCTTAACCCTCTCTGCTCCAGGGAGGCCATATCATGGCTGACCCTGAGCTCTGACCCTAACTTCCTAACAAGCTGGGATATGTGAAGAAAAGAATTTCACTGTGCTGTAATGTAT